>MU155134.1:0-422885 GCA_015484465.1 Pholiota conissans
TGCAATGTTTCCAAAACAAAGGCGCGCCGGAGGCGGGAGTTATTTTTGGAACCTTCCTTTTATATTTAAAGTTCACGGCGGAATCTCAAAACTGGACGGAGCTCCGGCAGTGCGATTGGTTCAAGGTGGTGGTTGGAGAAAGACAGAGACGGCGTCCTCGATGCCAGCACCTGTTCGTGGAAAGCCAGACAATTATGACACTGCCAGATCAGACCAAACCGAGGCTTCACCGACCTGTCCTCTTCCCCGCTTCCCCGCACCGCTGGCCTTGTGATCTCGCGTGTCACATGCTGATTGCATCCTCCTCTGACTCTTCAAGTTCAGGGAATTCTCGTCAGCTTTCCAGACTTTCTCTGCTCTCAACCATCCTCAACGACGATGATAAAGCATCGCTTACCCATTGTCAAGTCCGACAGCGACCAACACATGCTGTTGTAAAAATAGAAGGTTCGATGATTTTATCTGTCAGAACTCGTGCGCGTATAACGTTGTTCAGAGTACCTCTCTGATCAGATGCTCTTCTTTCCCCGACTGAGGTGGTCTAGGGTGAACTTGGCCTCTCAAAAGTCAGACTAGACCCCAACGCAACTTCGTCACCGTTGGTATGTTATTATCAAGCCCCTCAACAGAACGGGCCTGAAGTCCTCGCCAACAATTCCATGTGCTGGCGCGCGAGGAAGTGTCAAATCTCGTAAGAACTTCTCAGCCAAGCGCCAGCAAAACATCACAGAACTCACGCTTATTTTTACATACTTTCATTTTACCAGGTGGACTTCTTCGTGACTATGGAAATGGCGTAGAGCGGGCGTTGAGTGCACTTCTGCGCGCCTCATCGAAATGGGGCGACACCCAGCGAGCGGGTCGGGATTGGGGTCGCTGATCTCTGGCTCAGAGCATGATGATTACGCTGAGGATGAGAGATAATAAAAAAAGCGAGATGAGTGCTTGATTTTGAAGTCGGGTCATCTCTACGCGCATATATGTGTTGTTTGTGCACCGTTAGGTGTATGCGATGCGATGTCGCGGCATTTAAAAGTGATGGGGAAGGCTTCTAGCTTTGTCGGATATCGGGAAATAGGAATCCCTGTCATGAAATAACGTTCGAATTATGTTGCTCAATTTATCTGTACTTGTAGAAGAACTGACTTCGTGATAGGTCAGATTCGTTCGAAGGCGCTGGCAGATGTAGTCAAGAAGCAAACAAATAGGTCGCTGCTTGAGTTCGCATTTTGGTCACGCGAGCCTATATTTTTGCTCATCTTCGCTGCTCCTTGGCATCTCGCTTTAGCTTTCAGATGCCACTGGAAAACACCTATTTCCTATCAAACCAAGGATCCACTGCAATGTGATTGGTAAATCGGATCCAAGAAGGCGAAGGGGCTATCTTAAGCTAGGTATTTTTTTTTTTTTTTCGCAGCTTCGATCCAGTCGAAAGCCAAAAAAAAAAAAAAAAAAAAAAACTTGGATATAGACCATCTTACATGGAGGTATGACTGTATTTGTGCGCCTGATACAGCCATTTCTACCCTGTTCGGCAGGGGCGCGCGGAAGGCAATTAGGCGCCCAGCCACGTGGATTAAGACATTAAGCCGACGTGACGCGGCGACGTCGACTATAGAATCGGTTATTGTTGGTCCCCTGCTTAGCAGGTACACCTTTTCTACAAGGCAAGAGGCTGAGGACGCGGTATTGATCAGATAGTGCCACCCGCATTACTTCATATGCACCTGTCCGAAAATTCGAAAGCTGAGCCTCCTGCGTTCGAAATTTACATCTTCACTATGTGCATTCTACCTTTATCGTTCCATCAGGACGGTTGAGGCTCGAGTTCTTTTTAATTCTTACTTAGAATTCTCGAACGAGAATCACAAAAGTCTGTTCAAATGCGGGACCGCGACTGTCTTTAAGTTATTAGTTCAGAACGAGAGGTTTGGATGAATTTAGGCTGCGATTGCAATATTTTTCTCTTTGTGTATTCCGACTCGTTAAATACATCTTCAGTTCTGTCAAAAAAAAAAATTCTTGCAGCAAAAGCAAAGCAAGAATCCGCGTATGTCCCACTAAACGCACTACTGACCAGGTCGGAAAGTGCCGCAAACATCCACATGATTAACCGACTCGCAATCAGATCTTTGAAATTGATGTTCTTCTTCTACCCAAGATAGACCTATCCTCCGAGTCCTTCACCCTTGTTTCGAGCCCTTTCACTCTGGCTGAGCTCGTACATAGGTGAGTTCCAATGGGGCTGATTGGCTCGGACGATGCTTTACGCTCGCACTATCAAAGAGGCAAAGTAACAGGTTCATGAAAGTGTGGGACCGCCCTCGGGAATATTACCTGGAAGAAATATTTTGGGGCTGATGCTATTTCGCTTATGGCGGCAGGCCTGGATTGGCTTAGCTATTAGGATTGGCCTTCGTGGCCCTTAGTTTTCCGCTTCTCCTGGCCCTCATCTTCTCCAGTACACCCCCTTTCTGAAGTCTTTGTGTTGCGTTGGCGCGTTGTGGTTCCAAGTGTGGCCCCATCTTCGACGCTCCTAGGCCGGCTTCACCACGACGTGGATTGCTCCCCCCTATTAGCTTTCGAGACCTCCTAAGTTAAAGTTCAGGCTTATTCGCCTCGGAGACTGGCGCGTGCGACTTGTCGAGCAATCCAACGAAAGGGCATAATATTGGTACGCCTTACTTTTTTATCAAGCTTGCTCGAGGCATTGAGCTTTTTGCAGGTGCCTTGGTATCCTGTTCTGTTGGTCGTCATCCTTTTTGAACCAATACCTTGCATGACGGATCGAACCTGAATAACCCCATGTTGCTCAAACTCATTCCTGCGAGCCAGGAGCCAACCATCCATTTCTCTCTTTCCTTTGCCGAGCTACCTTCGACACTGCCGACGCCCTCAGCATGGACCGCCCAACTCTCGCATCTCATGCACGAAGATCTCGAGGTACCTGCGACGTTGCATTCGCTTGACCGTGCCGCTGGAATTCCAAGCCTCCTCGAAGAAGTGACACTCGACGTGGAAAGGAAGGAAATTCGGTGCCGCTATGTCGATGGTTCCTACGAAATGATTGCATTTGGGCTGAGGGGGCCGAGAAATGAGCAAAGGTTGAAGGATGCGCTGGCTTCCATCGTTAGGGATGTGCGGGAAAGTACATTGGAGGATGAGAGGGTGATGAAGGCTAGAGAGTGGGAGAGGCAAAGGACGAGGAGTGCTTCGGTGTCTGCGGCGTCAGCGCTTCCTTCAAAAACAGGAAGACAAGGGAAACATAAGAAACAGCGCTCTCTGTTTATGCATATAGTTTCTTGCGTCGGGTGAGTTTATTCTGAAAATTTTGACATTCTTTTCTACCCCTTTTCTCTGAAATTGCAGACCAAGACCAATACGCTAATATTCCTTGCATTTTCTGTCATTAGGTCCATCATAAACATCACCTCGCCGTCTACTTCCACCCATCCTTCTCTACCATTTTATGCTCGTCCTAATTCCTCTCGGTCCTCGACTTCAACTTTGCCGGCTACTGCAATGGCCGATGGTCCAAGTTCAAATACTCCAAACACGCCAATGGTACCGACACCAGGAAGCTCGCCCAAAGCACGCGCTTTGCGACGGGCGGCACGTTCTGCTCTCGTTGACGCGTTTCGCCACTTCGTCCTCAGCGAGCTCGTCAGACGCTTCTATGCCGGATCGAATACCCGCTTTAGCACCGGCCAGGAGGTCGGACCTCAGATGTACACATACACCTTGGAGAATCACCATAGGAGAGAACGTGGAGGGTTCTGTGTGTGGATTTTGCATAGCATGAGGCGCCGCGCATTGGAGAGGATGGACCTGATTCTAGAGGAAGCCGGACCGCCACCTCCGGAAGAGAGGAGGCGGTTTAGCGAAGAGGTTATTCCTGGGTTTTGTCCTACCACAATGGATGTTCCTTCGTCTTTTTCCGACGAAGAGGACGAAGAACCCATGGTTGAAAGCCCCATTTCGATGGGAGAAGCTTCTAAATTCCCGTTGGACGCCGAATTGGATATGATGGAGAGAGAAGCCGACGAAAATTTAGCATGGTCAATGTCTGATAAGCAGCCGGAGGGTTATCCCAAGAGGCCGTCTATAAACCCCAGACGGGCCTCGACTGCCTCGGTGTCCACTGAGGATTCCTCGGAATCAGGATCAACTTCCCGGAGTACCTCATCCATGTCTACCGTGTCCACAGCGCCTTCCTCCGTCGAATCAGAGCCGGATGTTAAAGAAGAATTATCACCTAGTCCTCCAGCCAAGGACGTTCCTCTATCCATGTATCGACCACAGTACTCTTCGCATCATGTTCTGGGCTCAAACATCCGACATCTTTCGCCGAAGGCGAAAAATGAATACACGCAGCTGTATGACCTCCGGACGCGTCTTGGTCAGCTCGTACAATTCGCTGCGAGCCAGTCGCGCGTCGCTGCTGATGAGGTGCGAAACAGGCTCGATGTGCTGGCGGTACGAAGTCGGCGACGTGCATGGTTGAACAAGGCATTGAAAGGCCCGCTCATCCAAGCAGGTGTTGCTGGTGGGTCGATGTTTGGCTTAGCTACTCCGTTCCGCAGCTCTCCGCTCGCGCGATACATGTTCAGTGCAGATGATCTGGCTCGCAGGTCGTCACCCATCTCGGGAAGCACATGCTCATCGACCTCGTCGTTGTCCTCAGCTTACTTCCGCACGGTATCTTCGGTCTCTTCTTCTGCATCCTCGGTTTCGGCATCGTCTTTATCTAAGTCGACTTCCCCATTCCCTACAAGCCGCCCACGAATTCGACCGAAGATTGATTATAGCGCGACGTTTGCTGCTGCCATTGTTGACTGTGTCGGACCCGAGACGAGCGATGGAAACGCATATGGAAATGAGGTTGGGCCCGACGGTGCAGAAATCAAGGGATTGACTACCACCACCGTCGATTGCTGGTATGTGCCTGCCGCTGATGAAGACGACGAGAATGCTCGAACAGCCGAACAGTTCGAGCTCTCTCAAGAAATTAAGAGTTCATCACGTACAAGGAGGCATCATCGAAGAACTGACCAAGAGGTTGTTTTGCCTTCGGGACCCGCTATCGCTTCGAAGATTGCGGGTGGTCAACTCTTCCCGGTCAGCGAGGAATTGGATCATCAGGACGATGAATTCACTCTAGCACTTTCGGTGCGTGGACGTGGACGAGGTCGAGGAAAGGGAGGGTTCGCTTCGACAGGCGAACGAGGTGGAAGGACTTTCATGGGTTGCGACAAGGTTTCTGGCGAAGACGACTCATCTGATTCTGAGGATGAAATTGGTGTGAACGCATGTCCTGACCTGGAAATGGGGTTGGGCGCCGATGTGAACATGGATGATGTGCAGGATGACTTGGAGATGGGGCTGAAGGCGAGCCCTATTGGAGGTTCAATGCGCCCGCAGCTGCGTCCCAGAGTGCGCACAACGAGTATGATGGGCGCCTTGCTACGTGGCGCGAAGCGATCACTAGGAGGCGGGATAAAACAGCAACTACCTACCCAAAAGCCGCCAAACACTCTGGCTGTCGACAGTTTGCTGTACCAGCCTCTTCCTGCACCTCATTATCTGCCCCAGATCCCCTCCCAACCTAAAACGTCGCCCAACCAGCAAACGGAGGCATCTTCACTTATACATGCTTCCAATCGACGAGCGATGGATATAGGACGCCCGCCCGCATCGGCAATCCACACAAAAATGGAGATCGATAATATGGACGTCGACATCGAGATGAATGTACAGCTTCGAATCGACGAGTACGAGTATTCAGCAGGAGGGCCTCTTCCACTCGCGAAATCAGACGGCACATTCGATGTCGAACTACAGCCTCAGCAACTTTCCCATGATGAGTTCACGCTGGCTATGGATTTGCCTCGGCGTGGTGCTAGTGGTAGCGGCGGGCGAAGACGACGAGATGTGCAATACTCTCCGAGACATGACGGCCCTCGACGGCCCAAGTTGAATGGCGTATTCCAGAACCAACTTGCATCCCAGAACCAACTCGCATCCAGCGTGTCTCCGTGCTAACGGGGATTATTCTGCCTAAAAATGTTCCCGATTGAATTTGCAGCTTTCGCGTTCCACGATTCATATCGAATTTCATTATCACGTCCAAATTGCTCCTCCGTATCTCTCCTATCCCCCAGAAGTTCTGACTTCAACCCTCTAATCGTACTACCCCGGATTAATTTATCTCCAACATAAAATTGCACTCACTTTTGTCATCTTTTTTATGACTTTCATGACACATACCCGCTTCATCATTCTTTGGGTTTTTTCTTCTTCACGAATTCCATGACACTTGCATTTCTATTCATTGCTTCATAGACCACATTCCTATCATGCATTTTTTCAGAATCATTTACACCTTCCATCTTGATTCAATGCGCTACATTCACCACCTCATTCATGCCCTAATCACTGACTAGCCTTATTCTTTTCCGATTTCATATAATGGTTACATCTTTATGCATATTTTTTTCGTTCATTATTCGATACACCCTTTTCACCCGGAACATACATAATACTTCTTAATTCACCCCCTTCGGTACACACACTACAAACTGCACATCTACACTCTTTCCGCCTCCTAACCGCCTTCTATACTAATAGTAATTCCTCCCTTCGTCGCGAAGGTCCCCGCGTACACCCTTTCACCTACTCCTATCCAACTCAAATGAAAATACAAATCGTCACCTTTTGCTCGGCCTTCCGGCTAATACCCAAGCCAATACCCCCCATTGACGTCACCGTGCATGCGGGCCCGCACGGCTGCAAGATACCCATCCGCCTCAGGCTTTGCGGACCTCTCATACCCTGGACTTTGATTTAAACACCCATCACTCTTTTCACTCTCATTGATATACGGACCTTTTGCTGCATTCTGGTAGCATCGACACTCTTTGCATAGACAATCTTCAATTATCTATAACAACCTCGCGCAGCTGCGATTCAATGTCAGGTACAAGAAAATTAAATTTGCTTGCAACATCATTGTGCAGCTATGCTTTCCGAGCATTAGCTTTGAAATTGACAGGTCGGCATCCGGGCTTCGCTATTCTTATGAATTTTGGCGCCTGTTTCCAGTGACACGTGACCGATCAAGCGCCTAACTATCAACTTGTCCAAGCGCGCTACATCGTCTCATATATCAGTCATGAGGCGCACCGGATGATCTCTTAGATTAGGAACATTTTTCAAGACTCAAAATATTTATTTCTTTGGGCAGAGCTTCAAGACCGATGCGACAAGATAACGAGGCTTGTGTTTAGTTCACACATCTCTATGTTCATCTGCAACACAGTCGCTCCTTGCAAATAGCTGTGTAAGCTGCTTACTTTTCTTCGGCATTTGCTTGTACTGAGAATATATATCTGTATTGATTAAATAGGTACTAGCGCTTCTGCCAATATCGTTAATCTATCTATTCAATGGCGAATCCGATCAAAGGATACGATGGTATGCCTCGATAGTTGAATACATATTTTACCCGCGTGATACACGCAATTTCGTATTCAGGGCCTCGTTTTTTCTTTGCACGTCCAGGTGTTAGCGCAGCTTATCATCCTGCCGGGATGTTGAAAGGCCAAATCTTTTTTTTTCATCTCCTTCGTCTCCTGGATTAACAACGCATACTTGGCGTAGGTCGATTAAGAGGTGCTACAGTACGAGGCTCTTCAAAAGAAATTAAGACTCCCCCAAGGAGAAGAAGCGATTTAAAAGGTGGACCAGCCTCGTAGCCGCTACAACGTTCTATCTCAAACCCGCTAGCCCCGATGCATAGCTTCGTCAGTTCATTCCCAACAGGACGCCTGTGTGGAACAAATGGAGAAAGTGCATTGTAAAAGCGGTCAAGAATGCGAATCTGGACTTTGAGCTTTCTCTCAATCTTCCCGAAAACTTCACCTTGGAAGACAAAAACCGTCTTCGGAAACATCTTGAAGTTGCAGAAGTTTGGTACAAATGGATCAGGGAGAACCAGAATGCTGAAACTGGGACAGGTATAGAGCTTCGTCCACAATCATGAAGACGGGCAGGCACTACGCAGGTGCCCGTAAAGAGTTAAACCGTTGCCGGGATGTGATGCCACAGGTGACAGTACTTTAGTCAGGGTTGATTGCTCGAAGTTTACAATTGTTATACTCGGCGAAATGAAAGTCAGATACCATGTATATCTCAGGGAACATAGAAGCAAGGATATAGCTATCGACGTTTCACGGGCTCTCAGGAGATGGAGTCGGTCGGGTTGTCCCCCCGATTCGTGAGTGCTGTAAAGATCGGCCATCAATCAATGCCAACAAAAATAGGCGCCCATCTCCCAAAAAATTATTTACAAAATTGAACGCAACTCAATGTTATTCTCACTACTTACATTAAAAGAAGGCAACTCGGAGACAGAACGGTGCAAAAGGAAAACGAGTTTCGCGTTACTTACAGGTAGGCTCCCAAAATATCGCCGGACACATGGCCGGATTCGAAGCCTTCCGGCCGCACGGCCAACACGAGTCTGACACGAATCCCTTGAATTTGATCACTTCATTACCTGTTTTTGTACCTTTATCATCCACGTCTATGTCATGGTTCCATTCATCCTGCCAATACTTTCTCCTTCTAACATATGGAACACATACGAAGTGGGGCTGGGAAACCCTTGAGACTGCCCTGAACGTACGTAACCCAATGGGAGTCTTTATAACCAATATAAGATCTTCAGCAACAAATGCTCCCGAGCCCTCCAATAACTCGCTCAGACGACGAGATTGTAAGTAATTCCTGTCTGCAAGCCCTATCGCATGGCTAATCTGGGACTTTCGATAAAGCTTGCAGCGGTCTACACAAAAATCGATAAAAATGGGCTTCACCAACGGTGTCACGTTCGATTTGGACGTTTCTGGGATTGCTGGCTTCTTCGGTGGCGATGAATCTATTGCAGCTATGGCCAGCGTCAATCTTATCCGATACAGATGGCTGCTGGGGTGGTACAACTCACCAGGAAGCTATGCCGTCTCCAAAAAATACGGGATCATTGCCAGCCAGCGCATCTGGGACGGACTTTTCCCAGGTGAAGATTCGACTCCAGCAGAAGCACTCGGTCTGGATGGAAAACACGGTCCCAGGTTTATAGGAGCGAAATCAGGAACTGCCATCGAGATGACGGGACACTTATCGAGTTTGTTGTTTGATCATCTCAAAGGCTCTCCAAGCAGCCCCCATGCGACCCACGAAAGTGTTTCGAAATATACATCTCCTCGCTCCTCCACGCTGCTACCCGCGGCCACAACCGCACACCCCGAGGCTCAGTATTTGAACACCCTCACCTTCGTTCAGATGGACAAACAAAGCGGTCATATGCCACCTGTCGGTGGCGACAACGTGGTCATGGATAACTTCATCAAGCAACTAGGAATTGGTGGGGGGTGTGCAGCCTTTTTGACTACTGGATTCAGTATCGCAGCAGCGGTCATTGTTGCGGTTCTGTGGAATGATAATTTCTGCTGCCTCGCGATAGGCATAGGCATCATCTGCAACGGTCTAGCCGCGGTCATTTACGGATCGGCCACCCTCAAAGTGATTGTTCCTCCAGTAGCCGCCGACGCAGTTCCTGGGGACGGAATTTTAATCCGCGGCAATGATGTTGTCATCCTCCAGGGCCCAGAGAGCAAGGTTGCCAGCATCATACGAGGGAAGTATGAGCTGACATATCCCGGCGGACCGCCCTACCATCGCATTGGATTCGTATCGATGCTTCTCACTGTCCAGGCGTTCTCTCAAATCGTTCTCCTCCCCGTAGCGACGCTGAATGGACAAATTCTATTTCTCGGAACCTTCGCCCTCTCTTGGCTCTACAACGCGTACCTAGCATCGGTCGACCGCGACAAACTACAGTTTAGCGCATTGCGCAAGGTGCTCGGGTTGGGTAAGGTCTCTTCTTTCGAAAAGAGATCTTTCCAGAAGTGGGCAAGTGTTGTGGCGGCTTCAACCTTCATACTCCATCCCATCCGTCCTGACGCGTGGATCTCCAAGCTGATCCCGAATAGTACGCCGGTTTGGGACAAATGGAGAGAATGTCTTGTTCTCGCTGTCGAGGCGGAACATGGAGGAAGTGAAAAGGCTCCAATGTTTGATATGCCGACCCATGGCCTCGAAGATTGGACTGACAAGGACAAGGCTCAGCTCAAGGCTCAGCTGGATAGCGCGAAGATCGGTTACGAGTGGTACCTAAATCAACGCGAGCCAATTGATGGAATTCCGGATCGCAAGTACGATTAATACCTTCCACGCATTGCAAGTCTTTTTGCCACAGTTGATACCTTCATGTTCACTTCACGTAAACTACATTTGTTACGAATTTCAATAACTTCGTTTGACATGGTTCGCCCACACCACCCATTTTCGGATTGAGTACCTTGACAAATCAGATCAGATCCACGATCAAATAGAAGATCGACGTCGGCATTCCTCAACTCGATGCTGAACACCCACCGCAAGCACTTGCAAATGCATAAGTAAGTATTTGGGCGGAAGCGCCTATGCTATTTAAAGGCTATGCGCTTGACGTGCGACATGTAAAAGGTCCGAAACCCGCATTTTATGATGATCACGACGACCACGGCCTCGCAAGATATTGCAGAGCACTCTCCTTCCAGCATTTTCTTCTCTTGGAACACTCCATAATTGAAGATGGGTTTTGCTAATGGCGCCAAATTCGACTTGGACGTGTCGGGAATCGCAGGGTTCTTTGGAGGAGAAGAGTCCATCGCCGCCATGGCCAGCGTCAACCTCATTCGAACCCGATGGCTGCTGGGCTGGTACAACTCCCCAGGAAGCTATTTCGTCTCCAAAAAATATGGAATAATAGCCAACAATCGTTTTTGGGATGGACTCTTTCCGGGAAAGGACTCGATTCCAGCTGCAACGCTGGGGTTGGACGGAAAACATGGTCCTAAATTTCTAGGGGCGATATCAGGGACTTGCATCGAGATGACGGGACATCTATCGCATCTGTTATTTTCCCACTGCACCGACGTCGACCCATTACCAGCGACTCATCCGACTGTGCATGAAAAGAAATCAACCGATGGCTCTCACAGCTCAGAAGATTCGGACAAGTTGGAGTCTGAATATCTCTATTCGTTGACTATCGTTCCGCGGCTAAAGGCATCCACCGTTAGCGACTCGAAGACTTCTACACCAGCACGAGAAAGGTCCATGGAGGAGTACAAAACGCCCATGTCAATACAGGGTTTCTTGGCCGCACTTCTGACCATGGGATTCAGTATTGCAGCAGCCATCCTTGTCGCGGTAGTCTGGCACGATTACTTTTGCTGTATCGCAATTTCCATTGGAATTCTTTCCAATGGACTGGCCACCCTCGTTTATGGGTCGGGGTCGCTGTACATGCGCATACCATCTACCATTCCAAACGCCGTCCCCGGTGATGGCATTCTGATACGGGACAATGATATGGTCATTCTACGCGGCCCAGAGAGCAAGATCGCGAGCATAACACGAGGGAAATACAAGCTGGCCTATCCGGATGCCCCAGACTATCACCGCATTGGATACGTATCGGTCGCTTTGTTCTTTCAGGCATTTTCCCAGCTCATTCTTCTTCCAGTCGCAACGCTGAAAGGACAAATATTCTTTTTGGCCACCTTCGCCCTCTCTTGGATTTACAATGCGTCGTTGGCATCGGTTGACAGGGAAAAATTGCAATTCGAGGCGCTGAGGAAGATGCTAGGCCTCGCCGACGCGCGGACATACCATCGGAAGACTTTCATGCGGTGGGCAAATATCGTGGCTGCTTCAGCCTTCTGTCTGCGCCCTATTCGCACAGACGCTTGGCTACGCCAGTTGATTCCGAACAGCACGCCGGTGTGGGACAAGTGGAGAGAATGCATCATCCAGTCTATCGAGCACGAAATAAAGGGCAGGACACCTAGCTTCGACCTGCCGACTCAAGGCCTTGATGAGTGGGACAACGATGACAAGATTCGGCTAATGAACCATTTACACGACGCAAAAATCGGGTATGAATGGTATCAGAGTCAACTGGATTTAGGCCTCAAAGACGAGTGATATGACAAACCTGTTGCAGCCTATAGCCATCAGATATACGCAGGATTCATGACATGTACGAATGCCTAAAAAATACATGTACGAATACTTACGCAGAAAAATATACCAGTTGCACCTAATTCCCTTCCAAATGCTCAAATTTTTCACGGGCGTATCCACAGAGCTGAGATTGCTTTGCTTCCTCTAAAAAAAGTCATAAAAGTGTGCAAGTGGGAAAGCTCTGGGGTTCCTTGTGTATCGGCATCCAGGAAAGGCGCTGAAAATTCAGCCATACGCATCCCAAGGCAAGAAAAGGTTTAATGAACCTCGATATCACAATGCGGGGCGATAAATGGACGCCCATACGATAACAACCAACAGATAGATCATGTCTGTTCGGCGACAACCACCTTCTTCCGCTCGGGTTTGGGTCTGGTTTCCCCGGCCCGAGTGTGTGCCCTCCTCCTCTCGTCCTTGACCCGCCTTGCATCCAGCATCGTCGTTTTGAGTTTCGCCGTCTGATGGACAGATTTTGGTAAATGACGTGTGCTGCGTGGCATTAAAAGGCAATGATCAGTACTTTTTCCTCGTGCATACAGAAAGCGACGGGAAAGACTAACCGTGCCACTCTGTCCACCTCGGAGTCGATTCGCCATCGGTCTTTGAGGCTCTGTCGGTATTCCATTGCCGCGCGTTCGCGCGCGGTGACGACACCCAGTTTTTCGGAGGCCTTGGCCTTCCATATCCGCACATTTCCATCATCCGATCCCGACATGACAAATCGTGCATCTGCTGAGAATATCGTTGACGTTACTCTATGAACCACAACATGTCGGTGAATATCATCATCATCATAGGAGAGGAAAATAAGCACCTCTGCATGCGTTTTGTGTGATAGACCTCAGGCTGACGGCCGACGCCTTCTTGCCATATTCTGACTGTTCGATCCCATCCACCACTTACGAACTCCTGTCCGGTCGGACTCCAGTCGCACGACATCACAGCGGCAACGTGGGCTTTATAAATTTGGGTTGGGGTATCGAGGTGTCGTATATCAAACGTATATAGATTGTGATCTTCTGAAGCCAGAAGAATTGTTGTAGGGAATGTCGGTGACCATGAAAGCGCATTGCTTTGCATCTGATATCATTCAATCCCGGTGAATAAGGGGAGACATGCCCACAGTAGAGATGCATACCTGCATAACCACTCGTCGTTCCGCCTTCCCTGTTCTGATATCATACAACGTGAATGTTCGATCGGAACCCAGACTAGCCAACACTGATGATTCGCTCATATTGAATCTCACAGATGTGATCGTTTCAGTTGAGGTAGGGAAAGTGAGATTCGATATAGGTGCACTCCTGATGCAAGTTCATTATTGAGTATTCCTTCACACATGCAAAGGAGAGCTCACTTGGTTCCATCCCATATTTGTACTGTATTTGATGCCGTAGCAAAGAGGGGATCAGTGCGGTGATGGTCTATTGAGCTAGAGGATGTAGAGAGGAGCGAATCATAGTGAGTAAGAAGAAATGGATGAAGACGGATAAATGCATACTTGAATGCTGCTTTGCCAGGAAATACATTCAGTGGCTGGAGAAAAAGAGAATGATGGTCAGTATAATTATAGTCCCGAGACAGACGGTTGAATGACAGTGGTCGTTAGAGAGGCTAACTTACGGTGATTCCATCTCCGTCTACCGCCCACAATTTGACATTGCGATCCACTCCACAGCTCAGCAGTCTTTCACCACCATCTGGAGAAAAACATAGCCCCGATACTTTTCCCTTGTGGGCCTGCGGAATTTTCAAGATTTCTTTCCGGCTCGACAGGTTGTGCATGATGATGCCTGCCATCGCAATAAGATCAATCAGTAACACCTTTTCAAGCTCGAATAAGCGAGCACATACCTCCATCCCAGCTACCACTTGCGATGCCAGTTAGCGACCCAGGTCGCCGACATAAAACTTCTACAGCATCGATGTGACCTTCCAGACTCGCAACGAAAGGTTTGGCGAACATCCTGTCCATTTTGGCTGCATTCAAAGCACGGGTACGTTCGCGAGCTCTTGCAAAGGGGTGCATAAGAGGGTTGAGATTTCGAGATACGGGCGTGGGGTCTCCTGGACGCATGGCGACATGCTCGGCAGGATTATGCTGAAGAACTGAGATTTTCTAGAGGACCTTCTTAACACTGCGTTATCGCCAAGCCAGCAAGTCTACTTACAACCATGGCTCGAGAGTGCTCCCTGTAAGTTTGTGACCCCAATTGTGCTTGTAGTATTTAGGCCGTCGATGCGGTGCTGGCGTATTGTGGCGTCGTCGTCGATGTGCAAGGTGAAATTTAGGACCTAATAATACATGGTGATTATGTAACACATTCGGTAGCGACTGGTAGAAGCGGGCTCTTTAAATTTCTTCTTGAACCATGGTCATGTTGGCTGCATCGCAGCCTAAGTGAAGCTTATATATGGTTCGAAAATATCCGGCATTGTGTGAAAGTGTGAGTCAATTGTTGTATTCACATCGCTTGAGAATTGAATTTCTAATCCGAGAAAAATAGTTTTCTGCTCCTCCGCCTTGGAAAGTGCTAAACATTGCAAACCCAACTTGTCGCACTCAATGTAAGTATGAGCTAACGCCTACAAGACATATAAATTAGTAGATGACGCAGATAATCACGAATACCCAGAGAATCCGTCTCCATATATTGACTGACATCTGGATACCGTCTACAGCAACCGTGAGCAGAGATTGTTCCCAATTGATGCACTCCCACATCATGATCATCCATTTGAGCCGTGGTAGAAACGGTGTGTCTAACGACCGCTCGGGACGAGGCTTGAGCGTTCACCGTCCTTTCTCCTTTTCACCTTCTCTCCATTAACTTTCTCTTTTCTCTTTTCCCGGAAGTTCGACGCGGGTCTGTCTTTCTAGCAGCCAGTCTGCAATCCACTCTTTTGCCACCTTTTTCGATTGCTTGGGACCTTCACTAGATTTGGGACTTCTTTGGTTGCTTCGGAGCGGGGAATCGCCTCAAATAAAGGAAATCTTACGGGATGCCCTGTTGGTCGGGAAAAGGTTCACATTAATATCGTCCATCGGCAGCCCCCCTCTTCCATTCGCAGTGTGGAGAGTCTGTCTGTCGCTGAGTAAATGGGATCCATTTGTCTCTCGTCAGCCTCCATCCTCCGCTGCACAACCCTTTCAGAAATTCAAAGCATCATATTAATCATTCCTACGGCACTGGAGGTCATCTTCTCAACTTCTTTAATTTTCGTGAACTGGAAAGGCGGAAAGTACGTGATCTATTTATTGTGGCTTTCATTGATCTTCCTCAACAACCTATTTTATCTCATTGTCCAGGCGGCATTTACTGCTCACCGCGGAAGGATGGGTGTATTTCATCCTGTCAGCAATCGAGCTCGTCTTTGACATTATCCCTGGCGCACGTGATAATCTTTCCCTATTCCGAGCTTCTGACGTTGGAATAGGTACGTTCGTTTGTTCTCTGAAAAAGGGTTCGCAATGCTCAAATGATATCGGTCACAGGCGTCGCATCCTTTCTTCCTATATTCTTTTATACATTCTTTCTTTTCATCCTTACCGGCAACGACCTCGCCGAAACACTACCAAAACGTCTCAAAAACGTTGCGAAACTCTCTCTCATACTATTTGTACCTGCTATCATTATTTTTAACGAGATCGCCTCGTTTGTCGGCGTAATAATCCGCAAGTGTCTTTTTGCTCATCTGCTACTCATCACTTACGCCTCAGTGCAGGCAGGATCCCCTCTCCCAAAAGTCCCACCCAAACTATTGTCGCAGTCGGCTTCTCAAGTAACCGCGAAGAATCCCTCTGGGCGTTCTTTACAAGCACAACGCTTGCCTTGCTTGTCGTTTTTCAGGCCTCTGTCTTCTGCTTTGCCTTCTTTCGTCTATGTCGAGCTCTGTTGGCGCAGCGGCGGATAGAGAATGAAGGTTTAGATAAGGCGCATTTCGTCAACGGAACGGGTTGGCTGTGTGCATCGTTGAAGATAGGTGCTTTGGAATCGGTGGTGGGATTCGCAGGAGGTGCATTTGGGATCGCTCTGACGCGGAGGATAATGCGAATGTTGGCTAGGGCTTGCCTCTGCATTGGCATCGTAAAAGGGTGCGTGGTCATTGTATGATATCAGACTACACAAGCGGTCTTTTTAAACTAGCATTATAGCGTCGATGCCGTCGAGGATTTCCGTATGGTCCAGAGGGAGTTACGACAGAGCAAAGACAACGACCACGAGGCCAAGAATCCCCTTCGTCAGTTACAGATATCCAACCCCCGTTTCAGCACCTTCCGCCAACTCTCGCCGACAGCCAGAGAATTTCATGCTATTCCTAGTAGCAAGCGCACTTCTATCGGTTACATCACAGAAAAATCGGAGACACCCAAACGTCCGCATTATTCGACTTGGAGTCAACGCCAATCAACAATGTTGCAATCAGGCCTTCCAGGAATGAAGAACTTTGCGAGCATCAAAGAGGCAAAGGAAAAGCAGCGTGTTACGATTCTTTACAATCAAGGCACCCCAAGGCTTTATATGCGCTTCTCGACTCTCGATGTCCCAAGTCCTGCTCTCATTGCGGAAAAGGTCAAGAGCCGACCTCGAAGTGAACTGCTCGAGTCCTATACTAAGAGCCAGGTACCGCTTCATCGAGGACATCAATCGGTTTCGATGTTGTCAGAAGAAGACTCCATAATCCAAGTACCTGCGCCTTTTTTCCACAGAGATCATCCTGACTCTGAGAGCAATCGAGATTCGATGAACTCGATTCCTTCTTTTGGTGCCTACGAGATCGTCGACGCTCGCAAACTCCCACAGATGACCGCGATGGCGCAAGTCTATCAGCCTCCGACAACTGTTAACTCCGCCAGTGCGCCAAACGCAACGTCTGCGATGAATTTCCCTGAGCCTGTCTATCAGGCTCCGCCTATTCGGCTAGATGAAAGACAATCGCAGGATTATAATGCACGAGTCAAGTCCATGGCCAGCGTCAAGAGTGTGCCCGATTCCATCAAAGCTGTTCGCGAACTTACGCACCAATTCCCGGGGCCGCCAGGGCTTTCCCAGATTCGACCTCCGGAGATCCGCGAATTTCAACCTGCAGCAATGGCGGACCCTGCGCCACTTGAAGTCGTTGAAAACTCAGTATGGGAGGAGGACAGCAGGATCAGTGCACAGCGTTTGTCGGTCATGTCAATGCCTCAAGTCATTAGCTCTCCCTCGCAGCTCATTTTCAACAAAGGAAGGATATCTCAGGAACGCTCGCCGAGCGACGCAGACGTCCATCTAGCTTATGCAGGAATCGAGAACGCTGCCACCGACTCACCTCGCGCTCGCGGCGGAAAGGTGCCCATTACACCTGGCGGCTACAGCAGGATGTCTACGAATTCGCGGAACAAAGCGAAACGGCGCTCATCGCAAAAACCAATCGATCCATTTAACGACGACGAGGCGAGTCTCCGGCTCTCGCCGAACCCTGTATATGCCCCAGTCGGTGTTCCGCTGCGCCAGTCGCTCATGCCAGCAGGCAAAGCCAAGCCTCAACCTGTCACAGCAGACGTCGATACGCCAACAACGGCATTTTCTGAGATCACTCGTCTGCAGGAAACCATCGTGGAGGGCAGGATCGATCCCTTCCTTGACTTTGGAACAGCGCTCGACTCTGGAAAATCAAGGCAGTTCAGGCCAAGTCTCCCACCCATGCCACAGCCTGCTATATCTCAGCGCCGACCATCTATCAGTGTCATCCCTACCCACGCGCGCAAGTTATCCAAGTCAGAGGAGAAGCTCAGCAGAATCGTGCAATGGGTCGACACGAGCGCCAATGTTGCCATGGCCGAAGCACAGGCTAATCCCGAGATACCGATTACACCACTCGTAGAATCTCCAACAGAGATTCTTCCCTCTGAGAAACCACGCGACAACAACCTGCAGAACCTACACGACCGCGGCCCGAGCATGGACGCACTTTCGATTCCCTGGATGAAGAATCCGAACATCTCAGCGGAAGAGAAACGTAGGCTTGGCGGGCCGGCAACGGTTGTGTCGTCCGCTCTGCGGCCTCAGCTGACGCGGATCACCACCGTCGGCAAGGCGCCCAGTCGCAGGACGCCTGCGCCAATGCGCAGTGCTCATGCCCGGGGTACAAGCTTGCATTTGCAGCCTATTATGGTGCCGCCGCGGAATGGGAACCTACCAGAAGCAGTTCAGATAGAGTATGGAAGTGTTGAGTCGCCGGAGGGGATGGGTGTGTTGAGAGATTCGGAGGTTCTTGCCAACGAGGGTGGTTTGAAACCAATTTCCAACCGTTTTTAGGTCGACTTGATCTGTTGTTGTAATATCACTATCTCCCTAGGTTTTATCTTTTGTGGATTAATGTTTGTTTTTACCTTTTATGAGTATACCAGAAGCATGAATACCTCAGTATCCAGACAATTGCCCACATCTCTCCAAGAAACATGAAATCATTCCAGATGCACATAGATTAATATACAAATTACAACAATGCGACGCATTAATTCTGTTAAAACAGATGAGATGATAGCCAAACACAACTTGAAGGATATAACACACCTCTGGTATCCTGAAGATAGTAATCTCCTGAATGGATCAAAGATGGTTAACAGTTGCTTATGCTCTCTCTCGTTTGAAGCGTACCTGCTGCTTGAAATAACGCCGATTCTCTTCGTCAATAAGCACAAGGTTTAGATAGTATCTCGTCGTAAACTTCTTGTTGACGTCACGGAAGGTTGGTGTAAGATCAAATCCACCTAGGAAGACTCGAATTGGTATCGTTTCGCCTAAAATTCATCAATGACTGCTAATAAGACCACTCGAGACTACATACCCTTTACTGGGGCACCATCCATAATCTCGAATTTCGTGATCGTTTCGCTCTCGTTATATTGATTTGGAGGAGAGCCAGTAGTCTCGCGACGAATGATGGACAATTCCATGTGCTTGATCTTGATTCGAACCAGGAGGAAATAAATCTTGCCCACTATGACGTCTTTCAAGTGGTATCTGACGGGGAAATTAATGGGCAATCCTCGAATCTGCGCTCAAAAAGACTGACTTGGACTTGTTGTATTCGAACTCGATGTGAAGGCAATCTTCAATACCGACTTCCATCTTTATTGAATTGTTGCTGTCCGGGGGCATACGGAATGAATGCACCCAGATGTCTTTCTCTTTCACCACGTCCGCTATACGACGCGATATTGACACCCGTACAAAATAGCTACACGTCATGCATAAGTTCCTAGGGGCACTAGGGCACGAAACAATATGACACGTACCGCAGCTTGACATTAATGCCTTGGTAGCTCTCAAACTGCTTCTCCACGTTCTTGAAATTGAAGTCGAACGTCTGAGCCTGTCTCATCTCTCCAGGAGCTGCGAGCTCCTGTGATAGTGATAGAAATTCATGATGGTGCCCACGATCGTAGAATAACTCTGTCAAAAATGATAAATCGAACACATTCTTATGAGGCCATAATGACGCACCAATGCTTCCTACAAATTCAACCTTGATACCTTCATGGGTTGTCTTCTTGCCATCCCGTACGCGAATGGTCACCTGAAGCAGATATCGAGTTTCATTTAACATGCCGATACACTGGAAATCTTCGGAACGTACCTGCCCAGTCACAGAATCTCCGTCGTAATACACAGGGCAGGAAACACTCTTTTCCTTCTCTGACTTTATCTCGACCTGCTTTCTGAGCTCCTCTCCTTCCAGTTTGATATCGACATCAATGGGCGACGCGAAAAAGTAAGCCATAAGGGGCGTTGGTGTGCGTTTGGGGTATCTAGGAGCTGCGGAATATGGATTCTAGATAGATCCCGGAGGAGACTTGATAGAATGAGGCTGCTCAAGTCGCCACAAAGTTAGCCAGGGATGGGGGAAGGTAGACAAAAATTGGAGACGGAGGCCTATGTCCTGGCGGTATGAGTTCAACCGAACCTAAAGATGGTGATGCTATTCCGTTACATCTAAGTTACGTCAGTCACAAATATGTACAGGTTGCTCTCCTCCACTGTAGTAGGCCTCGTCGATCTCAATATTTTAGATGCTACTCGTCGTCTCAGGAATGTCTGACTCCGATGTCAAGTGCATCCGTCTGTTAACGCGATGGATAATATTTCCTAAGACCTTCAATTTTACAGAGCTCGCCTTTTTGGACTGCTAATAGGTTACAGTATCAACACTTCCGACAAGAGCTCTGGCACGTCCGTGGCTGCCATTCCTGGATTTCAGCACGCCACTAATCTTCGTGGTGCGGTTGGGGATGCACAACGTTTTTACATGTATCTGACTTCAAAGCTTGGAGTTCCGAAAGATCACATACAGTTACTCTGCGAGGAACAGGCGACACGCACCGGGATCATGAATGCTTTTCACCACCTTGCGGACGACTCAAATGGAATTCAATGTGGCGACACAATTGACATATTCTTTGCAGGTTATGGGGCGCGAGCACTCCCACCTGGACGCCTTTCGGACATGCCTTGGTGCTCAATATATATCAAACTATTACACCCTTACGATTTTTATGATAAACCCCGAAACTACGGATATGGAGATGATTCGGGAGGAATATTTCCTCCCATAAAATTTTACACGTCGGAGCTAAATGAAACTGATTTCTTAAAACTCGTTCTCTCAACCACACCTCATCGACATCGATGCATTAGTCCAGGAAAACCCTGTCTTTGGTGGAATGGGAGTGAAGGCACAAAGGCAAAAAAAAAAACTCAATGACAACCTTTTGGCCTACGTTCAATATTCGGGTCAAAGTTCGACCACAAGATGCTGAGTATTTTGAAACTATAGATCCACCGTAGGTAAACTTATGGTGTGAGTCGTTGATGTACACTGGCATTGAAATATTGAAATCCAGCTCGCTAGCAACGATAATGAGTCTAGTTAGACCTGAGACCAGTCTGTTCGCACTTCACATCCCGAAAGAGCTATGAAAATATTGATCCAAAAAAATCTACAAACATTTAATAAATCATGGTCGTTCGCAAAGATGTAAATTTTAGGACAGAGGGCGAAGACAAGGAACTATCAAGCCGTGGTGTCGGATTCGCTGGGCCATCTAGGAGGCCATAGACGATAGACAGGTGGAATGCGGCTTTGCCAGCAAGAATGAATGAGCTCTTCATACGTGAATCCAGATATCTGATGCCTTCAATGTCAAGGAATCAGAGTCAGTAAAGAAAATGCCAAAAATCCCGAGCACATACTCTTTTTTGAGGTGTCTTTGATACCACTCTATATCCTTGAAAGACGATGCACAATGTGGGCACACGACATCGCAGCGGGAGCTATTCTTCTTGCATGTCTCCCGCTCTTGAGCCTCTTTGACGCGTTCGCGAACTTTGATCGCTGTAGGTTCCTCTAGAATAACCAAATCCGAGAGATGCATGTCCGAAGGATGGACTAAATAATAATGCCCAATCTAATGTCGATAACATTTATCAGATGTCAATTTCGCTTCGATACAGCCAAAACTTACAACTGTCGCCCAAGTCATCGTCGCCCGACCTTCTTGGATAGAATTACAAGTAAGGCACTCGAAGACTGGATTCAACTCATTCATCTGGCAAGCAGTAGCTACCTTCGGATCAAGACCGCACATCTCGACCATCCTTTGTACCACCTTGAGTTGGGCGTTGCGGCATACAAGGCTTGAAGAGACATCTCTCCATATCGCGCGCCCAAAGACAGTTTCAAATGCGTGCTGACGGGGAGGGGCATTAGGGTCTGTCCTGTCAGTGCAAGTATGCACCATGGCCTGATCGCGCCTCATGATGGGGTCTCGGCAAGGGTGGTATCTTCCGGAACCCGTGCAATGAAAGAAAGTGATCGCAAGGTCGAATACAGAAGCAGGATCGAAGTTATGGGGGCCATACGCGGTTTCGAATAGTTCGAGCAATTTTCCGTCGACATGTTTTCTCCATAACGCGACAACTTGGTCAAAAGGCACAGAAAGGGCGGTTGTAGCCGGCTTGGAATAATCTACCAGCTCGTGCGCCTCTGCGGTGCAATAGACTTCGGCCAAAGTAGGACATGGCGCGCCTACGGGGAGTGTCTTGATGCCGTTGTCGTAGATTTCTGACAAGATACACTTGTGCATTTTATAGAGCTCTTCGTATTCCGCACGCTCGCGAGCCTTTGTGAGCGGTGCCAGATACATCGTGCATACGTTCTTCAGTCTGTCGATATCTGGATATTCATAAACAATGAACTTCAGAACTTCAAACACTTACTAAAAGATGCGTACCTGACTGTGTCATGGGCAAGTTCACTGACCGAAAGAGAGACCTTATGTCTTCCAACCCCAAAAGACAATCATGATTTGGAGCAACCTTGTACAATTCATCATCCAGTTCAAATTTTTTCACATAATTCATAAGCCTATCAAGTCGCAGCCCATGTTCGATTAAATTGGATGAAGCAAGATTGAGAAGATTAGAACATACTCGGCATAGCGCTTAAATTGCTTGCGTATATCGCTGATGTCGTCCTTCAACCAAGCCTCGTAAAAGAAAGCGCATGCACGGGCGTGCTTTTTGCAAAATGTGAAAAGTAATAATCCAATATGAGATACGACGATCATGGAGGTTCAAGGCATACCTTTTGTATCGCATATCGTTCTTCGAGTTTCCGTAGCAACCAGTTGTATTTACTTTGTGGGTCTTCACAAGCTTCGTATTCGGATTGCCATTGTTTTTCCACCTTTTTCGCTATGTAGTATGTGGAATTACGATCTCTGTAGAAATCTGAGGAATGATGAGCGACGCTTGCGGCTCACGACGAGCTGCTGCCACGCACTATTTCGAACAGCACGGGATTTCACTTCTACGAACGGAACCCACTGAGCTAAGAGGGGTGGATAGCTTCTTTTCAAAGTCCACGACTCGAACCACGCCTGCACAGAAGTGAAACTTGGAGGCACATAATAGATCAAACTCAAAAATAATGTGGGCTGAGTAAAGGTCGTGCTTACTTTTCCTTAAGACATGCAATACAGGATTTGATGCGGGCATACCAGGAGATATGAAGTACACGATCCTTTTGGCAGAACTAGACATCCTTTTATGTCAACGCCGTCAAAGCTTGCATAACATATGTTCTTACCGAACATCTATGCACAAACATCAGAATTGCATACTGTCGTTCCGTCAAGTCATCGGGACAGTCTGGCAGTCCTATAACGCTGGAACGGGCCGACCTCCAGATGGAAATCGAAGAGCGACCCGTAAGAATATCACGAAGTGCCCTTGTTGTCCGCGTCAGTTGCAAAAGGTCAAGAGGATTGAGGTGGCCGAAAATCTACGTAGATATAGTGAGGCCGTTTTCATATGACCGACGTTGAAGAAGGGAAGCGCAAACCTCAAACAAAATGTCCAATGGCATTTCTACCAGCTTCTTCAGGTATCCCTTCGGTTTGCCTTTCGCTCGCTTTGCCAGTTTCGCACGAGGCAAAGCATCTTCTTCACGATTCTTACGCTTCTTTCCTTTCACGACCTTCGAAGTCTCCGCCACATCGTCAACAAGCTCTTCAATGTACTCGTCCGCAGAGTCTGTTTCTGTGTGTCGTTTTCTTGTGGCTTTTGTTGAGCGCCTTGATTCCATCCTTTCAATGTTTGATACTTAAATTCAAACGAGTCGCGGCGAGAAGAACTGGGTTTGCTGAGACAACTAGTTCGTTATTCGAGCTCGTAAAGGTGCTAGGGAAGGATTCCATCCGAACATCAACGCAATGGTATGTGATTATGTAAGTTAGTCAAACCTCCTTCAGGAAACTAATTTAAGACCCTACGCTGCTAACCCTTCTCCCTCCGTCGATACTCGAGTAAACGCTCTGCGTGCCTGCGAAAACACCACAGACATGTTGAAAAAAGCTGATTTTGGAATACGTACGCTTTGCAATTTGAAACGGATCAATAATTATCGCAAATCGGGCACAAAGCATTACGTTGACTCGAATCGTGAACGTCGGTCGTAAGTTCGTTTTTCGTTTTTACCAGCGTTCCGGAGTGAATATCAATGATACCATCAATCCTCAGGCGAAGCATATCTGTGACTATATTTATGGCGCGCACAACTGTGGGATGTTGCACAGGAAACCATCAGTACAGCTCTTGGCTTGAAAGGATTGCATCATTGCATGCACAGAAGCTACTTGAAGATCAACAGTGTCACTATTAGATGCCAGGAAAAGCAGATTGTGGAATGTTTCCCTCCTTTCCATTTTAACCAGTCCAGTCTCCTCGCTTCAATGGATTCCTTGTCCGGCGCGATGCAGTTCTTGCGTTTCGAAAACCTTGATCTTTGGAAGATCACGACGGCCCTCCTCTTGACATTTGTTTTGTCAAGAGTTCACAAACTTGTCTCTGGACTCAAGGTAAGCTCTGCAAGCCATCAAACATTCCACGTACCTCCAAACGCTGACCAATTTGCAGGCGGTAAACTATATGCACGGCTTGCGCATTCCGCTACAACCATTTTCAATATTCGGTGCTTTACTTCCGACAGCATCCTGGAATCCCGGTGTTCAATTCGTTTGGCTATGGAGACACCATCGTACGTTGTATCAACATAGAATTACTTCTTAAACTTGACTTTCAAAAAGTCTATGAACAGTTTCCGAATCATAGCGATACATATTCAATGGTGCCTTTCATCTACGGCGAACCTAGCATCTTCACCTCGAATTTGGACGTCTTGAAGCAGCTGGTGGGATCAGGACACAAGACTGAATTTGTGAAGACCACGGTATCGCTAGGGTGAATTTTCAATCACTCGTCGCTGTGATCAATGCTCAAAGGACAACAGAAACTGGGGTGAAAACCTCGTTACTGCGGAAGGCGAAGTGTGGAGAAAGCACAGGCGAATTATAGGCCCTGCATTTAACAATGATTTGTGAGCCTCAAAATACTATTTTGACGATAAGACGACAAAATAATGATCTTCCTATAGATACGAAAATGTATGGTCAGAATCACTCACTCTTCATAAACAAATGGTTTCAGCGGAAGGATGCGACGGAAAAGAAGTCATTGATATTCCTGCCGTCCAATCTCTGACGTCCAAGGTGTTTAATTTGTCTCATTCATCCCGAGCTACCTGGTTAATGGGTTTCGCGTCAAGTTCGCTCTTCTTCTCATCGGCAAATGCGGCTTCGGGTTCAACTTCGATTGGTCTGCACCCCCCAAAGCCTCTGACGGACGCATGTCATTCCAAGAGTCGCTTCGTATTCTATTAGATGCTACAATGATCATAGGTTTTGTTCCAAAGTGGATGCAGCGCCTACCGCTTCCGAAATTCAAGGAGATTCGCATGGCGGACGCTGAGATGCGGAATTTCATGCAAGCGCAGATTCAGAAGAAAAAAGCGGAGTACAGGAGCAAGGGTGATAGGGTTGCGTTTCGTGGCGAGGATGGGGTCGATGTGTTTACCTTGCTTGTTGGGGCAAATGAGGAGGAGGATGGGAAGTTCAAGTTGGATGACGAGGAATTGGTAGGGCTTTGCTTTGAAATCTCTTGGACATGCTCAAATATTTCATTCATAGATCGGAAACGTGTTCATCATGTTGTTTGCTGGTCATGGTAGGCACCTTATGAATTTTGGCGTGTAGGATTCTCTCAAAATGCGTTGCAACGCCAGAGACGACTGCCAACACATTGGCTGCAACGCTGGCCCTTCTTGCTATCCATCAGGATATTCAGCAAGAAATCTTGGATCAAATTTTAGGCGTCGTTGGTGCAGACCGCGAACCTGTACGTCCAAGCGCTCTTTGTACTATACATAGTCCTGAAGAGCTTGATTGAAACACAGACTGCATCGGATTATCCCAAGCTGGATAAGGTTCTTGCCTCATTCTATGAAGCTCTACGAATGTTTCGTGCGTCGGTTTGATTAAATTTGTCCGAGTCTGCACCTTTAACCCGTAATATCTACAGCAACCGCATATGTTATGATTCGTGAAGCCACCAAGGATACCATATTAAAAGTCCCAACTGGGCCGCACAATGAAGAGACCAGCATTGTACCTATACCGAAAGGAATGAAGGTCAGTTCTACTTAGTACTTCGTTTTTGTTGCACGACTTGACGGGAACTTTAGATCATGGTGGACATGGTCGGCATTCGTGAGTTTGTTTGTCTTTTTTCTACTTAGATTGTTCCAACGAGCACCGTAGAAAACAACCCGCGATATTACGAAGAACCCGAGAAATTCAGGCCGTCTCGTTGGTACCACGATACTAAAAATCAGGAGCTAATCACTGCTTTTGGAGTTGGTGTGTATATCCTGCCTTGTATCAGGCTTGATTCCTTGATAAAGCAATGTTATAGGACCACGAATATGCATCGGAAAGAAATTTGCTACAACTGAAGCAGTTTGCTTCCTTACGCTGCTTTTAAGGGAATGGAAAGTTGAGCCTTTGCTTCAAACAGATGAAACAATGGCATCTTGGAGTGAAAGAGTATTCCGCGCGAATTTAGGGATGACGTTGGGTATCACCGATGTACCTATTAGACTTGTACGCCGGAAGTCGATGTGAAGTCCGTATGTTGAGATAGCTCTGTAATTTTGTCTGGACGAAAATGAATACCCTTAATCTTGTGAAGCGACCAACGAAAAGTAGACGATGATTGATGCATTCGGCGCAGATGAGTTGCGGATGAGCGGTGCTGAGAAATTCAACAAACTCCGCCGCTCCGGTAAGTTCGCATTGCCGAGCCAAGTTACCCCAGAAATGCATAATATACTTGCTACAGTCGACAATCCTCCACCATTTCTTGCTTCTTGGTTCTTAGAAGGGCGAGGTTTCTCCTCCAGAAACCATACTTTGCCTACTCTCGCGGAATGACGCCTCAACGGCGTTTGAACCAACTGCTGAGCGAGCTGAAGCCTCCACCCGAGTCCGTTGGGACGCTCAAGCTTGGCTCCATCTCTTACGAAGTACCGGCATCGTTGACCCCCTCTCGTCTACCTCATTCTTCAACGCTATTGGATATAAACGACTCAGTTAATGTGGACAATCTTCATTTCATGCTGCAGAAGTACCTGCTGGGGCAAGATATCTTCCTGGTCTCCCAACCCGGTCCATATGCCCGAAAACTGGCTCTAACGTTCGCGAGGTACGTGACATTCTAGCTTTTCGACTATTCGACTAACACTGTAAACAGTATCATCAATTCCGAATATGAGTATATTGCTCTCCATAGAGATGTCGGTGAAACCGAGCTAAAGCAGGTAAATAACCGTTGGTTCTTCACTTCGGACCACTCATATCCAGATCTCAGGGAAGAGAAATTAGGAAAGGCGGAAATCTCGTTTATGTGGACAGTCCAGCCGTTAATGCGGTTAAACATGGTCGGATACTTATACTAGAGGGGATAGAAAAGGCTGAACGAGGCATAATGCCTGTGCGTCTATATCATTTTCTATTCTGAATATAACTGATTTCTGGAGAAGGTTCTGAATAACCTTCTGGAGAACAGAGAAATGTGAGCTTCAATTTTTAAGCTGCCTGATGATACTCATAATATCTTAGGAATCTGGACGACGGCACACACATCATTCATCCGCATCGATATGCACAACTAGAAGCGACTTCCACGCAAGACAAAGTATTTATCCCTGCACACAAGAACTTCCGCGTCATTGCTATCGCTGCCCCCGTACCACCTTATCCTGGATACCCCCTCGACCCACCCTTCCGGAGTCGCTTCCAAGCGCGGTTCATCGACCCTGTTTGCGCCTTGTTGTCATTCAGCTCTTCGCCATCCTCCTCTGCGCCTTTGTACGACAAGCTGAAGGACATTATCCTCGCCACGCAATATGCAAGCGAGTCGCGTAGTGCCCTTGAAGTCGTTTCCAAGACCGCATTGCCGCCATTCCCTCAGACCGCGTTGACAAAGCTTCAAAAGCTCATTGAGAAATTCCCACCACCTGACTCCCTATCCCCTGCGCAACTCGCTCGTCTGTTTTTGACGATCCACCCAGCTCTGATTCATGCACCATTCCAAGCTTGGGCTATTCTTAGCAGACAGACGGAAGAAAGCGGCCTTGGAGAGTTAGGTGCCCCTTCGATGACCTCTGTTAATGAAGAAATTGGGCTTTTTGGGTACACCGTCGCCTTGATCCAACGCTCAAGTGATACCACTGCAGAAATTACGTTCAAGGCTCCAGAAGGACGTCAACCGGTTACATTAAGTGTACCTGCGGGCCCCAAACAATTTCGACCTTTCCCATTCGCAGGAAATCTCGAGTTCAATCCGACGACAAGATTTTTAGGGCTTCTGACTTGTTTCCTGCAGGCCCATGCACTCGGATGGGATATCTCATTGATTCCTCCTGCTTTACCATCTACGGCATCTGCGTCTACTAGCACCCTTGTCAGAATATTTGGTCAGGTTCTCGGGTATGACCATGAAGTGATTCATATGTATAAGGAGCTGGGCGGGCGGGAACTTATCATGAGGAGGAAGATCGAAGATGGCGGTGCAACCACATGGGAGCCAAGGTATTTTCGCAAACAAACCATATTTTACCGTCTAATTAATACTTTTTTGCCCAGCACGTTGATTCAAGGTGCATGGGCGGGACGTTTGCTTCATCTGGCTGGTTTGGATGTGATTGGATCTACAGCTGGATCACTTTCTCGTATTTTCCAAGACAGAGAAGTCGAATTGTGGGAGCATAAACGTGTCGTCGCGGAAGCTTCCCCCGAAGAGGTTCGTTCTGCCATCCGGTTGCTTGCTTTTCGTTGATTCTTTTTTTCACATCCAGTTAAACTCCGGAGAGCTCTCTGTTGCTCATCCTTCATTCCGCGTCATCAGCACTGCTTCGAAATCACTTCTCTTGAAAGATTGGCTCTCTGACGAACATGCGAACATGTTCTTTCCTGTTCCAAGCCAGCCTATGGATACGGCTGAGGAGTCAGACATCCTTCTAGCTACAGGCTGTTCGAAGGACCTCGTCGACGTTCTGCTCACTTTCGCCGAAAAATATCGGCACAATATGTCCTCGGAGAATGTCCTCAAGAATCGGAAACTTGGAACGCGGTCACTCGTTAGGATCGCTCGTAGGCTGGCATTGTATCCACAGGACAAGGATCTTCAGTTGATCATTTACAGGTCGCTGCTTGCTGAATTCTTGCCTGCGACTGAGAAGATGAACTTGACTACAATGCTTGAAGATTCGAACATATTCAAGCAAACACCTCCGGTTCGTCACTTTTTATTGAAATTGTCAAAGTTGAAACACTTCATGACGGTCTCTTAGTTCCATCCAGATCCTTTTGTAGCCGATAACGTGCTTGTCTTTCCTCCGCCCAGCAGCACTGGAGGAGAAACACAATCGACACCAATCCCTCTTTTCAATGCTAGCCAGGACCCTGAAGGCGCAGCTTCCCACATACCCCACATGGACCACTTCTATGACAATAGTCTACAAACTGGTCTCATGCGCGATATTGCGATTGACCTCGAGATCCTTGGTGAACACATTGTACTGCTTGGCAACCAGGTGCGTTTAAATTCTCTAAACTGATCAGTTAAAAGTGCTGAGTTGCGACGTTTTAGGGTGTTGGCAAGAATAAAATCGTGGACAGGTAAGTCGATCATGATGTGCTCATGATCTCGATAAGACGGTTAATTGGCGATGGGTATTTTTTCAGATTGTGCCAGGTAAGCTTTTGTCATGGCTGAATCCTTTTTATAATTTCAAGACAAATTTGGCAGCTTCTGGGCCGACCTCGAGAATACATCCAACTTCACCGTGACACCACTGTAACCCAGCTGATGTTTACAACTTCGCTGGAAGGTGGCATCATTAATTACACTGATTCGCCACTTCTGCGCGCTATCAAGTACGGGCGGGTTATTATCATCGATGAAGCAGATAAGGCACCCGAACACGTCGTCGCCATCTTCCGTAGTCTGGCCGGTCAAGGTGAAATGTCGCTCACCGATGGTCGACGCGTACGGCCTTCGTTGGAGCGAGAAGGAGATATAGTAGTTCATCCCAATTTCAGACTGATTTTGCTCGCCAATAGGCCTGGCTATCGTACGTTGTTTATTCTTAGAAGAAAATATCTTAAATTCACGTCGCAATATACAGCTTTCCTTGGAAACCATTTCCTGCAGGTGCTCGGCGAGAACTTCAGTGCCCATTCAGTCTCGAATCCTGATCAGGAGTCAGAGCGTAACCTCATTGGACAACTCGCGCCCGAGTTAGATAAGGATCTGGTGCTGAGACTTGTCGGCGCCTTCAATGATTTGCGCAAGGGGTATGAGCACGGAATCTTGAACTACCCATATTCTCTGCGAGGTAAGTATTAAATCCATCTACCAAAGTCTGAGCATTTTATCTATCGAACGTCCTCAGAGTTGATTAACCTTGTCCGGCACATGAAAGCGTACCCATCCGACTCCTTGGGTGACGCTTTGAGAAATGTCTTCGACTTTGATATCTACAAGCCCGAAACTATTGATAAACTGTCCGAAATTCTTATTCACCATGGGTATGCTCCGCTATGCCCATTCTCTTTCATTTTTTGACGTTCTTTATCAGCTTGCAAGTTCCTGCCCTTGGAATAGAGGCAGCTAGAGAAGCCGCAAAGAAGAAAGTCCAAGACGTCCACTTTGAGCCCAAAGAGACAAACCTCGATCAACCAAAAGAGGGCCAGCATGACGATAAAGAACATCATGGTGGTAACAAATGGGCTGGCGGTGTAAGCAATTCACAATGAGCAGAAAGTTCGCAGACCTAAATGGATTGATCTGACAGACTGGCGGCCGAGATACCGCCGGCCTTGGAGGACGAGGAGGATACAAGCGTTTATATAAAGGTGGCGAGATCAAGCAGGTACGTACTACTTTCAGGCACTAGCCTCATGGAAGCCTAATCGACGTGTTATTCTAGGTCTCTGACGAATTGAAGCAACAAGTTCCTGATCATATCAAGGAAAAGGCGAGAGAGATGGCCAGGCAAGAGCTTCAGCGACGTCTGGAGGAGCTCGACATGTCGCATGCCGAAGCCAAAGGATACGGCCAGCTTCTCTCTGCTACTGAGGCTCATATGGCCTCTCTTCTGGATTTGTTGGAACGTGAGTGTTGTTATCATGAACGAACGCCTTTGTTCATTTGTATGGCTCGATTAGACCTCGCTGCTAAAGAGGAAGAGCGCGTTTGGGTGAAGCGCCAGATAGATGGAGAACTCGACGACAGCAGACTGACTGAAGGCTTGACGGGCGAGTCCACCGTGTACAAACGTCGTGGTATGGAGAAGCCTGAAATTGGCCGCCCTCAGATCAAGTATGCATCGACCAATTTTATATTTGGATGTTAAGTGCTGACTTGTTTCGCGTAGACCCAAGAGGATCAAGTTCATCTTTGATCTGAGTGCTTCAATGTATGACTGCATTTCACGATATCCTATATCATGAAGCTGAATATAACTGATAGGTACCGTTTCCAATATGATGGGCGCTTGCAACGTAGCATGGAAACAGGCGGGACGATGCTATTCACTCTGAATTTCATGATCACTTACCGCCTTTGCAGCTGTGATGTTGATGGAAACTTTCGATCGTTTATCGCGTAAAGAAAAATATGTTTGGGATGTGAGTAGTTTTCTATTCTAATACTCATAACTTCAAGAAAGCCTGAGCTCATTATTTGTATCTTTTGTAGTTGTGTGGTCATGTACGTGGGCCACTCCGTTACGAAAAGCTACTTGAATGTAGTGCTTATGAACTATGTTCAGTCAGGAGATGGACCCGATATCAAATTGACCGAAGCCGATAAGCCCCCGACAGAAATTAAAGAGCGCTGGAAAATCACCGAGAAAATGTATATGATTCCGCAGTATGCTTTTGCGGGAGATTTCACAGGTGAACCTTACAATTAAATTGTTATATACATTTTCTGACATCTATGCAGTGGAATCCATCGTCAAAGGAGTCAACGATGTGTCGAAATACGATGCCGGTACGCTTTGAAACAATAAATTACAAAGATATCTGTTTTTGACTTACATTCTTCAGACGACTGGTTTGTAATCGCCATAACTGTAGGTTTCAGCTAGCCCCAAATCTTCGCCTTTATTAATCCATATGTTTAAGGACGCCAATTTTGGGAGATACCAAATCTCTTCAGAAGATCTCACCAGAGCCATGAACCATAATGCCAAGGTCAACACGGCCTTAATCTGTATTGGTGAAGGAGCGGAAGCATCCTGGTTCGTGGATTGCGTAAGGATAATCGCAATTTGCATGTTGATTTTTTCCCTCTCGTTATAGGGTTACGAAGAGTCTCCCAGGACGTGCTTTCCGCGTGGCAAATACCGGAGATATTCCCAACGTGCTTCGCAGTATATTGTCAACAATGGTGGATCGCTAGATACATGAGCGATAAATATAAAATAAATAAGATCCATACAAAGATAACCAGATTAGACACCAGAGTTCAGAGCTCAGTAAGGTACATATATATATTCATGCATACATAGATTATTTGACGACGCTCATCGTTAAATGTTCTCATTAGATCATCGAAAAGTAATTGTACCGACAGAATCCTGCCCTTGGGTATCTGGAGAGAAAATCCTTCTTTCAAAAGGAATGAATCGTAGCAACCTCTCTGAAATAGGCTTGTATGGAAATGGGGTGAAGTAACTACAGTGAGAGTTATGACCATTCCATCCCCGCGAATTTAATTCTAAAGACGTCGTCATCTTGCAATAAGTTGCTTTATTCAACTGATGCTCGTAACGAAGCATGGCTTCAAGAAGGTCGACAACATTTCCCCTGATCTTGTAGGGCCCGAATTTCATGAGATCGGAAAACCAACGATGTCCTGCAAGGTTGTCAAGATAAAGTCGTGTACAGAAGAATAAGAAGTCAGCCTTGTCATATCCCCGACTCTCGAGAGAAAATTTGAGACTTCTGGAGATCGTAGAAATAACCAATATAAAATTCGCCTCTTGACTTTCAGTACCCTGACACCAAGCAATGTAATTGAAGTATTTGGTGAGCATCGCGTGTCTCGCATGTGTGAAGATCGCTAAAGTGCTTGGTCCTGGATTGAAGGCGTCGTAAAAAATGTGTTCCAAGACAAGATATTGCTGCTGCACCATATCTGAAAATGTATAGTAATCAATAAATGAAACGAACGAGTAAAATTGAAAAACCAAATACCAGCAGGAAATATCTGTGCCCTTTCTACGTGGTCAATCTCACCCATGAACGGATGAGCGGGATCAACTTGTTCGTTCTTGTGCCCAACCTCGAGAAGATGGTTGTAGATTAGGGTTCGAGTGAAAAGTTCCATTCTGTGTAGTCCAGCCGGGTGAGACCTATTTGACGAACACTCATTTATGCCTGGCAGTCGAAGAAAGGCAAGCATCATCTCATCTCTCATAACACTGAAACTAAACCCATGCCCCCAAAAACCATTGAACGGAAAGGCGGTAAACCGCATTGCAAAAGGGCTACCCGAGAAGCTAAATGCTTTTCAAAAATTTCATCCAATATTTCATCTATAGCAATGGTGTCGCAAAGCTCCTTCATTGCATGGTATGCCGCAAGGGCAACTCGTTCATGGATAACGTGCTCCTTAGCGGACAATACCAACGATTGTATGACGAGGGCGAATTTTATCATGGGCCGTGGTTGTAAATTCCCGTTTCTGGCACAAGTAATGTAGATCGCGGAGCGTAAGCCACGAAATGTCAAAATCGACCCAGCTTTGATGATTGAATGTGGCTGGAGTATTCGAGGGAAGGAAAATTATGCGCAAATTAAATTTTGCCAAAGCATTTCGACAGCCTTTGAAACATGTGCTACCCATTCTCTCGATACCCAAGAAGGCTCGTTTAGAACATGGAATAAAGTGAAGAAGTCGACAGAGAAGGCTTAGTATCCGAATTCCCTCCAGGCAAAAGTGTAAAAAGGCCCATGGATTGTGGAGATTTATACGCACATTGAGTCGGGATCGAGGAGTCAAACGAGAGCCGGAATGCTGTAAAAAACAACTGTATGGTGGGAAGGATAGTCGTCGCAATAAGGAACATTACGGGCAAACCTATGAGCACGAAGGCTGGTATCGCGACAGTTGGGGACAAGACGAACAGGAACTCCCCAAGTCCAATGAAAAATAGAACCACTGCAGCCTGTAGAATGAGAGGAAGAGTCGTAAAAATGTGAGATATGCCCCATTTCTTCAGGGCCGTAGACCGCAAATGAAAAACAGCTAAGGCTTGCTTTGAGGTGAGGGGTTCGGTATATCTCTGGTGTTCACGAAGCCATTGCAGAGACACGATCCCTATAATGACGGTGGTGAGACTGAGAATCAAGCTTGAAAACCAGAAGATATTGATATGGATAGAAGTCGAGCTCGGGGAAAAAGAGGCGGGAGGTTGTACCCCGTTTGCCGTGGACTTTTTGCGAGGGTGTCAACCTCCGCAGTTATTCTGGCTAATAAGGTTATCATGGTAGTATTTGGATCTGGTTGAAGGGTTTTATATGATTCCACGGCGAAAGCTGTTACAACGGCAGAGAACAAGCCTGCCTGAAAGCGAACACAGTATAAGCATGAAGTATGGACGAATGCTATTACTGCAAGCCACAACTCACGAATAACAGCAGGTTTTGAACTTCATCTTTCCATGCGTCACATTGAAACTTATCTTTCGCCAGGAACTGTTCCAATATAATTTCCCAATGATCGCCCTGTGGTTTTGGTACGGGGTATCTGTATTCGTCCGTCGATTTCCACTACACAGAAGCCCAATTTGAGCATGGATATATGTCAATGTTGAATACGACCCGCACCGCTGGGTTCTCGCCCTCGGCGTCTGGAGGAATTGAGGCAGTAGGGTGAGTTGGCATTAATGGCAGGTGGAAGCAGATGTCGAAGAAAGTAAGCGCCTGCGAGCAACCTGCGAGTTATGATTTGAAGTTCTGCGTGGGTGATATCAATCGTGCCTGACACCGATAATAAATTGACCAGATGCGACTCAGCAACAAAACAGCTAATATCTACAAGAACAAGAAGATAATCATGATGTAGTCCCGATGTAGTCCCAGTGTAGTCCTCTTTGGTGCTCTTATATGCAGATCAGGCCAAAAAGAAATTGCCGAGGGTACTTCAGCGTGAGTGTATAAACCAGACACTCAGCCGGAAGGAACTCATTTCAATTATTCACAAAGGGGCAGATAACCTTACAACAATAACAGTTAAACCAAAGATAAAATCCCAATAGAAAGCAGCGGATGCCTAGTCATAGTGAAGGGTATGAGAGATAAGAGATGGAGATGGAGGCGGAAATACAAAGGCGGACAGCGTGAAAGACGAATAGCACCCACATCTACGTAGGAAGACAGCACTGGTTGGGAGGGTATGTACATTACTTATATGCAGCAGATCGTAAGAATCGATAGCGCCCGGAAAACATGTGCTTGGACTTAGAAGTTCTCTGCAGGGAAAAAAAAAACAAAGGAAAGCCAAGTCAGCCCCAAGCCAACGACAAAGTCCATGACAACAACGACAACGACGTACCCTTGCCGAAGAAGAATCGCGTGCCCTTGGGCTGAGAGTATTTATTGGACATCTGGTGCAGCAGCTTGGATAGCGCTGGCGGACCGCAGAAGAACTGGTTCACGACGGTGATCAGCTGAAGGATTTTGTGTGGGAGCGCGACGGGAAACTATGCTTACCACGCCCACGTCGGTCTCAGGGTGTTTCTCGACGATCGAGGGGAAAACCCGATCCCAGTTGGGCCTACCGAAGTGAGTGGGGGCGCGCAGCGAGGTGATGGCATCCTTTTCAGCGCCAACATCTTGGACCTGATGATATTGTCAGCATGCATGCACATATTCAGCAAAGCCCAAGAAAAAAACGCACAATGATGTTGTTCATTTCGTCTTCCTTGATTTTGGCAGTAAGGTAGATGTTGATTTCGATCCTTCCTTGCGTGTCCTGCTCCTCGATAGCATGCAGGAGCGAGTGGAACCACTCAGCAGTGCCGTAGTCACGAATGACCCAGGTGAAATACACCTTTGATAACCGCGTGGGCTTCGAGTTGTTGAAATTGTTCATACGGTACCAGATCGATTTCAGGATCCTGTTGGGTGGCAGTTAGCAAAAGCTTGACCTTAAGTAAAGACTGAAAACGCACGAAGCGAATGGAGTAACACCGATACCAGCACCAACGAGCAAGACCGTTTCATAGTTCAAGAAGTCCTCACTGGCGCTGCCGAATGGACCATCAACCATGACACGGGGGAGAGTGCGGTTCATCGGTGGGTTGACGTTCGTTCCAACGACCTTTCCTCCTGCTGGGGCTTCTCCTTTCTTCTCGCCCTTTTGAGGGAAATCGCAGCCGAGAGCCTTAGCGAAAGCGGTGGTGAAGTCACCAGCGACACGGATGTGGACGGAGATGTAGTCTTCCTCGGGGGCGCTATTTATCGATGTAAGTCAAACTTAGATAGAGATAGCTGAATAGAGCTTGCCTGGTCAGAGTGAAAGGGTGCCATTGGAAGTAAGATACCTCAGGGCAGCAGATGAAGATGTACTGGCCGGCCCTGGTGGTAGTCTTCTCCTTCTTGATCTGAACTTCCATGACGTTGGAAGGGTGCTGGATGACCTTGGAGACGTAGGTAACGTGGCGGGAACGAACTTCACGGAGGATACGCTCGAAGATCCAGATGACGCCACCAACAAGCCAGTAACGCTATTTCGGAAGTCAATACATACATCACTATAATCTATAAAAGATTTTGGGAACGCACCCAAAAGACTCCAATCGTGTTGAAAGAGCAGTAGGGCGGGCGATCAGGCTGGATCATACAGAACATTCCGTGCAATTGCCAGCCGATGAAGAAGACAATGAACAAGTGGTGGGAGTACCAGAATCGCTCAAAGTGCGCCCTGCGACCCTTCTCCCTTGCAAAGTATACCATGATTGCAAGAGCGGCCGTCATGATCCATCCAGTCGCACCAGGACCAGTGATGAAGTTCGCCGAGAGGAAAGCAACGATACGACCTTTGGTGGTGGGGGCCGCCACGAGTGCGAGCTTGTAGAAGTTGACCATGTGTGCGATGATGTGAACGGCAGTGCCGATCACGATGGACCATGCTGTTGCCTTGTGGAAGGTGATGTTTTTGTCGAAGGGGATGATGTCGTTCAGGGGTGTCCGTCGGAGGAGTGAGATGAAGTTGCGGCAGACGGGGAGCAGGATAAAAATAACGTCGACGTGCAAGACCAGAGCGGCAGTCCTGGCAATGGCTGTATAAAAAACCGCCGTAAATCAATAAAAGTGCCACAATCGTTGGGGTTCACCACGCACCGAAGGTAACACCAAACGTCGCCCTTGCACCATTCAAATTGTCCTTAAGGGAGTAGTGCAGGAAACCGAGCACAGCAACCAAAATATGGAGGAAAATCCATACACCAAAGAACAACTGACGACCTCCCTCGTTAATCATCCACAAATCGAACTTGCTCATGGGCGTCGTAGGCTTTGGCGGGGGCGCCATGGCCGACGCATTGGTGAGAGTCCTCTGAAGTCCTTGCAACCTCCGCCTCTCCGTCTTGTTGCGCTGAAGATGGCTGCTGTTCCCTTTGTCCTGCAAGTCGGGGTGCTGGTCTGTAAGCCTAACGGGGACTTTGCCATCGGAAAAGTCGAGACCGGATGAACGGTTTGACATGCTTTCTATGGAGATCTAGGACGTCCTGCGCTTTGGTGAAAAAGAGTGTGTAAAGTACCGGCCAGCTGGTAAGAAAGGAAAAGAAAGAAAATGCGGGCGTGGAGGAGGGAGGGAGAGAGACGTTATTGCTCGTGCCACTTCACAACAGTTTGTGATGGCGATGTCCATTTAACGGTCAGTTTGCCGCTCTTACCCCGTTTCCATAGCATTGGCCATCCTTTCCTCCTGTATTTTTGTTCTCGATCGCGCGGCGTGGCCGAATCCCACGATATGCGGACTGTCTGTCTCCAAGGCTTCACCAGACTGTTCATCAGAGAGCATCATTCCAGTATCGCAGGATATCTGCTTCGCTGAACCGCAGCAAAAGGTTGAAGGCGATCTCTAAATTGACTTACCGGTTTTTCGTTTTCGTTCATCTTTGCTTCAACCTGCGAGCCTTTCTGAACCTCTCGGGACCATGCATGCTCCTGCCACCTTGGCCACCGATGCGCAGTCGTTTCATATCTGGTGGCTCTCAAGCTGAGTGGCATCATTTTTCATCAGAATGGGCTTGAAGAACGTTGACGGAATTAAAGTTGGTATCATGTTGATTGTGAGTCTAGACTTCGTCTGGATCCTTTCAAAATTCCGTTGCATCGCTTAAGGTGCACCCGCTCCTGCGACGACAAGGACATCTTCTTTCACGTTCAATCATGAATGTTGTCCTCCCAAAGAAGAGTACAGATGAACACTTCGGAGAAACGAAAGTCAAGCACTTAATGGTTCGAAATCCAATAAGTATTTCAATCCTCACGCCTCAGGGTCTCCCAGATTCTATGACGCCATGACGATGAACCATGAGAGCCATGGACGATGTACGAAGTAAAGGTGTTTTTCTCAAGTTCAAGAACTGGGAGTTGAGCGCTGGCACGAACAGGAAGAGGGAGCGGAGATGCATGCAACTCTATTCAAGCTCCGACTGTACATCTACGGCGACTGCCGGACGGAGCCGCCAGCATACATATCCTTGCAACAGATATACATTTGTTCATATCTGGTGGCTTATAAGACTACCACTGCACATGTACGGCGACAGCATCAGAGTTGGCATCGGTACCGCCCTTCAGTCTGTGGTGCAAGAAAAGCTTCTTTTCACGTTCAATATGGAATTTTCCGTTTCAAAGAAAAGGCTTTAGAAGAACATTCGAAAAGATTATTCAAGCGAAAATCGAGCGATGTTATGGGTTGGGATGAATCCTCAAGGCCTCAACAACCAACTCGGAGGCCTCAGTCAACGATGGCTTGACGATGACCAACAAAAGCCTTGAGGTACGGTAAGCGAACGATTAAATACTATCATGATGCTCCGGAGATGCTCTGCTTTATTTGAACTTCGTTTTGAACGGCAGATTGCCTGACTCAAGGCGTCTAGAACCTTGCTAAGCGTATGACTTCTCACAATTCATACTTACAAGTCGGCTTGACACCAGATAAAAATATGTGACATCGTTTCGTATCTTTTCGTATCCTAGACACTCGCGAAAATTACTATCTATAAGTGCCAACATACATGCGTCCTAGACAATGAATATCCACGTTTACCAGAGGTCAAATGAAAAGAGATCGCGCAGCAACGACCGACCAGACTCAATCAGGCGTCGTGCCCGTGAATTAGTGGATGGTATGGTCATTGCATCCAGCAGGCGTTTGATACCCATACGCTCCTAAATTGATTTAAACGTCCTTATGGCCCGTACTATCGGCACATACAAGCCGCAGAAGGGCAGAAGTAAAAAAAATAACCATTCAATGCCATTGTTATAACAAAAGTCCGGAAGCAAAAACATACGTTCGTTTGCGGCCTGGTAACTGTGGTAGAACTCCATTCAACCGTATCGCCGCTGAATTTGAACGTGCCCAACGTGTCTGGCGTCTTGGACCATGATACTTTGAGTTTCGTGACTGTTGAATCCGCACGGGGCTCGACAACGGCATAGAGAGAGGTGCCTCCAGCGTTTTGGACGAGCTGACCATTCGTAATCTGGAACTGGGCTGCAGAAGTCGCTTCCCCCAACACAACATCGGAGACGCTATTTTTGACCTCAGATTGCAAGTACTTGTGGAAGTTAGGTGCTGTCTGATACGATCACGATGACGGATGAATTAGGCGCCCAAAAATACAGCTCGTTGCGGACTTACTACCGCGCGAATAAAATTCCATACCGGGACGAGGGTGGGTACTCCTCCAGATGCAGTTGTAGTTGTCGTTGCAGTCGTGGTTGGAGGCCGGGTTGTCGTGGTACTGCTAGTGGTTATGGGGAAATCTGTTGTCGTTCCGCCCGGAAGGCACTGCGAATACCACTGGTTTATGTATATGCATGCCCACCCCGAGGGGCAATATGTGGGTCCTGTCCATCCTATTCCACCACACTAGTAGGACATTGAGCCGCCGTTGTGAACGAAGAGAAATAGAGGGCAAACCTGTCCGTATTGCGGTGCAGTCTGGGACAGTGCGAATCCGGAACAAGCAAGCGTAATAAGAGCGAGAGAAAATGACTTGGTCATGGTACCTAGAGTAGAGGAGAGAACTCGAAAGTATGACCGCATTCATATAAGCCCTTTTAACTCGGCAATAGAATATCTCGCTTGTAGCTCAAAGAATCCGACCATGAAGCCCTTGAATTTGTGATGAAGTTGGGACTAAAAAAGGGTTAAGTTCGGAAAAGTTTATGATATTGAGAGCGAACACATACAAGTATGCAATAACCACATGGTCAATGTCAGATGGTCAGAGCAACTTGGCATGTCAGAAACTAACTCTTCAACTTTGAGGAGTCCATTTCTGAATCTGCCCGAGATTTGAGGATACATGTATGTGACTAGGCGACGCAAATCATCTTCAAGTTTTGGGCACAACAAATTATGCTTTTATTTGCTAATCGGACCTATAAAAAAAACCTTGTATTTATGCAACCCAGTCCATCCCATTAAGCAGTGGCCGTCGCTCCGGTGTACGCATGGATGGTCTCGTCAGCGCAACCCGCAGGAGTCATGTAGTCGTATGCGCCGAGGTTTATATACAAGAGCCTATTACCCGCAGCATCGGGGCACACAAGCCAGGCCTGAAGATAGACACTTGTCAGAATCATCAGCAATATGGATTATAAAAGCTTTCCTCACATTCGTCTGAGGCCTGGAAATGGTAGGAATGCTCCATTCAACCGTGTCTCCACTGAACATGAACGTGCCGCTAGCGGCAGGCGTCGTCGACCAGGAGACGGCGAGCTTCACCACTGTTGAGTTTGCGCGGTCCTCTACGTGTGCGTAGAGGTTGGTTCCGGCTGCGTTCTGAACGAGCTGTCCAGCGCTAGTGATCTGGAATTGTGCCGCTGTGCTTGGGCTTCCCAATACAGCAGGTCCGGGGCTGTTAAGAGTCTTGGATTGGAGGTATTGATGAAAGTTGGGATCTTCCTACACATAGTATCATCTAAATCAGAGATGGATTAGATTTATTTATAAGTAACATTACTTACAACAGCGCGAATGAAAGAGTATCCTGGAGCAAGTGTTGCGCTTCCACCAGAGGCAGTAGTCGTGGTAGTAGGCTTAGTCGTGGTGCCAGACCCTGGGGTGGTACTGGGGGTAGAGGTACTGCTGGATGGGGGAGCAGTTCCTTGGAGACATTGTGAATAGAATGGGTTAGAGTACGTGCACACCCATCCCGATACACAAGTAGTTGGTCCAGAAAATCCCTCACCACCACACTAAAGCGGAAGTATCTGTGAGTGCCTTGTGCCACCACGAATGAAGGTATGTAAGGGAATAGACTTACTTGACCCCAAGCGGGAGCCTGAGCAAACGCTTGGCCGATGAAAGCCAAGGCCAAAGCAACAGCGATGGAAGATTTAGTCATTGGGGCTAAGGAATTTTTTGACGAGCTGCAGAGGGTTTCCCAAAGAAAGTTTCGTTTTATACGCGCTCATACTCTTGTTCATTGTCGGATTTTAGCAGAAAATGCCGACCAAAAGGCCTTACTTCGGCGTCAAAGGAGGTTCGGGGTAGGCGTAGTGCTCAATTCCCACTACGACAGAATGGAGTAAGGGTGTTTGTCGTACATATATGCGTGACAAAGTTTGGCAACAAGTGTCCTCCTATTGCCACCGAGGTCACTGTCACCTGACGTGGCTGTCTCCGCGTCTGGTGACGCGGATGTCTCGTTCCCCCCTTTGAATCCCTTTTCTTTTCTGTTTCATTTTTCTTTCCTTCTTTCCTGGTTTCCTGTCCCATATTTCTTTCCTACAGTTCTGATATCCTTTTATGGCTTTCATCCTCGGCGACACACCCGCGACTTATCTCGCCATTGATGGACTACATCAACTTGCTTTATCCGTCCGCTCTTTACCCAGTCACCTCTTGTGCTGACCTCCTTTCCCTGCCGCTATAGCAATGGCGAGGTCGCTGGTTAAACGCAACTTCTGATATCTATCAAGTCCTCGCAGCCTTTTTAATCACTCAAAAGATCTTCTTTATGTCGGCACTATCGACTATTCAATACTTTCAAGACAATTTCGGGCTCGTCGACTTCGTCATTCCTTGCAACCATGCAAAGCGAGACAGAAATTCTTTTGCTGAAACAACAGCTTACATATTATTGACTCTGCAGGGCAAACCTCCAAAAGTACCGCTTTTGGCTTGTCTAAATGACGCCTGTGAAATTGAACGCAATTTTTTGGATAGTGCGTATGAAATGCTAGTATGCTACTGTTACCGCCTTTACTGACCTTGCTTTAGGTTACCTGCCGCCTCCATTTATTCAAACCCACCGTGACTTTATGATGACCCCCATGGAAAATGAGTGACTAGATGTAATTAGATTGCTAACTTTGAATGTAATTAATTATATAGTACAGTCATTCCCCGGTCAATGAAACACCCGGGTCAATGAAACAAACTTAGATTACGGGCTCAAATCTTCATAAATCCCTTCGGAGTTTTTTTATCTTTCTCTTGAATGTGTATACCTATTAGATCCTAAGAGGAATTAGTTCTCACCTTTGCAGAGATAAAGATATCGAGGGATAGAACCAATTTTGAGACAATTTTGAATATTGCAGAGGCAATGTAACTGAATTTTAGATCGAATTTCTCCGGATTTTTACCTGACAATACATGAAAGTACTTATACTACGGTGTAGAGCCACTTTCATGGCAGTGTAGCTACATAAACATCGTAAATAAGCAAAGGACTGAATTTTGGTGTGATGAGGCCATTTCATCATGTCACATCACACTTGCCATATTTGGATGGACCTAATTAGTGTCAACTCTATTTACAGCGCATACGACTATACGACACAAAGAACATGGTAGGCCGCCCGCAGTCAAATGACCGTAAGGCTGCAGTGTTTAAGAAAGGAATGAAATGGTGTGGTAAAGGGTAGATGGGAGGTTGATGTTGTGAAGTGGGAGGTTGAGTGAGACAGCACAAAGTACGACAAAAGAAGAGGAAGATGGGCGAGACTAAAGATGCCCCGTGGGGAAAAGGCTATCAAAAAACCAAAAGTGAAAGATTTTATGGAAGAGAGCGAGAGCGAAGACGAGGAGGACGAGGAAGACGAAGAAGATGGTGAGAGATCGCACAGAGGACGGCGGCGATAGTGACTAAGCTTGCCTAATTTGGACATTTTATTGTGATGTGACGCTGTTTCATTGACTGGTTTGGCCAGGAACACCCAACTCTCCTTTGATTTCATACCACAGCAAGACATGACATCCCTTCCTATCTTTTTAACAGGAAGAACTTTACTTTACGCCTATACAAAGAGAATTGTCTATTCACAATTCTTATTTAATTAAAATTATAAAAATCCGAGGCCATTCAAATTTGACTGTTTCATTGACCTGGGAATGACTGTAAGCTTCCAAAGTCTTTTTTAATGCTACGAATGAATTTGTAAGCATCGTAGTGGGCTCTGTCGCGCTCGTCGCGGCCCGATCCCATGCAACTGTCAACAATATTGTAAACATTTTGAGGGTTCGCAGCAAGCTTGTAATCACGATATCGGCTACAATCGCCACCAATATTGTGGACCTAGCAAGAGCAGCTTTATTATGAACCCCCTTATAACTATGTTTCTATGCTTGCTGCATTTCAATGATCTTTGGGGGGTATTTATTGGATTTTATGGGATTATGACGCGACCGCTTTTTCGCTGATAGAATTTGTGATGAAGCCAGAACTAAAAAAGGGTGAAGTTTAGAAAAGTTTATGATATTGTAGACCGATGGACCGTTCTCTATATGAACTTCGTGATCACAGATTCCTCTTCATAGACAGGTCGGCTTCCGGCCAAATGATATTGAGAGCGAACACATACAAGTATGCAATAACCACATGATCAATGTCAGACTTTCAGAGCAGCTTGGCGTGTCAGAAACTAAGCCTTCAATTTGGAGGAGTCCTTTTCCGTCCGAGATTCGAGGATACATGTAAGTGATTAGGCGACGAAAGTCATCTTCAAGTTTGGGGCACAGCGAATCATGCTTTTATTTGCCAATTGGACCTACAAAGAGTACGGTATTTATGTAATTCAATCCATCCCATTAAGCAGTGGCCGTCGCTCCGGTGTACGCATGGATGGTCTCGTCAGCGCAACCCGCAGGAGTCATGTAGTCGTATGCGCCGAGGTTTATATACAAGAGCCTATTACCCGCAGCATCGGGGCACACAAGCCAGGCCTGAAGATAGACACTTGTCAGAATCATCAGCAATACGGACTTTTTAAAGTTCTCCTCACATTCGTTTGAGGCCTGGAAATGGTAGGAATGCTCCACTCAACCGTGTCTCCACTGAACACGAACGTGCCGCTAGCGGCAGGCGTCGTCGACCAGGAGACGGCGAGCTTCACCACTGTTGAGTTTGCGCGGTCCTCTACGTGCGCGTAGAGGTTGGTTCCGGCGGCGTTCTGAACGAGTTGTCCAGCGCTGGTGATCTGGAATTGTGCCGCTGTGCTTGGGCTTCCCAATACAGCAGGTCCGGGGCTGTTAAGAGTCTCGGATTGGAGGTATTGATGGAAGTTGGGATCTTCCTACATATGGTGCGGTCCGATTTAAATTTGGATGGATCTTAGATTCAGAGAGAAACATCACTCACAACAGCGCGAATGAAAGAGTATCCTGGGGCAAGAGTTGCGCTTCCACCAGAGGCAGTAGTCGTGGTAGTAGGCACTGTCGTTGTTCCAGACCCTGGAGTGGTAGTGGGGGTAGAGGTACTGCTACTTGGGAGAGCAGTTCCTTGGAGACATTGTGAATAGTATGGGTTAGAGTATGTGCACACCCATCCCGATACACAAGTAGTTGCTCCTGACCATCCTTGACCACCACACTAAAGCGGAAGTATCTGTGAGTGCCATGTGCCACCACGAATGGAGGTGTACAAGGGAATAGGCTCACCTGTCCCCAAGCAGGAGCCTGAGCAAACGCTTGGCCGATGAAAGCCAAGGCCAAAGCAACAGCGATGGAAGGTTTAGTCATTGGGGCTGAGGAATTTTTTGACGAGCTGCAGAGGGTTGCCCAGAGAAAGTTTCATTTTATACGCGCTCATACTCTTGTTCATTGTCGGGTTTTAGCAGAAAATGCCGACCAAAAGGCCTTACTTCGGCGTCGAAGGAGGTTCGGGGTGGTCGCGGTGCTTAATTTTGAGATGACACGTTAGAAAGAACGCACAGAGGATAGTGTCCCGATGCCACATGATTGGGCTTGAGCTATTTATAGATGTCGGTTGCGAGTTCAAAATCAGCCGGAAAAACACTGGTTTGAGGACGTACTAGAAATCTTCAAACGTTCCATTGAGGCTTTTTTGGCAAGAATAATAAAAGAAGAAAGTGCATCGCGAAATTGGGAGAATGAAGACTAACAAATGAAAAACTCGGCATCCATTTGCTCAACCTAGAGACAACTTTCGCAAATAAGGAGCGCTTGAAATCGGAACCTGGAAAGGAGATGCGCATAGACATCATATTATAAACGTGAATACCTGTCAACGAAATCATTCTGTTTTCAAAGATTATAGGTAGAAATAGACACGGCAAAGTGGATATACTGGAGTACTCAAAAATTGGACCCGCATTGCGTATTTCCGAGATTTAAGCCTGACCAGTTGAGTTACACAGCGCTGTGCACCAAATTGAAGATGTCAGACGCTAACATATACGTATATGTCTCCTATGAAACGAACCTGAGAGCCCAGTGACATCGATAGTGTTCTGGCAAATAAGTCGCAGCCCTTGGCCAGCTGGAGGAGAAACATTGAAATTCTCGAAAGAAATGTTGGAGCAATTCGCGGCTGGACTACATTCAATATCGACAACTGCAAGATGCATGCATAGGCAAATCGAGGCGTGAATATGTATAGAATGGCCTCACCTTTGTTCGTAACAGCCGTCCCAGTCCAGTTGATGAAATGTAAACCCCCAAACCTTAACTGAGAAGGAAGGTCGCCGCTGTGTGTCAAAATACAACCGGTCAGTATTCTGGCAGGTTCTCATTGAAACGGTGAGCCACAAGCCGACGATGCGGCTACCTTTTCGCGTTGTTCGTCTGATAAACGTGGACTGGGGCAGTTACACGATCAAGTTTCATATTTCGAACGACGACGTTGTTCACGGTTCCTGTGTAATATTGACGTTCGGCATGAAAGGCATTTATAAATGATGAAAAAAAAGAACCTTTGGCTCCACCGCCGCCAGTTGGCGGAGATCCGTTCACCGAGCCGTCCCAAGACTTAAAATACACCTGATTACAATCCATTATTAGTACCAACGAGCCAATGAATATTATTTCTTGAACTCACTCCGCTTCCCATGTTAGGTTGAACGTTAGGATCAAGCCTAATCATCTTTGGGGGTGTTAAATGGAGTACACAGTAATTGAAAGGAGTTTAGCGCAACCTGGAGGTTGTCCATCTCGACATTGATAACGTTATCAGGCTTTACACGGTGCCGTAACCTGAGCCAACTGCCGCTCGCATTTATAAATAGCATGGAGCTCACCATGTCGACATATTGTCCCAGAGATCCAATGGCTACACCGTTCCCTCCACGGCAAGTGATGTTCCGTATATCAAGGTTTGTAGAATTCTATAAAAGGTAGAAGAGCTTAAGATAGATTTTTGATGTCATGATTCGAATACGTACTCCTTTGATCGCGATGCAGTCATCTCCACAAGTTACATCCCAGTTGAGCAGGGAGACCCGGTCACTTCTGTAGGTATCAATACCATCGGTGTTCGGCACAACACTTCGGTATCAAGATCATCATCATTAACTCTTTTGATAGAGGAGATAATTTCGAGAGAGTGATTGCAGACTTACTTCTTTCCCAAGTATAGAGGATCCGTGTTTGTAGCATTGACGAACATTCCATCATAGACCACGTCGGTAGATTCTGCAACAGCGTTCGACCAGAACGGAGGGGACTCGATGCGGAAATTTTTGATAGTCCCGCGCGCCACTTTATAAAGTGTTAGAGAAATTGGACGACCGTCACCATCTTCGCGAGTGTGAGTGGTGAAATAAGACCACCAAGGCTGTTGACGATCATTCGATAATGTTACTTGCAGAAGGCCCCGTTGACTAAACTCACTTGGCCATTGCCTTGAATTCCACCCGTATTGTGGGCGTCTATCACAAAGTCGGACCCAGTAACGACAAACCACGAAGCTTGGCTCTGAGATCCGAGGTTTTAGTCACTTTACTTTTTGACTAGGTCGGGAGAAGGTGCTCACCTGAATGAATACAACCCGGTACGTATTGTTGGCATTCAGCCAAAAATCAATGTTAGGGGGGAACTATGGCGTTGTGTTGAAAAAATGAATCCAATGGGTGAGTACGACAACAACTTACATTCAGATATCCGTTGAGATTCACTGTAGATGAAACGAGATCCCAAGTCATCTTCCTACATCGTTTGTTACTCGTAATTTCTGGTTTTTTTTTTTGTTCAGTTCACACCTAGTAATGTTGTACGAGCCTGAAGCAAAATTTATAGTTCCAAAATGACCACACTTGGAAATGGCAGCCTGAACCTATTGAAGGCGTAAGAATTATCACCATTTAAGTTAAGAGTCAAACTTACTTGGTCCGTATCATCCTTTCCAAGTCCCAAAGGATGAAGCTCGCAAGTTTTCAGAGTCTTCACCAGAGAGCTTTCTCCTCGTTGAACGTTTTCAAGTTGGACGGCACCTAGCTTGACATTATGGACTAGAGCGGACGAGAGAGATATGAGTGTCGATATCAAAGAAAGACGCGCGATCAAGAACATAATTCAAAAAACGAGTCACCATTCTATCTTCTGGATGATACTTATATTATAAGTCTCTCGTAAGGAATTTGCGAAGCGAAGTGGAGTGGACAGAGAAGCGAACGTCACGGTCATGAACAGGATCACGAGAGGATGCATCAATGAGTGGAGGCGGGCCGCCGGACATGGTCTGTATTGATCCTCCTGCAGGAAGACAAAAGGAATCCAGAATCCAGATACCAGATGACGAGAAACCCGGGGATAGACATATGGAGCCTGCTTCTTGCAGAGGTTTTTTCAATGACGAAGGCGGCCTACGACAGGTTGTCCGAAGGCACGAGAGTAACACGAGAGTAATACGTTCGAGTTGTAGGATATTATTGACCGGAGATGGCATAGGCAATCCCCGTACCCGTCCAAAGCGCTTCCAAAGGCATCAAGAGGGGTCGTCCAGGAGGAATCTGGGTCACTATGTATTGGTGATGATTATGCCAGGACACATCGAATTCGTGAATGAAGACACGTATGAAATCTACTTTCTTCATTCAGCTGGATCCCTCGCGGCAGTCAAAGAAAGTCGATTTGCGACAGACGTTAAGGATGAGTAGGATGAAGGTTTGCTTGCGAGGATGCCTGCGCGAGCGGCGGCAGAACCCGGAATTTAGCGCGGAGAACAAAATCGACCTTCTACACTAAGCGCTTGCTTTGCGCCCAAAGGTTGAACGTTGAAGTTCGAGCTGAATGCCCAAATTTCCCTTCACTGCTCATTAACTTGTCAAACCTCGCAAGTATTCTACGAGTTTTATGCAATTCGAGTCCAAAAATATGGTGTGCCCTTGAACCATGAAGCATGCGCGCTCTGCGGGGCACGTCAAGCTCCGAGTCCACGCGTCGTCGGACCGATCGATCACGTTCAGGCTATCCATCCTCGCCAAGGCAAGCTCATTATCCGTATCTTCAGCAGGTTGAATCGTAACCAGCACCACAAACGCGACAGAATCATGATTACATCGTTCGCCTCATCGATTGACGCCATCAAGACTGCGCTTCCCAAGAAGTTGCAAAATCCTCGGGTGGGCATTATCTGTGGATCAGGATTGAGTGGTATCGTCGATATCGTCAGAGATGTGGTTCTTGTTCCATATGAGAACATCCCGGGTTTCTCTACGAGCACAGGTAGGCTTGGTGCTTTTACGCACAAGATGAAGCTGATTGCCTTGTTGTTGTAGTTCCCGGGCATAAAAGTGCACTTGCGTTCGGGATTTTGGGAGGCGGAGTGGGTGTGCCCGTGGTGGCCATGCTGGGCCGGGTACGTGTCTATCCCTTGCTGTAATTTATGGTTCTGATTCTACTAGTTTCATCCATACGAAGGACATTCATTATCATCGGTTGTCTACCCAGTAAGAATTATGGCGAAGTTGGGCGTGAAGGACATCATAAGTCAGTTGTGCTCTCATAATTAAAAATAATATATCCTGACTTCTTTTAAAGTCACCAATGCAGCGGGATCTCTCAATCCTGACATTCCTGTTGGAACAAGTCCGTAATAGTTCTTCATAATTTCCGTTATCTCTCGATTGCTAATTTGTTTTGCGAAGTTGTGGTCATTCAGGATCATCTTGCCCTCCCCAACCTAACCGGAATGAACCCTCTTCTAGGTCCACAGACATCCCTCGACCTACCACGATTTTTGCCACTCTCTGACGCTTATTCGACATCTCTTCGCCGTCTTCTCTTCCTAGCCGCAAGCCGTCTACAGCTAGATGACTCTGCGCTAGCCGAGGGTACATACGCATGGGTCAGCGGACCCACGTACGAGACCCCTGCGGAGGGCAGATTCTTGCGACGGGCAGGTGCAGACGTCGTGGGCATGAGCACCGTGCCCGAGGTGCTTGCTGCCAGAGAAGAGGGCTTAAACGTCATGGTGTTGAGTTTGGTGACTAATTTTGTAGTCATTCCTGATACCTATAGAAGTATCAGGGAGGAGGTTAAGGCAGAGGTTCGTTTCATTTCTCTATTTGATTTACGAAAACTCATTTTAGGGGGTAAAGCTTGCTGGGAAGAAGGTGGATTTGCCACCGACTCAAACTGTATCGCACGAGGAAGTATTAGCTATTGGCAAAGAGAAAGCGGGCGTCCTGATGAAACTAGTGGAAAATGTCATTGACTCGTTGCAGTCGGCTTAACCAGGAATAATGTGAGTGTCAGCGTGTCCTTGATGGCTTCATGCACTCATTTTACCAGTATATATCTCAATACTATACCCGGAGAGCCGCCTCTATCAACTTTTTAGACCTCTTACCCTTGACATCCGCGTTTCATTGTAGAATCCATTGAGATCGTGCTTCAACTTGATGAAACGTCATAATATGGTGGTATTTCGTCCAGGAGGCTGCAGACTTTCAACCTTCGAGCATTCAAACGTCATTGCGTTCATGCCTCAAGCTTCAGGATTTTCGACGCGTCTTTCGCCCACCTGTTTGTTGCCTATTTCTGCTGTCTGTGATTATAATATACTTTGGCCTGTGTGGTCTGGTACGCCTCATGAACGCTACTCTGGACCGGTTTACGGCTTACTTGCCAAATGAAAAGTAAAATTAAAGTCGGAGGAGACCATGTGTCGAGCCAATAATTTTATAGGGGCTACTAATGATTTGTCGATCACACCCTCATGAACGACGGGCGTCTATGAAAAAATTGCTTTGATCGGTCTTTCCCTCGTTCTTTTACCTTCAACACTCAGATCTTCGTCTATCTATAAGGCGTGGTGATTCTTTGCCCTTTTCAAGACCTTCTCATTCAAGTTTGAACTGCCAAGTAGTGGGAACAAGCTATATTTGGCGTAAAGTTCAGGGGTTAGGGTCAATCTGTCCAACTCTCTCCACAACATCGACGACGACGACGGCATCGGCCAGCTCTCTCCCTTTTTCCTTCATACATCCATGGTGTCATGGTTAACGTCGCCCACATCGATGCAAACAATCCTGTCCTGGGTATGCAGGACGATCTTGGGATTGTCTATCTCGTAGGCTCGGCACAGCAATTTTGGTCTGGTGAGTACTTCTTCGTGTGGAAGAAAGAAACGAGACCGATGACGTTGGCCGTGCAGAGCTCGAGGATGTCCTACGCCTTCCACAGGATGAGGCGCCCACGCTGTCATTGCTCGATGCGACACTCCGCCGTTACGTGGCCCTATGTTCGACTTACCATGGTATGAGCAACCCCTAGTCCTCTGCGGCCGTGTGAACTGATCATCCGTCCCACAGAGCAATACCTGCAGAGTCCGTTGCAGCTGGACCATGCCTGCACTCTGCTAGTAGAATCTGAATTGTTTGAGTTTCATTCAGAGCGGATGGTCGACATTATCATAGATGATGCGCAAACGGTTCGCATTTAGACTAAATTATGCGCTATACTTGGAGAGAGGGGATCTAACCACTCTTTCGTTTTCTACAGATCACAGACCCACACTCCATTTTTATATTCTACGAGATCCTTTTCTACTATGGACACCATCGCATGGACTTTTTCCGATCTCATAAGCGCTGGCAGCCCTTGCTGCCTCTGCTCATGGATCATATTTTAGTAGAGATCGACCCGGACATCGAGGATGTTTACGTCGGCACCTCAATTGGACGCAGCACAAGTTTCAGCTCGGTACCCATCCCCATCGAAGCGAAACTGAGAAGTCTCAGTGTGAGATTGCTGTACGAGGTATGCAAGGTGCAGACCTTGAACATGCAGGACTTGAGTAAGCGCTTCTTCGGCAGTTCTGATCAGCCTCGTTAATGAAACTCATCATCCTCCAGAAATATTTGACGACGACTTCATTGACTACTTGTTCGAGCTCGTGGAGCAAACCAAGTATATGCACGATGACACTTTCAACTATTCTGTGATCAAGCTGATTGTCAGTTGTTTCATTTCATAATCCCCGAAAACATTGCATGCTCATGTTGCGCAGACAGCGTTGAATGAGCAATTCATGGTGTTAGGCATCGCGGACGATCATGCGAGTCCCAACGCAGAGAAGAAAGAGCATACGCAGCACAAAAATCGTGTCATCAAGGTTCTAAACCGGCGTTTAGGCTCTTGTAAAACCTTCGGAGAAAACATGATTTTCATGTTGAATCGTGCTAGTGAGTGATCTCGTTCGGAAACGAAGGTCAATCTCAATCAGCGTCTTAGAACGGACACCCGAGGATTTCTGCATGAAATTGCTCATCTTGAAGATTCTATACGTCCTATTCTCGAACAAAGAAACAGCAGAATTCTTTTACACCAATGACTTATGCGTCTTGGTTGATGTGTTTCTTCGCGAATTGGCCGATTTGGATGAAGAGAGTGAATCAGTGAGCGTTTTTCATTTTCGAGTCCTTTCTGTATTCTTACGCATTAATAACGGCCTACAGCTGCGGCATACCTATTTACGAGTGCTTCATCCACTTCTGACAAAAACGCAACTCAAAGACGTACCGTATAAACGAATGCAGATCCTCGTCGCTTTGGAATCGATGATCAGCAACTCGGGAATAAGGGAAGTCAACGCAACGACGAAGCGACTAGTCGAGAGATGCTTGTCGGGCTCGTGGTGTGTTTCGCTTATGGAATTGCGGAGCGAGGCTGGCTATGGGACGAAACGCGTCGGTAGTCCAAGCAGCGATATATCCAATATTGTCAGCCCACCAGGAACGCTGGACATATCTATGGCGGCTTCGCACCATCTGGAAGTGTCTGGCTCCGCAAAAATTGCGAAAAACATGAAGTTCAGCAAAAGTGTGGAGAATTTTGGTCGGTCGGAACAGGCCAGCGCGAGTCGACAAGCTCCATGGTCACCTCTGGATCAAGTTCGTCGGCCAAGCAATGCAAGCGTTCACAGTTTGCCAGGATTTGTCGCTCCTGCAGGATCCGCAGCTAAACCGACATCTCCTCATAACGCTCCAGCGACTAAGAAACGGAGTACCAGTGCAACTGATGGTACGCATACACCCCGACATAACTCGCTGCCTGTCGAGGATGCACACCATTATCACTACAATCCAGTGAATACAGCTACTCCTTCGAGCCCCCGCACCGAACAACATGTAGTCCGTGTCGACGATATCACCGCAGCTGCGTCGGCTATCTCCCTGAATGACCCACCTCGGAGAAGACCTCCGCCTCCGGCGCCTCAAAAACGCAGGAAGCCACCTGCAATCCCTATTGGACGTACCCACAGCGGCGCGACCATTACATCCATTCGATCTTCAGAACCAAGCCCGCTATCTAAGGTTCACAAACCTCAGCTCGGCGTCCAGCAAGCCTCGTAGCTTGACGTGGTCCCAGCTGGATTTCCTTTTGTCGCATAGTCATTAGACACAGCCTCCCCTTGATCTTGATTGTTAACTACAGATACCAGCTTTCTATCATATACATACATACGTCCTCATATATTTATTGCTACGACTCACGGATTCTCTTTTATTTCGCTTTTCTTTTGGCGATACATCACATGCATCCTTATTCGTTCTTCTCGCGGTTCCCTTACTTATCCAACACTTTTTCATTGTCAATTCGTTGCATTTAATCTGCATAGAATCTTTCATTTGCCTCATTTTTTTACAAGATTTTGAAGCCATTTTTTACGTCAAATGATAAATTGGACAGCATGTCTTGCGTGACGCCGTTACCAAAGCGCCCCTAACCTCTTTGTTTCCTTCACCATGGATCAGGGTTCTACGTCTCAGTCATCTGTAGACGTTGCTGCACGACGCGCCGAAAGGACAGAGAATGCTTCAAAGCGTGCACAGGAGGCGGAAAAGCTAAAATTACAGGTAAACAACTCCTTTTTTTTTTTTTTTTTGCTTTGATCGACTAATTTACTTTTTTCAAGGGCAATGAACTCTTCAAGAAAGGCGACTTTGTCGGAGCTGCAGACCTATACGCTCAGGCAGTCAATATTCATGGCCCAAAGCCCGTGCTCATGGCCAACATGGCTGCGGCCTATCTGAAGCTGGAATTGTTGGTATCTCTTGCCAAGTTAACGCATCGCCAGGCTCAACAATCTTTCAAAGGTACGATGAAGCAGAATGGGCTTGTACTACCTCTCTCGAATGCGACCCAACATCAATGAAATCGAGGTTTCGGAGAGCTCTGGCGCGAAGGAAGCTGCACCGTTTTGAATCGGCCAAGAGAGGTAAGTAGACATGCGCAACTTCTGCCCACTTTTCTTCATCTATTCCTCTACTACAGACCTACAAGACATCGTGGCCCAAGATCCAAACAATGAGAGTGCGAAAGCAGAGTTGAAATCTGTGGAAGAGCATATGCGTAATAACAACGGTACACCAGAAGGCCCTTTCGATAAATACCCCCTTCATGACGACACACCTTGGGAGCTGCTCTCAGATTCGGAGACCGAGGACAGCAAGCACATTGGAAATCGTATGCCATGTCGTTTCTACAATAAGGGAGAATGTAGACGAGGGACGGAATGTAAATTCTCGCATGCGCCTGATGCTAAAAGTATTCGAGATGAACTGTGAGTGTGACGTTAGATATTACCCTTGCACGTTCATTGATCTTATGTGAAGAGGGAGAAATGTTTGCGTTCACTCCCTTCTCGGTGATTGTGCATTTGGAACACAATGCGTCTATTCTCATTCGCAAACACATCTACCTGTCGGGGGATGGTGGAACGATTCGAATCAAGTTCAAGCCGCAAAGGAAGTCTCGGCGCAGGTCGAAAAGTGGTCGGATTATCCAAGATTGCATGAACTCCTGTTCAAGAATCCGATGGCAAGGACGTATGCTTCTCTACCAGAAGGCAAGGCCGTACGGAACCATTTTATACGCCAACTCGAAGCAGCCAAGGTCAAGCTCCAGCAGCGGAAGCCTAGAGAGAAACCTTTCGTCCTCGTCCTTTCCTTTGATCACGACAGCGTCCAATTAAACATACTTCAACACCTCTTTTCCAACCTGGAGAAAAATGCCAAAGTCGTCTACCTTCGCATCCAGTCGTGGGCGTCGCAAGCTCTGGAATATCTGGATTCCCCTTTGTTAACCAGTGTTCTCATCACCGATCCTGGAATCACAAAAAAACTGTATGCCCGCGTGGTTCAAAAGCTCGTCGAATACACGAAGAGTGGAGGTCGTGTTGTAATAGCCGGCCTCTTCAGCGGCTCAATCGGTCCTCTCGACTTTAACAAATTCATCAAGGCTTCATGGGACCTCGACTGGACGTTCGGGTCTTACTTTCGCTCGACGTTTTCCATCAATCCTACGAACCAACTCGTGCATGCGAACCCTTCTCTCCACAAGTCATACGGCATGAAAGCCGTGCATATCGCCAATATTGAGCCAGAGATGGCCGTCTATAAGCAAGCGGATGCTCCTGCAAAAGAAGCTCCTGCAGTTTGCGCTTCTGTCGGGCGCGGTCTTCTATGCTTTCTGGGAGATGTCAACGCGGAGGAGCAGTCAACAAATACTGTATTAGCTATGCTTGGTGTTCTGGATACTCTTCCGACGCCCAGGAAAATCCAAGCGCTGGATACTCCGCCAAAAATCACCGACAAGCTCATGCTTATACTTGAGCTGGAGGGCGACGACCATTATAAGCGGGTCTTTGCCAATCAGCTAGCGGAACTCGAAAAAAGGATCACCGTAAAATTCCTCTACGAATCAGACTTCAGGGAAGCTATCGCCCTCATGGAATCAGATGCTCTCTATGGCGTGTATGTCGCGGACGAGGGCATTCAGAACGTACAAAACATGGGTGTTCTTCAGAGTTTGAAGAAATATGCCTTGGGAGGAGGACGAGTTGTGTTCGGGGGTTTATTCGGTCAAAACACCGACCCAGAGGCATTCTCGTTCATGTTCTCCTTGATAGGTTTGCCTTGGAAATACGGTTCTACTGGAACTTGCGAGGCCCAACTTAATCAACAACATGAAATTGCCACCCGGTATCCGACTCTGAATGAAAGCTTCCACATGGATGCAGTCCATGTCAAAGGCTTCGCCCCAGGCGATGATCTCTATAAAAAGTCGCTCAACCCAGAAGAGAAACGCCAGCAGGGTAATACACTCCAACACGCACCAATTATTCAATCACGTCTAGGCCGTGGACGAATTGGCTATATTGGAGGTGTCGGTGCCCCTCCGGAGATCCTGCTCGCATTGCTCGATTTTTCAATACCAGTTCCACAACAAGAACTGGTTCCTGATTCAACGAAGTTTCTCATAATGCTCGCGGGACAGGATGTAATCGCTTCCATTCCAGACGTTATGAAGGACATGAAGGAGAGAGTCGACGTTATACTAGGCCTATCGGATTCCGGACTTTCGAATGCTAGGATCATTGATCTTCTTCCTTCGCAAGATCTCGTCGGCGTTCTTGTCATGGACGCAAGCCTGTTGCTCCCAGAAAATGCCTACCTTCTTTCTAAAGCGGTCGAATATTCGAAAAATGGGGGCACCGTCGTTTTTGCATCGACATTCGGTTCGTCCGTTGCTCCAGTGAAATTTAAACCCTTCTTCCAAAACAATTGGGGTCTCAAATGGGAGATGAAGTTGATCTTCGACGAAGAGATCTTTTCTCTCACTAGAAACTTCGAATCTCCCCTTTTTCAAGGCAAAAAAGCTAAAGATATCAAGCTTCCGAAATCTGTGCGTTTAAAGGGTGTCCAAATTCAAGGGATCGAAAAACCGATGGCGGTATACTTCCCTTCGGCTAAGGAGCTCTGGAACCCGGAAACTAATGTCTATGCCGCGTCCATACTTTTCGCCGAGGTTGCAGATGGGCATTTAGGGTACCTCGGGACAACCCAGATGGATGGCGAAGCCCGCAACATTATCTACGCAATGTTTGGCCTCATCTAATTTTTATCGCTGATCACTGTACTTCTACATGAAATGCCACCTTGTTGACACTCAGTTGATCGGACAAAGTTGAATTTTTCAGTGATAGAGCGCACCTGGCAATCTCCTCTCCACGAACACGACATACGACCCTGGGCCTATATTTCTTGGTTGTCTTCATGGCCGTCGCTTGCTAGGGGAGCTCATCTGCATTTAGTTTTCCTGAGTTGTCTCCATTTCACATCTCTCTCTCGGCCTACACCGATATATCGAGCTTCATATCCTCCTTGCTCTCTTGTAATAATACATCAACACCGTGCTCCGCATTTCTCTACCAAAGCTACATGCCTGAAACGTTGATAACTTCTGGCACTTCCGTTCCACGAAACGTTCTTTCATCGCAAGCATTGGAGAAAAAGCATACCGTTTTGCTGAGCTCAAAACCGATGTGATATCACATTTATATTATCCGTTGCTTTGGTTCACGCTTGCTTGAAATGGCCATTTTTCAATGTGAAGAAACAACCTTGCCGAGTTGCTTGAAGGCTCTGAGCCGAGTCCGAGTCCAAATGCATGTATCAACGTCATTCAGAACTTCGCCACATGGATATCTGATTGATAAAGATCCCACAGCTGAATGTAAAACGCGTCCTTGACGCGTTTTATAATATGAATCGCGCCTGGCTGAAGCGGCGTTAGGTGGCTCTCACTGTAATCGCTGCCTTCTATTCCAGCTAGCCTCGCCCTCCAAACACGGTGGATGCCATGAAATCAAGGCAGCATGTCGTACCATCTGTGGATTTGATGCTGCAAATCAAAGGCCTTCTTCCATTTTAGGGTCGTACTTTCAGGGTCTTTCATATCATTTATCTTCGTCGACATCTAACATCACCTAACATTCCAGAAAACGCGTCTATTGCCCTGCCGTTTGCATTGACATCTGGTTATTATCGGCTCTATCACAAACAGAAACCCTGTTCCATTGAACTAAAGAAAACATGCGCAGTTCTGTCGCAGGGTGTGCGAACGATCTAATTCGGACACAAGCTTTAACGGCACGCCCCTCTATCCGAGCTTCCTGTGTCTTTGAACGACCCTGAAATACCCCGCACTTCGTCATCACACTCTAAGTTTGGGCCACTTTCAGAGCGTTTAGAGCGGGTGGTTCAGAAGCTGTACACGTGTACCGGCGTGCGTATACAGGTCTTGACATTTGTACTTTGACTTCTGATATCACTCCCCGGGAACCGCGAGACTAAAAGCCAACTTACAACTTTGGAGCGCTGAATAGTAAAATACAAACGGTGAAGGGTTAGCAAATAACGTTCTGTCATCCGAATCGCTTTAGCCTGTGCCAAAGTGCCCTATTACGGAAACATAAAGGAAAAACATACGTTTGAGAGAAGCACACCTTCCGATCAAGTATCTGCTCTCAAGAGGGTGCTTCTTTCAGGGCCGATGGGTATGCATTTTCTCAACGGGATAAGTACCACCGACCTTGCATTATAGGAACATTGAGTGCATAGAGTCGAGGGCTCGGCGAGGGCTTTGATCCTAAATGAGGCCCATAATTCCATGCCGAGATGGGTTTCGTCAACAGGCGGGGGCGTTTGTGAGAAAGACTTCGTGGATGGAGTAAACGGCCCCTAGTGTTGCGGAACTTGCAGGAACAAAGTGTACCGATTGCGCTGTTTATGTCTGCCCGAGAGAAGAGAAAACAAGTGTATTCGGAATCGGCGAGGATATGCGACGTCAAGCTTGAGAATTCGAAGTATATCATACAATTCTAGTTAGACGAGGGGCAGGATGGCTGAACAGTAGTAATTTAAATATATATGAATGCGTCCTGATCATGCGGCGCGAAGTGTGAAAAAATACAGACATTAGAACAAGGATACAAGAACACAAGACTTGGAGCTTCCCTTTGGTCAGAGATATCAATGGGCAGAGATGAAACGGATCTGCATCGGGATGAACTACTTCACTTTCATCATTGAGAAAAAACGAGGGACCATGTGCAAGTGTGAAAAGAACGCAAAACGATCAAAGTTTTTGTCCCTGCTTTCCCGCTGGACTGGCAACAGAGGATGGGAGGGAAAAAAAGATGTTTTAGAAATAGGATCTACGATAAATTTTGTAATTCATTACCAATAGAGCTTTTGAAAAAAAAAAAAGAAGACGTCGGCGGGGCTAGCTGTGTAATAAGTACTTAGGATGTAGGAATGGTGTGTGCGTGTGCGAGCAAAATATGAAAGCTACGAGATACAATTGGAAGTAAGTACGTATATATGTGTATGTGTGTGCAAACAGCGAGGAAAGCGGAATAGCGTGGATTGAGACTAATCGAAATTGATTGAAATGAGATCCAGGTATAAATATACTAGTATGTAGGTAGGAGGGAACCGCCCGAAAAGATGACGAGAACGAGAAAGAAAAAACCATAGAGAAAGCAAACGGAATAATACGCGATTCAAATAAGTAAGTAAGTAGGTAAGTAAGATGACGAAAAAAAGAAGAATTTATCTGTTATAAGGTTGATTATCTTCAACCCAAACGCATCGTCAATATCGAAAGCAGCACAATAAAAAAAAACATCAACAAGACTCACTATATAGATTGTATTGCTCCGATAGGTATATCTGCTGCTGCGCCTCCTGCTGTTGGTGGTGGTGTTGTTGCTGCTGCTGTGCCACCTGCGGAAGATCATACGGGGTCACCATCTGCCCATACCCCGAATAATCCATATACTGCGAATACCGACGCCCATGCCCTTCTCCATTGCCCGACGCCGCCTCTGCATGTTGCTGCTGCTGCTGCTGCTGCTGATGGACACCACCAGCACCAGCACCAGCGAGCGCCACGCCCCCACGCACGATGGCCGGCGAGGCATGGTGGTGGTGGTGCAGCCCATCATCCACCAAGCCGGTGCTGTACAGCTGGGGCAGCACTGCGGTGGAGAGCGGCGCGTTGAAGTGGTGTGGGTCCTGCCACGGCGTTGCATACCCCGTCGATGACGGGACGAGCCCCGGCGCAGACGATGCCGTGCTGCTCATTGGGGGCAGAGGTGGTAAGAAAAGACCATCGCCGTCAAAGACGCTGCTCGTCGAATCCGGCTGCTCGTGGGTGTACGCCGCGTGTGTGTGTTGCTGCTGCTGCTGCTGCTGCTGTTGCTGTGGGTGACCCTGTTGCTGCGGGTTATGCGTCTGCTGCTGCTGTTGATGCTGCTGCTGTTGATGCTGAGGCTGCATATGCAGCGGCTGCCTCAACGAAGGCATATAATCAAACGGCGACGACCCAAACGTATCGTCCAGCGCATTCTCCGCTGCGCGTTTATGCCGGTCGATCATGGTCAGCCCCACGAGCGGGTTCGCCGCGTTATTGATGTCCTCCATCGTCGACGCGCCCCCGAAGAGCTCTATCGCGCGCGCGGCGCTCGGCCATACGACGCGCATCGCGCGGAGGACGTTCAGGCATTTCGCGAGGCCGATTTTGGCTTGTGGGTCGTTCGGGTGGACTACGACTGTTGTGTGGTTGTGGCTGGAGGTTAGTATGTGTTGGAGATGGATGGAAAAATGAAGGACGTACGATTCGTATCGTGCATGATCCCAGCGGTGAACACATAATAGCACAAGAACACCGAACAGCGCGTGATGAGGTACTTTTCTTGATACAACGACACTAATTGCAAAAAGTCATAAAACGTCAGAACCCTCCATCTCTCGCAAAGTTATCAAACTCACCGATCGAGGTAATATGATTCGCAGCCGCATTGCACAGTTCAAACCTCTTAACCGCAATAGCCCGCGTCTCAAGATCATCTCCCATCGCCACACCCACACCCGCACCCACGCCCTCTCCTTGCTGCTGCTGCTGCTGCTGCAACAACCGCTGCTTCGCCTGCACGACATGCCTAATATACGGGCGATGCAGCAGGAGCACCGCACACCAATACTGCATGTGCAGCGTCAGGACATTGGGGAGCGGGGTTGGGGCGGCGGTGCTGAAGGACGGAGGGTCGAAGCGGAGGTGCTCTGGGAGGTCGAGGTACCATTTATCGAGCATGCCTTCGAGCTCGGCGGCGCCTTCGTGGCGGCTTGTCAAAGGCCGCACGGCGTACATCATTTGCACTATCATGCTCAGGATGTTCGCTGTAAGTAATAGTGTGTTCAGTGATAATCCAATGAAACAATAAAAAAAAAAATGAACGACGCCCAAAAAAAAAAAAACTCACATAATTCCGCCGACGCATTAAAGCACGAAATACACCTCCCAGGCACATCCGCCGGCGTCCTTTCCCCCGTCGGCGTCTCCACAGACCACGCATCATACTCCTCCGCCTCCTCCACATCCGGCAGCGTCGTATCATAATCCCACTCAAAAATCATCAACGGCCGCCCAATATACGTCGACACATACTTGTCCATAATCACACACCCAAACCACACCCTCCGCCTCTCACTAATCTCCTCCTTCCCAAAAAGGCGCCCGCCCAACCCGACGCGCTCCCACCCATCCGCCGCGCGGTGCATGCCGAGGTCCTGCGCCATGCGGATCGCCATCCCGATGTACGTCCACGCCTGCGCCATCGCCCCAATCCCGATTTCGCGGTATCCGAGCAAGAGGAGGGCCTGGACGGTCGACGGGCGCGAGGAGGCGTAGGACGAGTCGAGGAGCGTCTTGGCGCGGTCGAGGTACTCGTCGCCCGCCGTCCACATGGTGCTGGGGTCCGCGGGGAGCGGTGGGGCGGCGCGCGCGGTGTCGCAGTAGCGCGAGGCGAGCGCGAACATGGCGAGGAGGAGCAGAGAGGGCACGGCGCGCCGGCGGCGGGCGGGGCGGTTGCCAAAGGGCGATGATGCGTCTGCGCCTTCTGTCGTCTGTGTGTGCGTTGGTGGCGCCCCAGAGAGCGGATCCGCAGGCGACGAAGGCGAGTCCGCGCCGTATGTCCTGTAAGATAACCCAATGAACACCAATGTCAACATGATAAAAGATAGGACAACTCACGCGCGATACGCCTCCAAAAACACCCTCTTATGCACGATCGGGAAGACGGGCTGCACATATGTGAAATACAAATCCAGCAGATGCTCCTGGACATTCTGCGGCGGGAGCTCAGCCGCCTCCTGCGCACGCGCCACAGCGCCAATGCTGCTCATGCTGCTCGCAGACGGCAGCGCAGGCCACACACGGGCTTTAGGAAAGCGCCTGTCGACATCACAAAAAACCAAAAATCAGCAACGAAACTCCCAACCAAAACAAGCAGAAGCGACATACCAAATCCCACCCTCATTCCTCCTCTCCTTCCCACCCCTTCCATCAAGGAGGTACAACCCACTCGCCTTCCCATGGTACCGCACCTCCTCATCCTCATTCAAACTAAGCTGCCCCACCGCACCCGCCACAAGCGCCCCCTCGTCCTCGCTCTCCTCGCTCGCGGGGTCCGGGCCGGGATAAGCCTGCAGCGGGTAGAGGTCCGCGCTCGCACTCCGGCGCTCCATGTCCACATCGTTCGCGAGGGTTGTGTTGCCACCACCACCAGCGCTCCAGCCAGACCCGCGCCTCCCGCGCCCGTTCCCGTTCCCGCTCCATTGTTGAACGACGGGGCTCCGGGCGCTGACGTGCGGCGTCCCAGCGTGTAGGGAGACGGCGCTCCCTGGGGCGCTGCGCGCGTAGACGTTGTTATTGTTGTTCCCGTACACGTCCTCCACGAGAGGATCGTCCATCTCCAACCGCCTCCGCGTGCGCCGCGCCTGCGTGCCGGGGCTCGCAGCGCCGCCGTCAGAGGAGTGCGAGTACGGGCTGTACATCCCCTGCTGTTGTCCTTGCTGCTGCTGTTGTGCATGGCCAAGATGGTGCGACAAAACATGCGACGAAGAAGACGACGACGCCTGCAACTGCGATCGCGAAGGGGGCGCACCATGCGCCTGCGACAGCGCATGGAGCTGCGATGCCGATGCGTACGGGCGGAGGATGGACGACCTCGCGAGTGCGTGTGCTCTCCGCGCCCCACCAGCACTGGCAGCCGAAGCCGCGCCCATTGCAAGCGTCGAAGACGACACCCCACCACCGGTACGAGCACCACCCATACCCGCCGAAGAGCCCGAAGAAACAGACGCGAACGCGCCGACGCCGAGGTTGGTCGTGTTGAGCGGGTCGAGCGTCGTGCGTTGGCGCTTGGCGCGTGTTTCGCGCTGCGCACCGTCCTCTTCGTTGGCGTTATTATTGGCGTTGGCGTTCTCGGAAGGATCGACATAGTCGTCGTCGGCGTCCTCGTCCGCCTCGTCCTCCTCATCGTCAATCTCGCCGTCTTCGCCATCCACGTCCTCTGCCTCATCATCATCGCGCGTCATCGTCGTCCTGCGTCTTCGCTTCGTTCTGCCGCCCTTTTCTCCTTCTTCTTCACCCGCCTCTGAGTCTTCTCCTTCTGCTTCAGCATCGCCGTCCTCTCGATCATCATCGTCGTCCTCTCGATCATCATCATCATCGTCGTCATCATCCTCCGCATCACTCGCATCCCCACCGCGCGTCGGCCGGCCTTTACTTCTGCTTCGCGTCGTCGTGTTGAGCGCTGCTTTCGAGGACGCTGATCTCGTTTTAGACTTGGACTTGGACTTGGAATTGGGATGTGGATTCGACTTGGACCGCAATTGGGGTTGGGATTGAGACCGCGCCTGTTTGGCTTTGGCCTTCGCAGCAACAGCATCCAACATCATCGCTACCCGATCCTGCCATTCGTTCGACGGACTGCGCAAAAAATAAAAATAAAAATAAAATTGAAAAAAAGGCGTCGCGTCAGCGTCAATCCATGGGCAACACAACGAAAACAAAACAGAAAAAAACTCACTGCGTCGAAGTCAAATCAACCCTCCCCGTCTCCCTATCCCTCTTCTCCTCATCCTTCTCACCCCCCTCCTCATCCTCATCGTCCATATCCACATCCTCATCGCGGTTCTTTCCCTTCCCCGTCTTCGCGGTGCCACTTGCATTATTGGCGCCTTTCTCCGTTGTCGCAGTCCCATTAGCGCCTTTCTCACTGCCGCCACCCCCCTGCACCGAGGATGGGCCGGCACCGGAGCCTGACGGCCGCGCACTGGCGCTGGTACTGGCGGCGCGCATTTGGAGTTTCCGCCCTTTGACGCCATACGGCGAGTTGTCTACGCGTGCTATTATTTCGCGGGCGAGTGGGTCCTGATGAAAGGTGGGTGTGTTAGTGTCGTATTCGCGTCGCGGGTTGTAGAAAATAAAAAGAAAGAGAGAAAATGGTAATGGATCGTCAAACGACATCTCCAACGCGCGCCTCGCAACACAAACTCGCGACGCGCGCGCTCGGCACATCGGACCGACCACGCGCCTTGCCTGGCCTGGCGAAACTCCCGCACGTATCGCTTATCGCGCAAGCACCGTCCGATGCATCGCAACCCGTCTTTCCTCTAGGGTATGTGCTCCCAAACCCCCTCCAAAAACCGTAGAAACAAAACCACAAAACCCCCCAACAAAACCACAAAAAAACCACAAAAAAAACCCCTAACAAATCCACCAAAAAAACTCACCTCCCCAATATCCCTCAAAACACCCCTCGCCCTCTCATCCTCCGTCGCCAACAAGATACCCAACAAAGCTTCTGTCTGGTGGAGCCGCGCCTCGATGGCGTCGATGTACCCTTTTGGCGGGCCGCGTTTGCGCGAGGGGCCGAGGAAGGTGCATGCTGTGTGAGAGGGGGGTGTTAGTTGTTGTTTGTGGGGGTTAGGGGAGATTAAGGGAGGGGGGGTGGATGGATGGAGGGTGGGAAAAGAAGGGGAAATGGGAGAGAGCGAGGGAGGGAATGAGGGGAAGAAAGGGAAAGAATAGGACACATACGCGTTCCGAGCATGATACAATTCTTGCACGCCTCGTTCAGCGCTGCGCGCTCGCATTTGCACTTGCTCTTCCTGCACTGGTCGCATGCTATTTTATGGTTCGGTTTATGGGTTGTGGTTTGTGGTTTGTGGTTGGAGTTTGAGTTCAGGTTGGATGAAATTAAGTTATGAAGTCAGCGTTTGGTTTGGTATATGGTCGAGTTAAAGGGAGATGAAAGCAGAGAAAGAGAAGAGAAGAGGAGTGAAGTGAAGTGAAGAGAATAGGAGATGAAAGTGAAGAGGAAGAACAAGTAAAGGAATCACATAGAGAAGGCACGAAAGGAAGCGAAGAAGCTCCAACGACCAAAAATGAAATTCAAATGAAATTCAAACGTCATAGGGTGCTAGGGCGGGCGCCTAACGCCACCCCCTCCCCCCCTTGCCTTCCCCCTCAGAATACAGAACATAAAACGGTGAAAGGACAGTCCCAAAAGAGCCACTTTGCATATGCAGCTGTCTATCCAATATGATCCCTCTTCTAGAGTCCGCGGAAAGGTACGACAACGTAAGGCGAAAAAAAAACCCACTCAAAACCGCAAGAAAACTCTCAAAACACACAAAACACACCCAAAAAAAGCGCAAAAAAACACACAAAAAAACATACAAAAAAAACTCAAAAAAAGAGAGAAAGAACCCACCTTTACTACTCCTCCTCCTCACAACTCTATCATTCCCCCCTCCCGTCCCAGCACCACCACTCTGCTGCTGGCCTCCTCCAACAGCAACGCCATACGGCGAAGCGCCACCGCCGAGCCCCAGGCCGAACTTGCTCGCCGCGCCGTCGTCGTAGTCGTCGCTGTATGACATGGCGAGTGGGGATGTGGGGTTTGTGAAGAGGGTTTGTTGGGTTTGGGTGTTGGTATTGGTGTGGGTGAGGTTGGTATTGATATGGGTGAGGTTGTAGTTGGTGTTGGTGTTGGTGTTGTTAGTCGAGCCACCGTTAGTGTGTGGGTCGAAGGCGGTACCAGGGTGATGCTGATGCTGGGATATCCCGAACTGCTGTTGGTGTGGGTGCGGGTGAGGAGGAGCCTGACGCGCAGGATGATGAAAGCTCGCGAATGGGGACGTAGGCCCGAAGCGGTATAGCTGTCCTTGCTGTCGTTGTTGGCCTGCTCCAGCTCCAGGTCCGTCAAAACTAGGGCTCTCAGGGATAGTAGGCAGACACGGCGACACCGACTCGCTGGACGCGGTAGACGACGGGGGCGAGTGCGTGTGCGTCTGAGTATGAGGAGTGTTATGGTTATGGTTGTGGTTGTTGTAGTTATGGGTATTGTGGGTATTGTTATGTGCAGCCCTGAGGAGCGCGTGGGCGCTGGTGGTGGGGAATCCGAAGATCTGCTGATGATGATGATGACCGTCGTGGGAGCGCACAAGCGGCGGATCCTGGTGGGCCGGGTGGGCCGTCCCCGTCCCCGTCACGGCAGCGGTGGCGTTGAACGCGGCGGCCTGGTCAAGTTGGGATGATGCAGGGTGCTGCCCTTGGCCGTGTCCGTGGCCGTGGAAGACGACCTTGTACTGGAACGACGGCGCACCGCTGCCAACGCCCATACCCATGCCTGTACCGGGGCCAACGCCCATGACCCCAGGCAGGTCGTCGACGTCCTCGGTCTTGACGCGTTCCATGACGGACGATGCGGACGTTGCGGACGATGCGGATAGGGAGACGTTGGAGTTGGAGTTGGAGGTGGTGGACGAGGAGGTGGAGGTGGCGGAGGAGGGCGGTGGGGGGTAGGGGAAGAGGAGGTGCGGGTGCGGTGGGTGGATGGCCATGGCTCACTTGAACGGCAGAGCTTGGGCAGGCAGGGGAGGGGGACGAACGACGAACGAACGAACGACAAGCGGACGGACGATGACGATAGAAAGGGACGCGGTATATGTATGTGTATATATGTACGTATGCACGTATGGGTACACCTTCGTCCCTGGCTGGGTCCGCCGACCGAATGATATGATCCAACTTTCAGAGCTTCTCGAAAAGAAAAAAAACGAGAGACGAAAAAAAAAGAGGACACCACCCCACCCACGGATATCCATTTCATTTCACTTTCATACAATCAATCCCCAGCCCAGCCCAGCAGCGCATACCCTACCAATCCCATCGAACGGACGCGCGCCGCCGGCCGGGGATCCCGAGGGGAAAGGGCCCCCCTCATCCACACCCACCCAATCCAATCCACAAGTGACAAAAATCACGAAATGCCCAAAAGAAAACAAAAAAAAAACTTACACACTTCGCTCGCCGTGCATCTCAGATCCGCACGTGCACTTAGCGCACAAAGAAGGAATTCTTCCTCTCCGAGACTCCGACCCGCTGATAACCCAGATCCCCTCAGATCCCATCTCAATCTCATCTTACTTACATACCCATGCCTTCCTAAAAATACCGACGAAATAGACTGTTGTTGGGTTCAATACACGCAAACACCTCTCCTCCTCCTCATGACATACCCAGCTTATGCCGTCACGGTTGTGTACGTATCGATGCCGGCACCACCCTCGTCCCCGTCAACGTCAACCTTAGCGGTGGGCCCTTACACCAAGGACACGCACGTCCCTACGTACCACACCACACCATGGACGGTCCAGGCTCTCGCCCCTCCATTAAATCTAATCCCAACTCGAATCGTGAACGGCACTCTCTCCACATCCTTCCTTATCCCCAAGCAAGTGCTCATCGGAGTCGATTCGATTACATGTTCGAACACACGTAGAACATAATCTATCACCTCTCTTCTGGATTCAATCGCACCAGATGCAGATCATGATCACCACCACCCCACCCCACTCCTGCTTCTCCTCCACTGCACTGCACTGCGCTACATAACATACACACATACACTGCACGGTGCGCTTCCCTGTCAATCATACATCAAGCGACAGAAGATACTGTAGAAGTAGAAGCGAGGTCAAGTCTATTATAATTCTCCCCGACGTACCGGGTGGGTGCATGCCCACGTTTTTCTGCCCTCTTCTCTGCTTATCGCTATCCAATGCATGGCGCCCGCCACGTTTTCCTTCCCCCTTCTCGTCTTAAGATATCCTTCAAGTTCGAGTACCTATGCATGTGCATATATACCTTCTTCCTCGTCTCTCAAAGTATGCACGTAGTCCCCTATGTAGCGCGAGTAGAGTACATACACACCTCTAAAAGCTGATTCCCTCGGTGGAGAGTCCAAACAACCCCGCTCCCCTGGCTCGCATTTCGCGCAGGGCCGCGCTGGCCGCGCGCCCAAGCCCATGTCCAAGTGGTGCAAAAGCCGTCAAAGAAGACGTTCCAAATGCACAAATTCACGAATTCAAAGGAGGGAGCGAGAGTCTAGACCGCGCGCCCTCCCTGAGCTATGTAGCTTCCTCGTCCGCTTCAAGGTCCTCATGATCACCCACTTTCACCTTCACGTAAGTAGAGCTTCACGTACATTCCCCCCTCGCCCCATATGTGCGCCTCGTCAACCCAGCGAAATCCACTACGAACTTCATCCTGTCGCGAACTTGGAACTTCAACCCAACCACACAACCCCACCCACAAAACCCCCGCCCCACCTCGAGGCTCATCCTCGACCTTCGAACGTCGCCTTTAAATTTGCAGCTACACACGCATAGCGAAGTTCGAACCTTCAACCAACCAACCAATTAGAAAGCGAAGGCGCAGATCATCCCTCTTTCGTTACTTATGATGCCACGATCACCACGGCGCGGCACTCAATCGATCACAACTTGATCATCGAAGCATTACTACTTACCATATATAATATATTATAATGGAGTACTTATGTACAAGTAAATCATCGCAGATCCCCAGACGGGGGGAAAGTCGAAAGTCAAAAGACGCGGTGCTTATGTCGAGAACCTTACGCATGCATAATACGGACGGACGGACGGAAGGAGGAGGGGAGGAGAGATGGAGGGGGGAGAGATGGAGGGATGACGAGAGGGTGGTTATGATTAAGTATGTCTTATCTGATAAGAAATTGATCGGCCGGCTTGTCGGTCGTTCGTCGGGGTGCACTTAAAAGATGGGATACCCAATTCATACTTAGAAAAGAACGAACGAACGAAAGAAATTGGAAAGAAAGAAAGAAAGAAAGAAAGAAAACCAAAACACCGAACAAAAAACATCCACAAAACCCTTATCCATTCAATAATAAATACTATAAACAAACAAATCCAACAACCACAATCCCGAAGAAAATCACTAACCTAACGACAACTCAAGGCTCAAAACTCAAAAGCCCGAACCCAGAAATCCCGACGCGTCGGTAGACTTGGACTTGGAGGCACCTCGGCTGCGCGGATGCGGATGCAGATGACGAGCGTATGTACGTAGATTTGTGCTATCTGATAACACACGCACCGGCCTAGCGCATCATTCGGCGGCTTTCATTCAGTCAGTCGGAGGCTGGAGCACTTCCCTCCCCTTGTGGGGGGGGGGGGATCGACGAATTGCGAAAGTCGAAATTTTTTACAAGAATTAAAAAAATTAGAACACCGAAAGTCCACTCCAAGACGAGATCTAGAGTAGCATCGTATATATTCTGGAGAAAAGACAAGACAAGAGTAGTTGGGGGAGAATGACCCCGGGGGAGAACGAACCCTCGAAAGCCGGGATGGGGGAAGGGAAGAAGGGCCACAGCGCTTAGACTGGATTGTACTCAAGTACATATAGAGTATATCATAATGTAGGGATTTCAGCTGCATTCATAATTTAACTACTGTGCGCTGGGTATCCAGGTAGAGGTTGATTCCTTTGCTTCGAGCGCACTGTGGGCCCGTGTGATAGTACTAGAATGACAAGTCCGGCTTTGGATCACTGAATTTTAGCGACTCTGAAGATAATACACATATTGTACATGCGCGTATACATTACGAGTCGATGCGCTCGACTTGAACTCGTTCACGCGTTTTGTTTATATACTTTACTTTACTTTACATAGTATACATAGTGCGCGAGCGAATGAAGTGGGGGTGTGCATCCAGGCGCCGGTAGATCTCACTCTCCTAAATCCTAATAGACGCCCGTCGCGTCAGAATTTTACAGTACCTAATAGAACAAGTTTGATTGCGAAAGCCAGCGGAGGGACGTAGATAATCGTACTCCTAATCCGTCGACACACGGTACAAATGCGTGTCTCGAGACGTTTATAATTTAGCGACGCCGTACGACAACCGTCGAAGTCTTGACTTACCGCGTCTTTCAGTTGCACGCAGGATCCCGAACTTTTAGGCTTAGCGTAAAATCGAAGGTATGTGAGGAGGTATTGAGCACATACAAAAAACGTCCCCAAAAAATAAGCCAGCATCCATTTCACAGATATCGCAGGCAATAGCAGGCCCCGCTGGCACGACGGTCCCACAACCGCTGCATTGTCGACTCTTCCTTCGCTACGCAAGACGGGCTTGTAGATCCCCGTCCCAAGTAGATGCAGATAACATTAAACTTTAAAAAAGACGAATTTTGAATTCAAACAATGCCTGCTCATCATCGCGTGCGTTTCTAAAGTCCACCGCCGCTCCAATTGAACCTACAATACCCACCGCGCCGTGACACCTCATTGAATAACTAACGTTAACGAAGCGATGGAATGGACCCACTCTCAGGAGTAGGCCAAAAAACGCGAGGTTAAGGCCCTTGAGTACCGTCTGGGTGGTTAGCTATTAACTTTACTAGGAAGACATTCCACGCACCAAGTCTTCTTTCGCAAATTTCCAGCTGAACCTTGTTGGTTTGTCCCTCTCCACCGCTGTTCATCAATCGGAAATCTGACAAGTCGAGTTTTCAGTATCTGAGGACTCCGTCTAATTGGTAAAAGACCAACGATGAATTTTTTTGGGGTCCAAATGGAATTAAATCAGAGCAGCAGCAGCTGCTGCTGCTGCAGCTCCTCCTCCCCCTTGCCAGCGTATTCTAATCGTTCCACGTTGCTCTTCTTCGGTGGTTTCCACATCACATCTGGCGTCGACGCACTGGCAGTTGGTACCTTGGCTTTAACCAGTAGAGGTGCTCAAAGTCTCAGGATCCATTAAAATTAAATTTAAATGACTCTGTATCCGTGAAGCGATACGAAAAGACCACACGAACCAGACAAACAAACAAGCGCTCACTGCTGCGCGCGTACATAGTAGCAGCGAAACCGTTGATAGTGCGGCCGCTCCATGGCCAGTTCCAGGCTAAAGGTGATTATTAAAATGAACTGTCTGCTGGGATGCAACCAGGTCCGGGAACTATTTTACGTGGAAGTATTGCTGCACGTTGTCTGTTTGGATGCTCAGCGTAGCTGAAGTCGCGACGCACTCGAAGGTGACGCGCGTGGACGCCGCGTTGCGCACACACACGCACGGACGCGCGACTTGGTAATACGGCAAATTGTCTATGTGCTTCCATCTCCCATTTCGCTTTCCAAACTACACGCACCCCAAAGTAATACAAAACATACAGAAAAGATCATACGAGCAATACTTTTAGGACATTCCATATCAGATTCTGCCAATTCTAAACCTCAATCTAAAAAAATATTGACATAATCTCACTTCCGTCGCGTCATGGGCCCAACTTAACCCTGGCACCAAGATAATGGCACACACGCACGCACACGCATACAGCTTACTAGCGCATCATATTGAGTTAGAATGACAGCGCGTTCTTTTCTTTCCCCCTTCCCCTGGTGCGTCACGCGCCGTCAATGCGTTCCTCGTTCTTTCGACGCCCTCATTTATATCTTATCCTCCGTTGTTTCTCACCCGCCGCAGATCTCCGCTCTGCGAACAAATGGGAAATTAATTATGCACATGCGAATGATAATTGTAACCACAGCAGCCTCTCCCGGCCCCTCCGAGGGTGGCGTGTGTGCACAGACCACCGCTCCAACTCCAACGAATTAAGCTTTAGAGCTTTAATTGACTATATCTACTTGGACTCCCTGCAAGTTTAAGATAATTAATACTTGACTTTGGGCAACGTGGTATTGTGATAATGTGACGGAAGTCATAGAATAGACCAGGATCCATGGCCCGGGCGTGGCCACAGATTCCGTCCCCGTTCACGCTCAAATCACAACATTTATTTCAGCTAGCACCGCCGCTCATCGGCGGCAAAAACGTAGAATACGAACTAGGTATAGCCGACCCACACTCGACAGAGAAGCGAAGCAGAGAAGGTGCGAAGCAACAGAAGCAGGGAGTACTGCCGGCACAATGAAGACATCCACGTTCATTTCACATAGTCTCGTATGTCCAAATTTTAAAAACGTTATTCGACGTTATCTGATTCTAAGTAAAGGTAGGACGATGGTGTCAATAATAGCTTTGAGTGGGTACGTGCCCTTTCTGCTCTACAGAGTCCGCCGTAAGACGCCACGCTAAGCAGCTTAAATGAACTTGGTCCATGACAGGAGCCTTCTCCAGTCCTGGCTTCTTTGCTTCGATATTTTCTACACCGAAAATCACGACATTGACATTTACAATGACAGCAGTGCCGCCCACAACCAGGCCCACGGGCGGGGTGTATTAGATTACAGATAAAGATTATATTGAGTTATAGTTAAGATTATGAATTCAAAGCGCACGGCGACAACGACGACGCGACGTAGAAATTCAAGTACTCACGTTCATTATAATTGCACTCGGAATTGAATAGATCCCGAATGAACGCCCAACTTTTTGAGCAAGAATCGTATGAGGGCGCGCGCAGAAAGCGCGTTGTTGTGCTATACACTTGTTAAATGTGGCCTCATGTCGTTACGAAATAGCTGTCGGATTTCGTGCTCAGTCTATCTATGTTTGACATGGTCACGGTGCCAGATAATATCACTATCACATATCTTTATGTTTTCTGGACATTTGGGGTTGTCGAAGAATGGACACGAGGCTCACGGACTTCTGTTACTTCTGAGGGGACGAGAATGACTGAACGTGCCCACCCCACTTGACGTCCCCGGCGGAGACGTGTACCATCTCCCCCCAAAGACTACAGTATATCTGCAGATTAGATAAAGCCACGCATTTTCTTGCTCCGCTGAAAAGCGCGTTCTGGTTGCGACTGGCTATTTTTTAAATTTGACTGGATTTAATTAGGATGCGTTCTGAATCTATCCGTGAGCACAGACCACCACGCAGACGCAGCACATCCAATTGCCAGATATTCTGTTATCTCGAGCGTGTACGTACTGTGACTCTCCCTACCATCTTCTAGACTTCAATTTCCGATCCCCAGCGATGAAAAAAAATGGAAGTAAACTTGGCCTTAACATCCACACCGATTTGGGGCCCATTTACACATCGAACGACTCAAAATTAATGTCGTTTCCCATCTTAATTTTTACAGAACATGCCGAGCGAATCCCCTGCCCCACCGCCGCCCTTATTCCACTCTCCCGTCAGTATTTGATAGGAGTACGATATTTTCAAGTGTATCGTAGCGCCCACTGTAAATTCCAACCCAACAGATAGGCGCGGGACCTCCCGGAAGCTTCCAAGTTGGAAGGGAAAACACTTTGAAGGTCCCTTTCAGAGAAAAAATAATGTATTTGATTGCTTCTTGGTTTTTAAACCCGCGCATTGTCTTCAAGGCTGCCAGGCAAATTGAATAACAAGTTCGAAGTAGGTACGAAGTATTCGAAGTGCGGCAGACCTTGCCGAATTTTGTGGTAACAAAAGCTCGGCATTCGGTCGCTGAATTCCCCTCAATAAGAACCGCACACTCGAATATGAAACTCTGTTCGTGTGCAATAGTTTTGCTTTTTCAGATGACTTCGAAGAATCGTCGGCGATGCTTTCGGGACCGCGCGGCGCGATATAGACGCAGCGACGGCTGCCATTCGTCACGGGTGCAAAATGGCACACGCGCGCCGTCCGCTTTGACCCCAGGAGAAATTTCCAACTCAGCGACGATCGACGCGAGAGCCCAAATCACGGAGAGAAGATTGCCAGCCGCACTGTTCCGAGGCGCAGCGGCGCCAGCGCCTATGTAAATCATACGGTCGAGCAGCATACCCCGCCACATATCGCAAAATGGGAATTTGAATTGATAACATGAGGGTGATGTCTCTGTGTTTGCATAGACTTGAATTTGGGTGTAACCGTAGCTTCGTCAGACAAAGCAGGGCGAGACCGAGGTTTGTCCGATGGAACATGTAGCGTGTGTATGGCATGTGAGCGATACGTACGCGTGGAATTTAAATATAATAAGGTGGCCTATGTATGCTCGATTTTATCGTTATCGGAGAGTTTTTATTTCCTGGAAATTCTCGCAATGCAAGCTATGTAGGTTCACGCCGCGACATCGCACTTCTTCTCTCAAGACAGGCTAAGACAGGATGGTACTGCACAATTGAGTTTCCGGCAGCGTCACCGCGCGGGCTTCTTTTAGGGAAGTGATACACCGTAAGCTTGCTGCATGGCTAAGTTTGATCTTCACACGGCTGCAAATACAGATAGGGCCGATAGGGTATTGAAAGTGTTAATTTATACCAACATAGCTCTCAAATATACGACCAATAAGCCCTTCAGAAAACCATAAGAATGGAGGACTAAATGTGATAGAATGATCCAGACATATTGCCTATCTGACCGGATAGATAAACACTGAGCCAATATGTTCACAGAGTATGCCTAAATTGTTGATGTATTTTGAGAAAGATAGTTCAATCACGAATAATTGACAATCGTGGCTTCAGCTTGAAAAATCAATACAAAATTCTCAGCATATTATAAAACTTCCGCTCTTTCGAAACAAGAATCATCGTAGACGCAATACATTCTATGCCTTCCCTGGACTGCGTATGTATACTTGTCTCTTTCATACACACACCGTCTCTCTTTCAAATCCTTACCCACTCCAACTTTCCCTGGCCGAAGGTTTTAAGCTTCGGTCGGACCAATGGAATCACAACATATCTGTCAAAGCCCATTTATATATTTTCCATTTATGATTATGTCTACCCACATTGGCGTTAAGATTATGGGCGTCCGTTAGCACATTTATTATTACCGTATATATAGATCACTTTGTTCGATAAAAGATAAAGAACTACAGAATGAATAGAGCCTTTCCGTCCCCAGATATAGAACACACCGCTTCGAAAACAGGCTTTTACTCTCCGGATATAGAACTTTCGAGTCCAGATATAAAACTCTTAGGTCCAGATAGATAATTTTTAGTCCCATATATATAAAACTTAGTTCCTTATATTCAAAATCCAAACTCATATACATCTGTTGCAGTTCCAGACATAAAGTAGTCGAGTTTGCGCGTCCAGAAAGAAAGACGGTGCCGGAGCTGCCGGGCGTCTAAATTTAGGCCATCACGGCAGACACGGCACGCTCGAATACGCCCAAGGCGAGCGCCCTGTTGCGAACGTATGCAGGCGAGCAACGAGACGCGCCCCTCACCCGGGGTACATACGAGCTCTGCGTATGCATTGTGTCTGCAATTTTTACGTGAAATTCTACCTTCGATGCAAGTGACCATGATAGACAGCGAGCTCAGTCTGAGGTGCACGCATCGTTGCTCGTCTACGTTCGCTTTTGGGTGAGTCAGCACGCGCATGCTTATAATGCGCCATGTGTGGCACTTGCTTCCATGTCCTGTCCCTGTCTTTGAGCTCGTGAACGAGTCATGCAGTGCCTCTTCAGTGCGCCGTGTGAATAATAATTGGGGATGCACTCAGGTGCATGCGCACATCACATTTCAAGTGTTCGCGCATCGAGGTCGCGCAGCGTGCTGAGGGTGCTCACTTACGTTAGCCTGTTGGAGCGTGCCGCGTCTGCCGTAATGACTTAAATTTAGACGCCCGGCAGCTTCGGCAACATCTTTCTTTCTGGACGCGCAAACTCAAGTTCTTTACATCTGGGAGTAGAACAGATGTATATGGGTTTGTATTTTGGATATAAGGAACTGAATATTATGTATCTGAAACTGAAAACTATCTATCAGGACTCAAAAGTTATATACGCAGACTCAAAAGTTATCTATATGGGCGGAAAAGTTATCTATCTTGGATCAGAACTTTGTGAACTCACACTTTATTTGAGTACATAATCTCAAAGTTATCTATATACTTATTCAAAAAGTGATCTATATATACGGTAATAATAAATGTGCTAACGGACGCCCATATAAGATGGCCTCCCGAGTCCTAATAGGCGCCTGCAAAATTCAGTCCTTGTCATGAACATAAGTCGTGGTTGGGGAAGCTCGTGTAAGCATATGTCCCCAACTATCGAGAGACTATTATCTCAACTCGAATTTCGGTCTTGGGGATCTACATTTTTGGGGCTACCTTCCATCGGCGCGTCCTAAGTATTCAATCTCGGAATTATGCCATTTCCGACTCCCCTGACGATATGCCATCCAATTAGAAACTGTAAAATGACATATTCTACACGGACGCTATTGTCCAACAAGCTCATCGAACCAGAGCATATTAATACAGAATCGCTTTACTTCATCCGTTTTTCACCTTTCAGAAATATTATGTCGCGAATAGACGGCCAGGTAATTCTCTATATAAATGAAGCTGATCTTTTAATTGTACTTCGAGTTTTTGCTTCAATGATACACGTACTACTACTGTCTACTGAATATTTCATAACTTCAAATGCCTTCGACGTCAGCAACAGCCCCTCCGCCTATAAATTCTTAGACTATGCCCCAGTCGTTCGAAAGGTACGACAGAGTCTAACCTCCGCATGTGGCCGTCGAAAAGAGAACATACTATTTCGACATTCTTGCCAGTATCTCGGATCATCCAATGACCTAAGATAGCCGATTCTAACACGCATAGAATCTTAATTTTCTAGATTGAAGAGGCATATGGAAGCCCAACAAAGGCGGCAACTACATTCAGAGAAGGCGGTGGCGACAGACCTCTTATCATCAAGCGAATAGACACCGTTAGTGGACGCATACCCCCGGAATTAGTCAGGCCAAGAATAAGGTGAAATCGACTTACAAATAACGATTAGAGCGGAATCCCAGGACCAGCGCATGGAGAGATAAGCTGTGATCCCGTTCGTAAAGCGTACGAAGAAAGTCTGAAATACGGAGAAATAGACGGAGTTACGTTCGATCTTGATCATGTCGACGTCGTTGCATGCAGGATTTCGTGTACGACTGACTTTTTAACCATCTTTGGTCACGGAAGTCGATGGTGGCGCTCCGGTCAGTGTCATCAGCTCCTTCCCTTTTCAGGTTTGTGAGTCGACGTGAGATCTACGCTCTAGACGTCCGACTATCGGCACATGGAGAATACCTGCCTGACTGGCCTGGAAAGAAGATGTCATTCAAAGTCAATCTGAACGTCGTTCCTATGCATTAATGGCCCGTGGGTGGTCTTTTTATCAGGAATGCAGTCCATTACGCCCTTCTGAATTACAAGGCAGTTGGCGGCGCTATTGAGGTTTCCAGAAAATCAGCTTCAGCGGCTTTCTCATCCGTGACATTACAAATACACGAGAATATACATCTGTCTCGAGATACTTAATTGTCCAATGACAAGGCAGTTTTGTTATCAAAGCTCTGGAAGCGGTCTATATTTACTCTGACACTGATATGTTAATAAACACTCTGGGCTAGGCTCTTTGTGGGTTATCGCAGTGCCACCGAACTCATGAATGCGACACGCTCCATTGTGTCACGTCCAGGATGCGTAAAAGGGCGAGTTTGTATTACCCCTCTCTCGAATCTTGCTATTCGGAACATTGCAATTTGCCCTGCTGCTTGTCAGTGGTCGTTAAGCGCCTGCGGCGCTTATTGGCCGCCCAAATATGCTCCCGAAGGACAAAAAAGGAAATTACGCAACACTGTCGGCGCTTCCTTAATGCTCCCGTCAAACGGGGTATTGCATTTGAAACCAATAAGCAGCATACTATGAATTCACTTATCTGCACCTACAGTAACCACTGACCAGGTGGCAAAGCTTGCCCGGAAGTCCTCTAGCCTTGCTCGGGTTTTTGCATTGTCTCAATACGGCACGGAACCCTTTTTCAAAGGGTCGACATCCCAGAGCAGTAGGTTCGCGAAGTGACAAGTATCTGTAGATAGTCAGATACTCGAAATACGCCGCCCGCATCTACACGAAACTGTTTCACTGTGATTAAAAATCCATATAAAGGGCATCAACCCTGACAATCTAGCGAAGTGTGGCTATGAACTTGCCCGAGCCCGAGGCCAATACATTGAATTAAGGTTAGAAAATGTACAGTTCTGATTTTCTAAACAAAACGGAGCTTCTGAACTCTGATTAACGGACTCCGTCTGTCGTAGGACAGCTGCAAGCCTTCCCAGCGGACGTCATATTGTATGTCAAATGTTATGTATGCAATAAAACCTCTTTTGCACCATTGGGTATATACTGCTGTTGCTACCAGTTAGCCCCGCAAGAACTCATCCTTTCTCACAATGAACGTCGCTTTGGAATGCCTCCTTCTCATCTTTTCTGTACCTCTTCATCCCGTTTCACTGTGGTCTTGCCCATACAATCTGAATGCTGAAACATTGCGTTCACATGAATGGGGCATACGTGGTGAGCAGACTCTTCTACCATACCAAATTCAACATATAAGCGATAATCTTTACAAAATTAGTCCAATCCAAGTCTTGAAATCTCTGGGTCAATTGCTAGTTACAAGTATACAGCTACACACAATCTGCAGAGGAGAGGAGGAACACGAGTATTCCAATTGCAATAGAATATGTCTGACAAGCTTGTAAAATAAAAGTGAAGCTGTTTTCGCATTAACGCAGCGATTGTTAAGAGTATATATGTAAACCGAGAGTAGGGGAAAGAGAGATAGAGACGTTCAATAATATAAATCGAAAGCAAGAGACAGGGAACACTAGTAAATGAGGCAGCAGAATCGTGAACGAGAGGGGGAAAAAAAAGACCAGAGAATTGAAAATATGTGATGAAATTATAGAATAAAAGCAAGAGAAACAGACTGTAACCAAAAGCCAACGCAAGACCAAGCTCGCGAGTAGCAATTTTTAGTGGCCGTCGGCCTTCAGGTCTGCGCGGTGCTGAGTTTCGAGGGCGGCGGCGCGAGAGGTACCGAGGGTGCGCCAAGTCGCGGCGAAAGGCGGTCTCGATCTCTGTCATTTCGATCACGATCACCATTCGCGCCATTCGCAGTCGGCCTGCCCGACCCCTGTAGTGACGACATCAATGGCGACGCCGTTCGACTACTCCCATTAAAAGGAGGCAGCGCGCCGTTTTTCATGACCGCATCCTGCATCGAAGACGCCGGGCCCGAGGACAAAGGCGGCGGTGGGTGGTGACCAGTGGGCGTTAACGTCCTACCAGGACCAGAGAGGTGCGGCGAGGAGGAATATCCTGGACCCGGAAGAGGGCCAGATAGATTATGTTTGCTGGTGGATGGAACCGGCGAGAGCGTACGCATCTTCGGACTAACAAAGAAACAATCGGCCAACAATATTAGCACTTGACAAAATCGAAGCAACAGAAAAAACGCCAAATTTCTGGAAAACTCACCTGGTTACTGGAGAACGATGCGCAGTCGGTGCGGGAGGATAGGAAGGGCTTTGCGGTGGTCGCGATCGACCGGGAGGTGGAAGCGGTGGAGATGCCATTCGGTGATGAATACCTGATGTTGAAGACGAATTCCCAATGCGTCCTCCAAGAGGTGTCGGTGCATGGCCCCCCGAACTGGCCGCATATCGATGACCTTGAACAGGCGAGCGCATGTGCGCGTCGTGCGGCGAACCCATATAGCCAGACGGGGGCGGCGCAGAGGACGACACCCTATACGAATCATCCATGCCGCCAGGAGCGTTCCAGGACGGCGGCGCGCCCCGCGGAGAAGAGGTCGAGCTGCTTAAACCCGAGCCGTTAATGTGGGAGCCCGACGATATTCCGGCAGCTGTTTGCTGCATGGTATGACTGGACGCCATGACGAAAGGCATCGCCATAGGACGATCGCCACGATCTTCCAGAGGAGGCATGGCAGGGCCCGTCGAATGTCTCCCAGAGTGCATCTTCCGTGCGTCTCGTTCATTTCTCTCCCTGGTCATAATATCGCGATCGCGATCGCGATAGTCCACAATGGACGAGTGAAGTGGTGGTGGCGGGGGTTCGCGTTCATCTGTGAGCTTGTTGGGCCAATGTCCGGAGGGCTGTCGTTTGTTATCTGAAGAGAGCATGATGAGCTCTGTGGGATGAACTTGGCCAGGGCCCGAATGCATCGGACCTTGCAGAGGAGGGCGACTGCTTCCATATTCCCTTGTGGATCTAGGACTATGGGTGATAGGAGGTGCGGCATCTGTAAGTGGCATAGAAGACGCATGCTGAGGTTGCTGAGGATGGTGGTTGTGTAGGACGTGGTGATGATGCATGCGGTGGTGGTGATGGTTGTGCGAGTGGGGATGATTCGCTGCTGGTCCCGATGGAGGTGGACCGCCTGCATTGCTGCCATGCAGATGAGGAAGATGAGAATGGGAAGACGACCCATGGATGGAAGGCTGGCGATGGAGATGTTGGTGCTCGCGCTGTCGATCTCTTTCCTGGTCGTTATACTCGCGTTCGCGACGCGCTCGATCCATCTCCCTATCACGCTGCTGTTGCTGCTGCTCCTTCTCTTTCTCTCTTTCATCGCGCTTCCTGTCGCGCATATCCCTCTCTCTTACCACCCTTTCTCTCTCCTCGTCCTCATGTATCCAGTCTCCGCCTCCTTTACCAACCCCACCCGCTCCTTGAAAATTTCCCATGCCCATCCAACCTCCGTTAGTCTTCGGGCCGACACCCCCATTCATCCCGTGGACAGGCGACACAGAACGTCGACCGTTCATCCCCATTCCAGTCTTCATGCCGCTGCTGCCCGGATGATGGGCAGACATATGGCTTGATGACGGCGGCGGTCCATGACTCGACCCGCCGGCACCAGGACCCATACTGCCCTGCCCAAAATACGGGTGATTTGGAAGGATTTGGTGCCCACCACCGTTATTCGGACTAGGCGCCATCGTGCTCATCTCGTGCTCGCCAGGGTAGCCGTGGTGCGCCATAGACATGGGCATGCCAGGCGGCGGGCGCCCGGATGGTCCAGGAGGGTAATTTGAGTAGGCATTCATACCATCTCGCGAGCTTCCTGGAGGGCCGCTCGGCCCATACTGGTCGCGAACACGTCCTGGAGCACCACTTGGGCCAAACGTAGGCGCAATGTCGCCGTAAGGCTCATAGCCCATACCATGATGCTGCGGGTGCATCATCGGGCCTGGCGGAGGGCCCATCTGTGGTGGTTGGGCCTGCATCGGTGGAGGCATGCCATTTTGCATTATGGGTCTGCCGATACCGCCCATCATAGAACCATTGCGTGGCATCTGCAAAGGATAATGCGGCTGGTGTGGTAACGGCTGTGGCTGATGCTGGTCAAAACCAGAATTGCGTCGATTCTGGGACAAGAAATCGAGATCGCTTTGGATATCGCTGGCGGAGAGGGTCGATATCTCGGGATAGACTAGGTTTTTTGGATAGTGCGAATGGTGGTGGCTATGGCGGTGGTGATGGTGGTGGGTATCTGCCTTGTTGTGCTTGCGAGACCCAAACGGGTACGACTTGATGATTTTTCGGAGCGATGGAGGTGGAAGTGGGGGATTCATAACATCCATGGGGTGAGGAATGCGTCGAACTAAAATATATGCGCATTAACTGCCTGTAATGACCGCGTAGAATAAGATAGACCCACTTGGTTGAGGTCGCTCGATTGCTCGGCGCTCTCGTTCGAGCTTTCTTCGTTTGCGACTTGTTTCAGCGATCATCTCGGTCTGAAGATCGTCTCTGGTAAACTTGAAGAATTACGAAACATCAGCTTCACCAATGGAACCATCAAAAAAGAAAAAGACTACACACCATCCACCAACTCCATATATTGCTTTCGTCGGTGTTCCTGCGCGTGACGGCATTGGCGACTTCGTAAGATCGCTTTCTCGACGCAAGCTCAAGACGCTTGTCGCGTCGTTTAGAGAGTTCCTTCTGCAGATGCTGTAACTCCGGATGTATCGCTGCCATGACAAAACCTTCAGTCAAAGGGACCATAAAACAAGATATACAACAAAAAGACATACCATTTTGCACCAACATTTCCTCCCAAGCTAACGCCTCCATTTTCTCCACATACACCCTCTCGCGCAGAAGCGCAAATTTCAGCTCAATCGTCGCGAGGACATCCAACGCCTCTGCGCGGTGCGCTGGCTGCAGATCACTCTCATGATCTTCAACGTCGACGTCCGCATCCGCATCTCCATTCTGAGACGCATGCTCCTCGTCATTGTCGACTTCTTCCTCGCCTTCTTCATTGTCTTGCTGAGCTTCGGCGTTGTCTTGTTCGTTATCTTGTTCCTGGTCTTGCTCTTCATCGTCAACGCCATCGCCTTCCTGGTCAACGCCGTCATCCTCGCCGTCATTGGCTTCCTCTTCACCGTCGCCTTCACCCTCTTGGTCAGGATCGACAGTTTCTTCGTCGGCATGTTCATGCTCTTCTATATCCTCGTCCTCCTCGTGGGTCTCGCCTTCATTATCATCCTCATCGTCATCATGTTCATGTTCGCTGGCATCCATCTCAACATCCGGATCTTCCATTGAATGCTCATTTGCCTCCTCATCAATATCCATGTCCTCGCCATTCGCGGCGACAACACCAGATGCCAATGTATCGGCTTTGAGGTCGAGAGGAGCGGGCGGACCTTTCTTGGTAGCATTGGTCGTCTTTGGAGGATCGTCATTTGTCGTTGCTGATGGGTCTCTCTTATCAGGTACCAGAGGCTTTCCACGAGGCTTACTCTTGCCCGCGCGTGGGGCCGCTTTTCCGCCCTTGGGCTTGCTCTTCGAGGCCTTGCCGTCGTCCTCGCTGTCCTCCGCGGCAGTTCTGGCGGTTGGAGTAGTGGATCGCGAGGGAGAAGGGTCCCGTGTGCCAGCTTCCGAGGTAGTTCCAGACTGCGAAACTACCTGCACAGACGAGGCTGCGCCCGCCATAATAGACGCAGAGGCCGCAGCAGCGTTGATGGAAGCGATTTCTCGCGCAGGAGGCATAGTAGGATCAACGGCATTAGCGAGCGCAGCGAGCGCGCTGAGAGCGGCACTTGAATTGGCCGTGGTCGATGGTACAATGGGTTTATGCCCGGTAAGCCTGGATGGCGACAAAGGAGATGGGAGGCCGGACGTATTTGGAGGCGGATCGGCTTCTGAGTCGGTGTTGTCGTCTTCGCCATGTGAAGCAGTGGCGGGGTCTTCGTCCTCAGGGTCCTCGTGTTGAGGTTTGACGCCATTTTTCTTTCGCGAGGAGACAGGCACATCCGAGCCGGTGCTGTCATCGTTCCCATTGTCTTTCCTCCTTCGAGGGGCAGAGGCAGGCAGACGAGGGCGAGCCTGTTTCTTCCTCTTTGTTGAAAGGTATTCGGAGCCACCGGAAGCGGACCCTTCATCGTCTTCACCGTTGGCGATAGGTCGGTCATCGCCATTCTCGTGCTTGGGTGGGACACGCTTCGCAGCGGGAGGCTGGCGAGGTCGCTTTTCGGCTTTGAGGTTGTCCTCTTCTGGATCCTCGTCCTCGTAGTCGTCATCATATTTTCGCGCGGTGCGCCTAGGCGCCGAAGAATTGGGCGCGCGAGTTCTGCGGGGTATTGATTTAGGCAATCGTTTGGATTGGTAGGAACCCTGGCGGCGATGAGTGCCAAAGGACGGTCTGTTGTTGGCATCAACCTCCGCTTCACCGGAGTCGTCGCCGTGGTCGTATGCATCGTAATCGTCACCAACATCCCCCTCTTCCTCGCCTTCATCTTCGTCTTCTTCGTCCTCTTCTTCTTCCATGGCCCGCGGGGGACCGGAAATCTCCTCTTCTTCTTCTTCCACGACAGCCGCACTGGTGGATGTCTTCTCCGGGACCCATCCCCACATGGGGGCAGGGACGATGCTGCTCCTCTTCTTGCGCCCGGCACCGCGACGCGAGGAGTTGGGCGGTCGATTCACGCCCCGCATGGCCATCCGCAGGGGCGACCCGACGAGGGCACCGTCGTGTGCGGACGAGGGGTCATCGTCATCAGCAATGGCGGCTCCACCTTTAGCCTTGGACGATGAGGCGGTGGCAATGGAGGCGGCTCGCTTTTCAGCGGCGGTGGAGGCGTCCTGGTCGTCGTCTGTGAGCTCCGAGAGCTCTGAGTCGGTGTCAATGGGACGAAAAGAGGCGGGTGGGTGGGCTCCTGGGGCCTCGGTATGGGCTGTGGCGTTGATGTGGGGGAGCTGGGGGGATGGTTGGGGGGAGGGCGAGGGCGAGGGCGAACTGAGGGAGCCGAGGGAGAGATTTGGGCTCGCCATCGGGGGGGACGACGACGACGAGGGCAGGAGAGCTGTGGTGGCGGGTGTTGTGTATTGGCGAGGACAAACAGGAATCGAATTGGTGCGTGCGCGAGAATCACTTTTAGGTTCGTCCTTCCATTTTTGGCTGCCCGAGTTATCTAATCTTATCTCCTTCTCTCACTACGTAAGCACTCTGATTAGTTCTGCAAGCGTCGCGGAACCTTGCCTCGGCGCAAACACCAAGCAAGCACTACAGTTGGCCGGTTTGGCTGTAAAATAGGTAAATTCCCTAAAATACAGATTCTTTATATTGGCAATATATTATTTTATATCAAGATAATAATTTCATAGCGCCGAAAGTGCCCCCCGAAAACGGGACAGCTAGAGCCGTCATATCGAAGATATTTGAGTCCTCTGAAGTTGTCACAAAGATATCCAAAAGCATCCGGAGAAGTGCGCATTGTAATTGGGCCTTTGGATCTGCGAAATGTCTTTGTCTGGAACAGCTATTGACGCGGCCCTCGTCTCACTCTTGTCAAAGCGAGTGCCTTTGATGCTATGGATTCAAAAATAGCTTAACGGAGCAACCTTGCAAGGCCTCGGTTAATGCATCCATCATCTGTACGGCAGGTGTACAAAGGAATCATAGTAATATCCCCATATCTTACAATGCCTTCATTCCAAAGGGCGATTCCCTCCTCGTATTGAAAAGCTGACTCAACTTCCAAATCGACACCCAACATCATCATCGGCGAACCCTGAAAGAAAATACCTGTATCTGACTGAACGCATCGCATATATTAGAAATCGATTAGCATTCCAAACAACAAACCGTAGGTTAAAACATGTTTCTACGATTTTCAGTACCTACGGCAAAACCAACTAGTAGATACCACACCCCCCTTAGAAATCCCCAAGGTCAATGTCCACCTCATCGATCAACGATGCCTCGAACGAGCTTCCAGACGCCACCGGCGCCTTGCCCGCAGTCTTTGCCAGCTCCGCCGCTGACACTCCGCCGCCATTCACAACCGGCGTCCCAGGTCTGCGCACCCATCCATGTCAGCTGCCACAAAATCGCACGAACAAAACGAGAGAAAAAACAACCAACCTCGTCGGAGTCGGCGTATTCGCCGCCGTAAACGTCCTCGGCATGATCTTCAGCCTCGCACTGGGATCGATGGGCGTCGCAACGCCCCCATTCTCCATCGCCAGCTTCCGATCTCGCCGTTTGCGTTCCGCGCCCTCCAACTCTGCCCTGCGCACCGCTTCCACGTTCGCCTTGCGGTTGCGCTCATTCACCCGCGCGAGCAGGTCGACCGTGTCGTTCCGCATGCTACCTGGCTGCTGCTGCTGCTGCTGCTTGTCCGCCTCCAGCTTCGCGTTGATCTCTTCAACCTCCGTCAAGTCCTGCCGCCGCAGGGCGAGCGTGCGTTGTTGGATGAGCATCGATCGATCCAGGGCGCTTAGCGCTGTTGTCTTTGTTTGCAGTTGACTCTTGCGTTGAAGCATCGCGGTAATGTCGCTCTGCACAACTCGTTAATAACACCAATAACACAAAGATTGCGGAATTACTAACTTCTGTCATCGGTTGGCTAACTAGTTTCTGCATTTGTGCAACCTTCTTGTCCAACGCCTGCTTGGTCGGCAGTTTTACGTCTTCAGTCGCACAAACTTTCACCAGTCGGTCATATTCTTTCTATAGATACAATAGAATAATCAGTCTCCGTCCAAAAGCCACAAAGAAAGCGCCAACATCTGTGAATGGTCCATTGGACACCTTGTCCATGTTGAAAATCTTCACGCTCTTTCCATGTTTCAGTTCAAATGCCTGATTGATGGTTTTCTCGTTGATCTTGTAAGGCTTCACGAAATCAGGCGCCAGGTCTATGTACATAAAGTAACTTTCAGTAAATGATCTCCAGGCTCGGAGAGAAAGAGCAACGCACCATTCACTTCGCATATCCGATACACTGGTGCTCCATTCTCCTGCCCAATGAGATATCGCACCCAGCCGCCTATACCGCGTCAGCGCACATTTACAAGTATCATATAGAAACCACCCACCGGTGACATAGTCCTGGAACCAAGGCTTTATGCAATGCTTCGCAATGGCATCGCGCGTCAGCCTGCACCCCTCTAGCGCAGCCAAACTGCATGGCTCCTCCGCCAAATCCTCCTTCGCTCCCAGACGATTCTTCTTCGAGTCGTACCCGCCCGCAAGGTTCATTAGCCGCTCCTCCTCCTGATCATTCTTCGAGATCTGACCGTCCTCCGACTCTGATTCGGAGATGTCCATATCCTGCGGCGAGGACGAGCGTTCTCTTTGTGAAGGCGACGCGTCACCTTTCGGCTGTGGTGCCGGTAAGATAGCGAAAGCCTAGCAAGGTCAGTCAGACTTACGCGTTTCTTCTCGTCCTTAGCCTTTCGTTTCGCTTTCAGTTCGTCTAGTTTGTGTGCCTTTTCTTTCGTTGCTCCTCGGGCAGTATGTTGCCCTGCGGAGACAAAGAAAATGTTTTAGTGTATTTCCGAGGGAAAAATAACAAGATAAAGGCGCACGTTTCGCTGCCCTAGACACACTATCGTCGACGCTACTTGCACCCCCGCGTTGTTGCTGCCGCACAAGGTCAGCAAGCATCTTGGCGTTCTGGATTTTTTGCTTTTCCCCAGACCGTTCTTCTAGAATTTGTTCACGTTGAAATTCTGTCATGCGCAGAAGCCTATAAGTATTGCGAGGAAGTGGCAAGTGGTCGCAAAGTCGAAGGCGTAGTTGTTGAAAGAGCCGATCCAGGAAAAGATGGAAGGCATGGCATCATGGTCAATAGAACCAACGCGGCGACGAAGATGGCACATAAAGGAAGGTAGAAAGGGACCAGATGAGCATCGTCGAGCGCATATGCAACCATAAAGCGAGTATGACCCACTCTCGTTTATCGGCTTCATCTTTGTACTTTCCCTCCAACGGATAGGGATCCTGCGTCTCCCCCTCACTCTCGACCTCTCCCTTGTCAGAATCGCTGTCCATGCGGCTGTAAAAAGACAATGCAAATCATCAATATCAGACCACCCCCGATCCAAAACCGGAAGAAACGAGGCAAAAGAGAGGGTCCAAGGCCGCCAAACTAAGCCAGCCAGGCAGCCGAACGCTGCAGTACAGCCGCTCTTAAGGCAAAAGAAACGGCAACGCACTCAGCTCTCCTCTTCTTGCTATTCCCCGAGCTCTTCCCATTGTTTCCCACCCCATTTCCACTGCCCCCGGAGTGCTGTCTCCTTTTCTTCTTCTTCTCGGTCGCGCCGGCAAGCTCAAGCAGTTGGTCGTCAATGTCGTCCTCAAAGTCAGACATGGTTCGTTAGTGTGATCGGTATTAGTGGTTTTTTGGGGGGTATAGGTAAGTAATCCTCGTTCTCTGTGTGTCGAGAAAGCTGGGTGGTGTCGTGGAAGAAGATGGAGATTGAAGCGGTTCAAGGTGTTAGCACTGTGCTGAAATGGTAAGTCCGGTTTTGGACAATACTTTCGCTTTCCCACGCAATGCAGTGGCCCTCCGACCCTTGCATCGAATTGTCCAGCCTTGTACTTGACAGATACACGATGTGTTCGACAGAACTCTGAGCACACCTCTTGCACAGCGGTTGTGTTCATCGCATTGATTGACTCATCAATATTTACCTTCGAATTGCAGCTTTTTTCCATCGACCTTGCAGTCAGTCAATACAAATACAAGTTTTCCAATAATTCCAAGCAATCAGAGCGCTCCACGTTCAAGCTCATCTTCTTTGAAAGTCTGCTGAACCTAGAATTTTGTGTCAGCTCAAATAATAACTGTGATAAGCGGTCTAATTCCAATGAATACCTTCGCAAAGAACCCGTCGTCGAGTATCACTCTTACTCCAGTCGCCGCTAAAGCCTTCGACATGTCAAGGCAAGCATTGTGCGCAGCAATAGTAGCTGCGGATTGCGTAAATCCTGGTGTATGGTTGCCGCCATCGACGATAGTAGGAATCGCTATGATTTTATGAGTATTTAATTCAATTAATGAGTCGGTGCGCAGATAACATACCAAATCCAGGATGAAGAGATGGGAGAGCTAACAAGGTTGCAATGAATTTTTAGTGACAATGTATTTGGAGCCAAGATGATGGAATACCGACCATATGTAATATTTCCCTGCAAAAAAGATCATCAATTATGATACTGAGGTTCTGATTGGAGCACACTCACGAAGTCAGTCGATGCGCTCTTGATACCCCATTCATAATCAATTGCTCCGTACTTGTTCAAAACAATGTTCGCAACCTCTCCACCTACACGACGTCAGACATCCCAGACGTATTAAGCATATTCGGATATCATACCTAAAGCAAGGTTTTGACGAAGATCAAAGGTCGATCCTTTCTCAAGCGTGATGGTCGCTTCGCATCCAGTAGCAAGCGCCGCCGCTCTGTATTGATTTAAGACATCGATTCAATAGAGATCGGTTCGAAGGATACTTACTCGAAGCAAGGAGTAACCCGTTTGACTGTAGCCTGCATTTCAGCGCGAGTAGGGGCGCGAACGTAGCATCTATCCTGACAATTAAATTCGTCCCCAGACATAAAATGTTCAGACGCACATGAATTTAGCATAGTCAGGGATGACTGTTTGGATGAATAAAAGATGAGATGAAACCAAGGATGCTTGTGCAAAACAACTTACTGTTAGGCGCCCAGTCCTTTCCTTCAAAGATTCCATGTACACGATGCGTAGGTCTGAGTTGTTGGCGGAGGGCTGAGATGTTGTTGTAGCCCAAGACTGCAGCATCGAGGGCATTCTTTCCTTCCCATGGTGAGAGCGCAGCATGGGCTCTATAATATACCAGAGTCAGAATGCACCAACCAATATCGGCAATGAGATTGCACGCACGTATGTCCCCTATACTCCACAGTTACTCTCTGCAATGCGAGGCAACTACTCAGTGAAACAGAGCCAATTGGGCCGGGAGCAGGGTGGCACCTAGACGCCTAGTTTGATAAGAGAAAGCGGATATATGCATTTCACATACATCAAGCAGGCATCCATCCCCTGATAGGCTCCTTTCTCGAGAAGAATAACCTTTCCAGAACCGCCCTCTTCGGCTGTTTGGCATGAAGATAAGAGATATTGCAAAGGTTAATTTGTTCGAGGAGTCGACTTACCAGGAGTTCCCAAGAGCACGATCTTCCCAGGAATATTATGTTTCTCAAGAGCTGCCCTTATTGCCAGAGAAACGGCGACCCCTGAAACGCAGTGGATCAGTGCCAATAGGACTGTGGAAGAAAGCGGAGGCCTACCTGAGATACCAATTAAATTATGCCCGCACGCATGGCCAATTCCTTTCAAGGCGTCCATCTGGACACAGGGCTATGAAGTCTAAGTCTCCATGAGAATGAAGTCACCACTCACCTCAGAGTTGACCCCAATCGTCCTACCGCCCGTGCCATGTGTAAATGTAGCTTTCCAAGCAGTTGGAAGGTGGTATTTCCTCGTAACCTCGAAGCCATGTTTCTCCAAGAAAGCCGTATAAACGTCGTGGGCATGGCTGCCATGGGAAGAAATTAGACGACATCGCATCTTTAAGCAGATAGAACAGCGCACTATTCTTCAAATCCAAGCTCGGGATGGGCTAGAGTGTTTGCAACGTATTCCTGAATCATTGCAAAACAGAATCAAGGAAGAGAGACACACCGTGGATATCCAAGCTCAACTCCCGCAGTTCGCTGTCCAATTCCTTGATCTTCGCTTCAATAGTTTCGAGGATGTCTGGGCGGTATATCTCGCTCGAGCCAGGTCGAGCAGGAGTCGGTTGTGCGTTATCGTCCGGACGCCACACCGTATTGTTAGATGCGGAGGGTGCGCCGGCATCGTTCGTATGATGATGACACATGTTGAGCAGAGAACAAGGCAGTTATCGCCCTGATCTCGGATCTCCAACGCAAACTTATTCGTATCCTTCATTATCTCGTTCTATGATTAGAAAGGTCTCCCGTGACGAGATGATGCGAATTTTCCTTCCAATGGCATGGCGAGTCTTGCGTCTGAGCGCCGAGCAAACGAAAAGACGGGTGAGCAGGGCTGAACGCCGAAGTGTGGTAGGCCACTGAGTCAACATTTGGACCTGGGTGTTCGTGCAAAACGCGTCAACCCTCGGTAACAAGTCGCAAATAAAGACATCTTGATCTCCTACATTCACCGTGCTTCCCAGAGTGACATCAGTATACGTACCATGGCTAGCGAAGCAGATCTCCAGGCCTTCATCGACCGCCAGCGCGTCTTGCTGGCCAAAGAACGCGATGCCGAAATTGAAAGAAGCGCTCTGCTGTTGTCGAATTGCGGTCCCAAGCTACTCGAACAGAAGGGGTTGTCGATTGGAGGGTTGGGCATCGTCGGGATGAATATTGGGCTTGGAGGCAAGACGTGGGTCGCCTTTGTCTGTTGTTCCGAGACAGTTGCTAACATTTTCGAAGGGCAGCTTGGTAGAACTCGACCGACCATCTGTGTACCACACCAGTCCCATATTCCCGCCGCATAACTTGAGGTATTAGCCTTGTACCTATGAGATCGGAGATCTCGTTTGATATCGTCCTCCAGACCTGGAGATCTCGCTCGCATCGAGGCGCATATCTCTGCGAATGCCTCAACCAAGAAGCCTTCTAAGACGACGACCTCAACGACGAAAGGATCGCAAGCTGAAGGAGTGGTCTACAAGGTGCGATACTAAATATGATTTAGAAATTGGCCACTCATTCAACCACAGGTTTCTGATACGCGCATCGTTATCGCTGTAGATTCCTCAGAGTCAAGTTCAGAAGAGTTGGATTTGCCAGAACGATGTCGAGTGGTTAAATTAGCTAACAGTGTCACCTACGATAGGTAGGCAAATCCATCCATTCCTTCCAGTGGATAATCAATCAACAAGCTCTGTCGTAGGATGGATAAGGCTATCAACCAACTGGAAAAGACTATAATACCCTCGGTAAGAATTTCATCATGGGCGTAATCTGCATCATCTAACGTTTTATAGGGAGATCCTAAAGCAGGCGGTGAATTGACCACCCTGATCCAAGTCCTCCTTGCCATGAAACCTCCCTCGACAAAGGAACGAATCGATGACCTTACTTTCTTTGATACTAGCCTGAACGACAGCCAAAAGACCGCTGTCCGATTTTGCTTGGAATCTCCCGAGGTAGCCTGCATACACGGTCCTCCAGGTACTTTTTTTACGGGTTTTTCTAAACCATGATGACACTAATAGGCCACATAGGAACCGGAAAGACGCACACTCTTATTGAAATCATCCGCCAGCTAACCACAGAAACACCCGCCAACCCAAAGCCAAAGCGCGTCCTCGTCTGCGGCGCCTCAAATTTATCCGTCGACAACATCCTGGAACGCCTGCTTGCTCTTCCCGTCGTAGACAAAGCCCAGCGAATCAAAGTGACGCGAATCGGACATCCCGCCCGCGTCATGGCGCATGAAGGTATCCTGGAATCAACTTTAGAAGTCAAGGCTACCCGCACCGATCAAGTGAGTATTAGCATGATGTTCGCGACCCGTCGCTCATGGCTCGTAGGCAGCACTTGCTAGAGATGTGAAGGACGAGTTGGAGACCACATTGGGACTTTTGTCGGGTAAAGGCAAAGGAGTAAAAGGCAAAGGTCCCAGAGGAGCCGAACGTCGCAAGATGTGGGATGAAGTCAAGGCTCTGCGGAAGGAGTGGGTCAGATTGTCCAGCGCCTGTCGTCATTCATTCATGTTCTGCTTTTCAGGTATCGACAGCGAGAGGGTGGCGTTGTGCGATCCGTTTTGAAGGATTCGCAGGCAAGTCTTTCTTGAAACCATCCGTCCTAAAATTTCTGACACTGCACGCAGGTTGTATTGGCGACGTGCCATTCTTCGGGTGGGAGGCAGCTTTTTAATCAGGAATTCGATGTGGTGATCATCGACGAGGCAACACAGGCATTGGAAGCTGTGAGTATCTTTTCGCCCTTCGTGTCATATGTCCCTTATATCGTCTATTTCGAACGTAGGTGTGCTGGATACCCATATTCAAAGCCAAGAAACTCATCTTAGCTGGTGATCCTATGCAACTTCCTCCAACCATTCTCTCAATTAACAACGACAAGAAAGAGAAGAAAGCAAAAACACAAACTTCAAAGCCGAAAAAGTCGACCAGTGCAAAAGCCGAGACCAAAACCAAACCTACGTCTGCGACCGTCTCAGGATCAGACACTTCTGATGAGACCGAATCTGACGATGCAGATCTCGCGGCTGCATCAGCTGCAAAGTTGTCCGTAGAGAATAAACCTCGCATCGCGAAACTGCTACCCCCGCGCACACTTGAAACGACTCTCTTCGATCGGCTAGAAGGGATGTACGGCGCCAGCATCAAGCGTATGCTGGAAGTGCAATATCGGTGAGATTCTGGTTTTCCTCGATTGAACGACTAATAAATCAGCTAACCATCCCTAGCATGCACGACCAAATATGTTCATTTCCCTCAAAGTCACTGTATGGCTCCAAATTGAAATCCCACGAAAGCGTCGCGTCACACCTTCTCTCTGACCTGCCCAACACTCAAGCCGACTCCGAAGAGGACAAGAAAGAATTTCTAGAGACGCCTGTAGTGTTCTTCGACACTGCTGGATGCGAGTACTTCGAAAGGCTAGATGGAGATGGGGACGAGGGTAGTCGTTGTAATGAAAACGAGGCTACTATCGTGAACAATTGGATAGACAAGTTGGTTTGTCTCTTTCATTTTTTTCCGACAAACTCTTTTATGATCTTTGCCACAGATAGAGTTTGGTATCGCACCAAATCAAATCGCAATTATTACACCGTACGAGCCCTTCATTCCCCGATGTCTGTGACATGTTCAAATCGGTTTTCCAGATATCAAGCCCAAGTAACACTCTTAACATCGCTTTTACGACCGAAGTATGGCCCATCGCTCGAAATCGGTACCGTTGACGGCATGCAAGGTCGAGAAAAAGAAGCAGTGATCATCTCCCTCGTACGAAGTAACGACATCGTATGTGCCTTCCGTCTGCATGAACACTGTATATACGGAACTGACCGGAATTTCAGCGGGAAGTCGGGTTCTTGAAGGAAAAGCGGAGGATGAATGGTAAGGCTTCCCCTACCTATCTACTCTCATGTCATTTGAGCTAACTAACATTAACCACTAGTTGCAATGACTCGAGCGAAGCGCCATCTCGTACGTGTTAGAGTCTTGCCATCTTTTTCTGTATCTCATACCGTTGTAGTGCGTGGTAGGTGATTCATCGACAGTATGTCATGGAGGAGGATATTTAAAGAAATGGCTTGCATGGCTTGAGGCCAATGCGGACGTTAAATATGCAGGATTAGAATGAGGATGTACTCTACAGTATAATACAACAAATGCTCGGTATGAGGAGGATATACGGTACAATACAACAAATACTCGGTATAAGTATGTATAAAATAAATAAACGTCCATGACAGAACGCCAATACGAGTATACCTGTCGGCTGTAAAAATGCAACATACATGGAAAACTTCCAAGAAAGGTGACATAGAAGAATCTCGAAATACAACGGTACTACTAAACTGGAAGTCGAACGCACAAGTTCAACTTAGTACTCATCCACGTCCGACAACGAAGCATACTCGGACACAGACTGGTCGTCCTCGTACTCATGAACCACATCCCTCATTGCAAAGCGCATAACAGGCGTCGTGGGCACCAGCTTCGGACCAATGACCTCCATAACCTCTTCATATACATCGCCTTGGTGGATTCGCCCCATATCAGCCTCAGAAACTGGCACGATATCATCGTCATCATCGATAGGTGGCGGCGGTCCAATAGGTGTTACGTTGGTAGAACTGCCGCTGGCAACAAATCCACCTTGAGGCGTTTGGGTGTTGATAGAAGCAGGAGACACAGGCGCAGCCATCGTCGGCACCGTACTGCTCCTAACTCTACCCTCCTCCCCGTATTCCTTCGTGACCGGCTCTGTCCATCTCAGATCCAGCACCCGTCCTTTGATCATCCCATCGACCGTCCGCACGCCGAGTTCGCGGCAAAGGTGGAAGTATGGGATATACTGTGTCTCCGGCCTCGCGAACCGACTCATCACTTTCAGAAGCTCCATAGCCGAGAACTCGGGCGGGCCGTTGATGCCCATGGATGATTGCGCGTCGCCGCTGTTGCTAGAGGGCGATTGAGGACCGAACGGGAAGGTCAGCGGGGAATATATTTTGAAGCCTGCGGGTCCGAGACCGGGGTGGAGTGTGTCTGCGGTGCTGTTGTTCGTAGGTCTAGGGGGGGCTTCGCCTTCTCCTACTTGCGAGGTTCCTGTGAGAGCCTGAGACGAGTGAATGATGTGCAAATTCAGCAACGAGTGTGCTTGCAGGAAGTGAGAACTTTGTTTGACTGCAAGGTGTCAGATGAGCAAGATGCATTTTGGGAAATCAACTGGACGAAGCCTACCATCCAGTGTTCCGTTTGAACTGACTGTAGATCGTTTTCATTAGTATCGGAAATTTAGAAAAATTTGAATGCAACCGACCATAGTCAGTGACATAGTCATGCCAATGGGCAATCTTTCCCCCGAATGCGTCGTATAGTTGCTCAAAAACCAGCCCTGCGCGGATCCGTTCCGGCACGCGAGGAAGGACCCTCTCTCGGAAAAACTTCCTAGTTTCGGCCTTCGAGCAATCCCCTATCGTGATTATCTGCACGCATATTAGCCCAAAGCAGAAAGGGAAATGTCAAATCGAGTTCCAAACCTTGCAATGCTGCATCACGTTGAACTGCCTGAGCCATGTTTGATAGAAAGGGTCGCTAGTTGCGTGTATGACGTGACATAGTCTATCCTGCTTCGTCAACACTAGCATGGAGTCTAAAAGGCACTTCATGGTCTCGGTTGATTGGATGAGTGCAGGTCTACATAAGAAAACACGGACGTTTCAATTGATCAAAAGACTGTAGTATGAAAAAAGGAGACGATCGCTTACAGTTTATGTGCTTCGTCGAAGAAAATGACCTTCAAATTGAGCCAATCAGTCAGCCCACCCACAATGAGATGAAGAGCCCAGCCTGGAACATACCGGCATTTTCTTTGCAGGCTTCTCCTTTTCCTTTTTCTTCTCGTTCTCGGCAGCCATCGTGTCGCTATTCGCCTGCTGTGAGCTCCGTGCCGTTGCCGTTCCGTTTTGGTTCCCTCTCTTCTTTCCCCAGCTTTTGAAGCCCCATCTCGATTTGGTCCCTGAATCCTGACTAGCACGTTCGACGCGTGTCTTGTTGGAGTTTTGCGTATCGGTGGATGCCTCTCGTCTTCTGTGACTGCCAGATACACTGGTGTCACTTTCGCTGTCCGGTAGGTCAGGTTGGAATTCCCAATACTTCAGAAGTGAGCTCTAGACGGCGATGACGATGTTAATTGGCGCAGCAGAAGGAAGCATATAGTTCTATGCTCACCTGGAAGAGTTCCATCAACCGAGCAACGTCACTCGTCTTCACAGTCTGCATTCTCGTATCGCCTTTACTGCTATCCGAGAAACGCCGCTCGACATTGAGGCGATCGTGCTGTGACGACAAGATGTCAGAAGGTATTGAATTTTCCGAACAAAGGATGCATATACTTTGAAGCTCCAAGCCTCTTTTTCGAAAGCTTCATACCCTTCCATGTTCTTCGCCATCTCCTCAAAGTATTGCTCCATTTGATGAGAAAGGCTGGTATACAAGCTAGATAGGTCTGCAAAGCCCGCAATGCGCAAATCGAAGTGCAACACGTGGTATTCTTCACGAGAAAGAACTTCACGCAATAGAGCAGTCTATTCACAAAGTGAGGATACGTTTAACTTTGTTTCCGGTCAAGGCTCACCTTGCCCACTGAGCTGGCTCCAAAAAGAATTGTGAAGGAAGGTTCGCCTTCCAAAGCACGTTCAATTGCAGCCATCTCCACCTTGCGAGGGAAAAATCCAGGGAGCCGGGAAAACGTATGCTTGGTGCGGATCTGTGAACGTTCCTTGTTCTCGTTGATTTCCCTGCGAGCCTCCTCCAGTAGTCTCCGAGACTCGGTCAGCGACCGCACGGTTTCCGCTGGCTGATCTACGATGTCAGCTGGAGTGTATCTGGATGAGGATCTCTACACTCACATTCGTGAGGACGCCAATAATGTCGCCCATTCCGAAGAAATTTCGTTTACGAATGTCAGGCGAGAGGTAGGAAGCGCGTCGGCGAGGAATGTTACTTCGGAATAGCCAGTGGACAGACGAGACCTGGGGACGTTGAGACGAACTTTGCGGCGGGGTTTTTCGTAGCTTTCCGTTTCCAGAGTTCATAGATGCGACCTGAGGATTGGTGGACCCGATATATGCGGCCGGCGAATGGCTTTTGAGAGCGATATGCGTGCGATTCGGAGAGCGAGAGGTAGGACGAAAGAGAGAATGCGGGCCAAATGAATAGTGCAATCTGGTGTATATACATGCGCGTACCGTACATGTGTTGGGCCCATGCTGTGCTTGTCGTGTTTGATGCTAATCCTGACTTGCCTTTCTGTACGTTTTCCATGATGTCCCTATTGGCCGGGGCAAATCGCGGCGGCGTGAACAGGGTTGCCACACGCCTCGAGGCAAGCTCGCGGAGGGGTGCCGGCGCCATTTTCATTTCTTCGCTCTGCCTGGATCACAAGCGAACGATGCTATGCAGATATAGCGCTGGGCTGTACATCGAAGTCGAGAGTCCTGTCAAGGCAGAGCTTGGGAACGGAGCGAACTTCATTCAAAAAGGCAAGTTCAATGTTGAGATCGATCCATGACGCATGTATGACACGTTCTCTATGTACGTCAAACTCCCACGAATTCTATCTTTTGGCGCCCATGGCGCCGAGGAAATGTCGTGACTAAATTAGAGGGTCAGAAGGGCAGGAAATGCGTTAAATGAGCAAAACAGTTGAGAGCATATGATGGTGATTCCGAGTCAGAGTCAAGTGTCGGAGTTGAAATTATCCTCCTCAACCTCTTCGAGGAATTCATTTACATTCACTCTGTCATCGAAGTAGATTTATTCTACCGTCTAAAGCGACATCAAAGGCATAAATGTAGCAGACAACATGAAGTGTATAACGAAACCTACAGCAAAATAATATATTCTAAAGAAAGCAACATGGTGTTGACTCTGACCAATATCACATGTCCACCATCAACAAATAACGAAGTCGAATCTGAGATGGATCATACACAATATACTAGTGACCACACCAGTGTCAGAATCCGAAAACACCGCGCAAAAAGGAGAAAGAAACAAAACGCACCTCATTATATTGGAGATACACACCCGGATGAAGATGAGCGACGTCTTTGCCCGGACCAGCAGGCACGTCGCATCCTATAAGTTCAGGATGGTCCAACGCGCGACCGGCGTCTTTCCAGTCTAGTGGCTGCGTACGACCAATACCTTTGGTCGCCCTGTTGAATAATAATGTCAATCCCAGTCTAAAATGGGTGGCGGGGAGGAGGAAGGGATACTCACAGTTTGTTATTCTTCTTGCAGGCCACGTCCGCATTGTAGTCCTAGATATCAAAATAAAAATGATTTTAGCTACCGAAGGATAAATTGCCCAAGAAAGAAACATACCGAGTCTATAAGCTCGTGGAAGGGCTTCGCGGCAACTTCGCAGAGCAATAGAAGACCGGTGCCACCGCTCAGGCTAATAGAATTGAAAGGAGTACGTCAGAAGTCAGGGACATTCTCAGAGCAAGTAAAACGCACTGTGAATAACAATAGTTCGCAGACTAGACAACGCATTAGCCACCGACGTCCAAAGAGAAGAACAAAAATTGCAATAAACCCACTTTCGACATCATATCCGCGAAATAAACACCTTTCCCAAACATGTATCCACTAACAGGAGCTGAATAGCACACAAAAAGTCACCGTCAGCATCTCCCCAAACGAGTATCACATTAAAATACCCACCCTCAGGAGGAGCAATGCGGAGACCCTGCTTTAAAATACCTATTATAAAAAAATTACGTGGGGTGTCATGTTAGTCGTGGTCAATTTCATATCGCCTAAACTATCCCGCGAAACTCGCTCACTCACCCGCGAAATTCGTCGTTCGTGAGCCATGCCAGAGCAAGAGCCTCTCTCCATTAGGGAGTTGGGAGTGCCCCTTCGCATTCCACGCATGCGTTTCCGAATCCCTAATTAGAAATTAAACATCGTCGGCGAAACGCGAGATACGGTGCTTTATGTACCTCTCGACTCTGAACGCCTGTCGGATATTGACATGAATATTCCTATGCGTAGCCCCATGCGTGTCCCGCGCATACGCTACGAGACTCTGGAACTCCTGGGAAGACTGGTGAATAGGCTCCATTTTCGACAAGCCCAGGGACCGGAAATGCGCGTCGATGGGGTTGACTGGGTTCCCGTTTTCGTCTGCGAATACGGTGGAAGAGATCAATTTCGAGGCGACTTCCTATGGGTGTGGCATTGGTAATGAGAAAGTGTCGGTGCGGAAAGGGGTAGAAACGTACCATGTCTCCGAGGGCATCGACAAGTTCCAATTCCTAAAAGCCATAATTAGATACTTCAAACTTCAACATAAAAAATGAAAGAGACACATGCCCTTTTGAGAAATTCGGCATTGTCGATGACAACAGGCCTCTGCCGCCCAAAGTCATGCGGAATAATCCTTAGAACGGACAGAGTCAGACTAAAATGATACCAATATAAAACCAGCTCACGAGTAGTAAGAACTGCTCAGATCTTCACAAGCTCTGCGAGCGCCTCCATATTCTTTGGCTCGATCACCAGTCGGATCCTGGATGACTTCCGCCAGAGTCTACAACCATTATTAATATATGCACCTCAATAGAAGTTTCAGACCACTCACCTTCAGAGCAGCAAACCCGTTCAAGATGGTTGATTTGGCGAGTTTACCTGGATCATCCGTGAGCCGCGTGCTTTCCGGACGCCGTCAGACCGTACCAAGTGGCAATTTCCTGGCGTCGTAGTTCATGGATGACAGATGCGCGTCGATGATGCTGGTAGAGAAAATGAGGCGGCACAGTTCCTAAACAGAGTGAGTACTCGGGAACATGTTACGCATTCAGGTGAAGGCATACCTGGATTTCAGCAGCAAGTTTAGAATCAGGAGTTGGTGCGCTCCTAATGCCTTCGCCTCGGGTTTCATGCTTATCTGTCTCCTCTTCTGCATCGTCGTAGTCGCGTTCGAGCCACATATACTTCCCTAGCACGAGAAACCCACGAATTAGAACCCGAATCTGCTATACGATGCCAAGCGCGCGTGCTACCTTTCTTTGCTGTCATTCCACGCCTGTCTTCCCAAGCAGTAGCGGTCTTAGACTTGAACTGTTTCTTAAACTCGTTAATAGCTGCGGAAGACGGGAATGGGCCCTAAAGGAAATGGCAATGAATATTTCACCTTCGGGTGTATAACTTTCAGGTTACCTTTGTCTGAGTTTGCCCATGGTCTCCTACGCGACCCCACCTTGTGAAAAGGATACAATTCGAATTTGAGCCAATAGGGTGTAGGAGTTGAATAACGTAGAATCTGACTCGGGGTGAGCACGCATTTTGACGTGACAAAAAAAAAGGACGCACTTGTTTTTGTTTGAGTTCCCGCTAATGTCTGTCTGGTTGAGCATGGCGTCCCACACCTCTCCGCCGTCGGAGTATACCTGGTGCGTAACTAACAGAAAAATAAGGCTATACGTACAAATATACTAGTAAGCCTCTTTGAATACGTACTAACGTAACCAGAATTTGGATCTACGGGAGCGGCGCCTCTTTTGATAACTGTGACCTATGAAAGAAAATAATCAAAGCCTGTTCAACATGGGTACAAAAAGCGCACCATCTTCTTCGGTTGGTCTATGGGCGCGGCAGTCACAACAGCAGCAGGCGCAGGTGCGGGCGCGTCGTCGTCCTCGGCATCATCCATAGCCTCCTCGTCCTCGTCTGCTTTTGCTTTCTTCGCCTTCTTAGACGCAGGTTTACGCGTCGGAGGATCGTCCGAAGTAGTGGCAGCGCGTCCTCGTTTAGCAGCAGGCTTCTTCGCCGGAGCTGGCGCGGCAGGTGGTGCAGGTTGTTGTACGCTCTGCGCGCTTGCCGCAGCAGCCTTGATTCTAGAACTCGAGCGCGGCGCAACAGCGTCAGGCGCGTCACCATCAGTGGCAGCAGCAGCAGTTTTCTTTCTAGGTGGCATGTTGGTTCTGTTGATGGGGAAGCAAAGCAAGTTGTAGACTTTCAACAACCCACAATCGGTCTTTATAAATTGCGCGGATATAGGGTGCACGTGGACGGCCGGCCCCGTACTTTATCTCAATTTGGAAAAGGCGCATCAGGGCGCGCGTCGGGGCCGACTCCCGACTCGTGTATTCATGTCTTGGCATCACCCGACACTGCGAGCTCTGACTCGGGTGACTGTATGAGTCATTTGTGAGACGACATGAGGTAGCACACGAGTGTGTTATGCGACGTGTCTTTGAGTCCAACTTCTGGTTACGTGGGCGCGACTACGATGCGTGAAAGATCTGATCCACAAGAAAGCCTTAGGGCCACGGAATAAGGCAAGTGGCTTCGATGATAATTATCATGATATAAGAATAAGAATGCTCAACGCGATAGGACATCCCACTATTATGCATTAGCGCCTGTATAGCAGTTGTAAAATGACAATCGAGAACGAAAATCCAAATTATAAGAATACACAAAAAGTTTAATATGTACCTACTCTTCAGTCCGTATCATCACCAGTAAGCAACCGCATCACTATCATCATCATCATTCTCCCAGATCAAGCTCTTCGTCGTTTTCCGAATCGTCCTCGACGATCACACGACGCCCCCGCCTCTGCACTCGATTGGGGACTTCTTCTACCTCGTCTTCATCATCATCCTCATCATCGTCAACATCCTCGGGCTGCCTGTGTGCGTAATAGTCCATTCCTTCTGGACGGAACCTAATGGGAGTCCGCTGCCTCTCGTGCTGAGGCTGACCAGGCGGTCGGTCGAGCGCATCCACACCATCACCAGCATCATCTTCCGACCCGTCGTTCTCGTCTTCATTGTCATCGTCCACGAATATGACTTCATCATCCGACTGGTTATCCTCTTCATGATCTTCCCCGTCGTCAATGAAGCTACCTTCATAGTCACTCCCTTCCTCATCCTCATCTTCCCCAGGCGCTACTTCCTCGATCCTGGCTGCTGGGCGAGGGCCCCGTCGACGAGGCGCATGGCCGAAATACTCATTCGCAATGGCGAAAAAGTTATTGACCGCTGCTGCTTCGTCATCGTCCGTGTCTAACTCATCCCCAACATCCACGTCAGCGCCATCGGGGTACAGTTCAGGATATTCGCCGTCCTCGGAATCTTCACCACCATCCGGCCATAGTCCATCCCCATACCCGTCCTCCTCGTCGCTGAGGCCAGAATCATCCTCATCATGAACGTGAGGATCTCCGTGCAAAAGCGCCATCAACTCATCAAGACCTTCACGATATCGGTCATCGAAATGTCCATCGTCATCGTCGTCTGAATCACTGTCATCATCGTCATGCCTTGCATGTCCAGGGTACGCACGACGACATGCCGTGCATCGTCCGAAAAGAATTTCGTGATAACAGTCGTTGCAGCGATAGATTCCACCGTCCTCGGCATCGTACCAGCCCATATCAGCGCGGTTCTCCTCCGGATTTGGGGGCGGCGCCGGCAGAGGAGGGGCAAATGGAAGCATCCTCGGGTCAAAAGGAACGTAGTGATGACCTTGGGCATTCGAAGAACCCGCTCGTCGGAAAATATTTTTCCAGGGATCGTGGTTATTATCGACATTTTCCTCAACGGGTTGATTCACCGGGGTAGGCAAGTCAGCAAGACCACTCTTAACGAGGGTAGCTACCATGCTCTTGATGCCCCACATCTCGACGGGTCGCTGAACAACGACTGCGCGACAGACAGGGCAATTTTTGCGTCGCCGAATGTGTGCACCATTTCTAGCAGTAGGACCATTTAAAATGGCGTCCACGTTGTCGTTTTGAGGATCTGGTACATTGACGCCACCAGGAATTTCGGGGACAGCAGTGAACCAGCGTACGAGACATCCGTAACAGGTGATGTGGCCGCAAGGAATGAGCGCGTACGGTTTGTGCATGAGGTCGAGACATATTTGACATGTCAGAGATTGCTGGTGGGTGTTCATATGGTTTTGATGTCGCTTGAGAAGCTAGGGAAATGAATGCATAAGCTTTGACGTGACTGGACTAAATACGAAGGACTGACCGCTGTCTGGCTTGCAAGCTGTTCCTTCAAACGGTTTATTTCTGAGGTTTGGTCAGAAGAAGTGCTGGAGGAGCCAGAGCCAGACGCCACTGGCTGTTCTGAAGGCGGAGGCGTCGTAACGCGTCGCAGAGGTGATTGCGACTTGGCTTTTCCCTTGCCTTTGTCGGATGACTGTAAGAGTACATGCATTAGTAAAACCACAAGAACGGACAACGAGGACGAACATTTGACGACGTTTCCCCATCAACTGTGTCTTTTGTCTGCCCATTCGTAGGCTCGGGCGACGTTGGTCTGAGAATTGAAGTCGATGCCGCGACCGAGGTCTGCCTCGACAGCGGCACGGGCTGCAAAATAGCAGCCACAACAGACGTACGTCTCGTCTTCTTCTTTCTTTTCTTCTTCTTTTTTTCCTTTTCCCTCTGCTTTCCGTTCACCGACACGGTGGACAGTGGGCCGCTTGAATCGACCTTGACCTTCTTCGCATCGCGCGTATCTTCAATTACTTCCGAGCCCGAGCGCTTCTTTGACTGGTTTTCAGGTAGTTGGGTGCTCAGAGCCCCGTTCACCGTCGTGCTGGGTCCAGGAGTGGCTTGTCGCGTCGGGGCGGGCATTTCGAGGTGGTTGTTGGTGACAAGAACACCATTGTCACCCAGCGCTCTGTAGGATAATTGATTATGTAATTGTGGCTATTAACATCACGTGGAATTGTTGAGCCGATCTGAGGAGTTATCTTATCGCATCGCTTTTTCTTCATCAATGGGGGCTTGCAGTGTACCGCGAATCTCAGTCCCCACTGCCAGCTTGGCAGGATGAAATCTGCGATATTGCGTACGTGTCGTCTTCTGTCGACCGAAAACAATTCCAGCTCTTGGAAATATTGCCTGCTTTTGACGAAAAACATATAGTGCAAGGTTGCGCCTTGTGAATGCTGCTGTCCGATTTTCTCCGTCAAACCTCTCTCAGGCTGTACTTCGTCTATGCTATACTCCGAATTACCCGGGCAGCTATTATTTCTGGCGACAAGCAGGTTCAGGCATATAGGTTATCTATAGCAGCTACCCTCGTGCAACGAGGAACTATCTCAATGACCCGGGAAGGTGTATATATACCCTCCCTGCATCGATCAATAGATTTTCCTCGAAGGCCTCACTCCGTCCTCGATGGGCCGGCCGTCACAAAGCACACTCCTCGAAGAGACTAATTACCTCCAAAGAGTTGGTTCGGCGGAAGTATCACGGATGTATGGCGCAACTGCTCTCCGAGTCGCTCCTTCGTGCAAAATGAACCCCTAGTACACCCGCACTGGTCAAGAGCTTACTGTACCAGAGCCGTGTTCTTCAAATCTAGGTGAGTGATACTTCCCTTCCGCATATGTGGCTGACGATCTAATGGCTTACGATCCGTCCAAATTCTTATAGTATCAGATGCTGATGAAGAGAAAGGCTCGCACAGACATCTCAGCGCAAACAGCTGCGGCGAATGCACAACGTGAATATTCTAAGCCTCAACTTTCATCAAACCTCTCTGGCGGACCCGAATTTGCAGCATCACTGTCAACGAAAAATTGAATATTTGGGACAAAAGGACCTTGCTGCGGATTTACGTCTGCGAAGTTGGCAAAGATAAGCAATACGTGGTGAGAAATGAACCATAAATCTCGTAATTTGATTCATGGAGCTGGGCAGGTCATGCACAGAAAACCTCTATGTCTCCCGCTGCAGCATCGGATTTTTCGTTATTTCTTGTGTTTTCGTGTCTCTCGAAGTATCCCGCCTGAGACGATAATTGCCAAGCTCGAATTCGAAAGAAGCTGTGATCCTACTTCAAGTTTATTGTGTTGTTGGGGCGTTTAAATGGCTTTTGCTGATCTCGTTGAACAGATGAGAAGCACATTTTGAATAACGATAAGGGTTGCATCGGTATGTAAGAACTTCACAATTACCTTTGTATCGGTGTGGTGGCCATCTCTCCATACTACGCCGCACAAAACGAAAGGCTCGTGCGTACATTATCATTTCGTCCACACTCACGCCATCATCTTTGGTTGGGAGCTGAGCAGGAGCTAACTATTTATTCATTTTTGAAAGGCTTGACATCGGATACATTCGCCATGAGCCACCAAGAAAACTCCCACCGCAAAGCAAACGTCCGCAAAAAATATGCTTCTCACAAGCGTGATTATAATTCGTCTTGTCACCTAAGATGGTGAGCAAATGGATTACGATGAAACATTTTCGTGAACAACAGAGTCCGATTTTCGATTCTCTATTATGGTCGAGGAAGACAAGACGGATCAAACCTTTTGTGGTCGAATATTTGTCCAAAAAAGGCATCAACGTTCTTTTATGGTGCATCATGACGAGCCGTTGGGCATTTGCAGTGGCGCATGCTAAGCAGGACCAGCGAGAAGCTGGTAGGATCGGATAATGTCAGCCACGGCTTGAAAACATTGATCGAAAGGCCAAAAGCAGGCACAAATGGTGAGAGTGGAGTTTTTTCAAAATACATAAAGCTTGCATGCACATATTGTCCTCCACCCCCGTCCAGAAACCAGAAAAGCATACGGCGCCCAACTCGCCTTTCGTGGTTCAATGTCTTCCACACCACCCTCCTTTATCTTCACATCCCCTTCTGATAGGCAGCTCGTGATTCCATCACCACCATCAACTGATCCCATCGCCGAGCTCAAGCAATCTCAACGGGCGCCTCCCGCAAGCCATCTCGCTGACAAGGATCTCTCCACAAATGCCCCAGCGACTCCGCCATCGCGCTCGCGCTCTGTGACCCCCCGCCCCACGGATCCTATGAACCCGCCGCCGCTCCCCTCCCAGGGTTACGAGAAGGAGAACCAGCCACCCACCGCGCACTCAGGGCGGGGTCACTCGTCGCCCAAGCTGCCGGAAAGTGACTCCAATGAATCAATTCGCATCTTGCGCGGGCGGGCGCTGAGGGTGAACACCCTGCACCAGCGCGTGTACCATGCCCAGGATCTCTCGTCGTTGAGTTGTGTGCCGGATACCTACTCACCTCTCTCAGCGCCCGCAGAGATCATCCTCGACAAAGAATTTCTCCTGCCACACAGTCCGCCCCTCCTCCCCTCCCCGTCTAAAACTAGATTCGTCCGCATCAGAGGACCTAGTCTCAATCGCTCTCCTCTGGGTTATCTGCTACGGAGGACCCACGCTGTTCCCGACTCACCGCAGGCGTGGATTGGGCTGTATTTTGTGCTCAATCTGACGCTAACGCTTTACAACAAATCCGTCCTCATCCACTTCCCATTCCCATACACGCTGACGGCCATTCATGCTCTGTGCGGGACGATCGGAACATTTGTCCTGCTACGACTGGAGTCGAATGAAAGTGGAGCACGTCCCGGATATTCTCGTCTGCTACCCCCGACTCACATGCCCAACCTAAATGGAAAGGAACTGATTGTGGTATTCCTGTTCAGCATCCTCTACACCGTGAACATCATTGTCAGCAATGCTTCTTTGCGTCTGGTGACAGTTCCCGTGCGTATATCATGTCAGCCCAGAGTTAATCTTGGAGCATTAACATTTCATCCAGTTCCATCAGGTCGTCCGTGCATCGACACCATTCTTCACGATTATGTTTTCCGCCATGATTCTTGGCCGACGCTGCAGCAGACGGAAATTGCTCTCCCTAATCCCAGTGGTTGCGGGCGTTGGGTTTGCGTCAGTTCTCATTTATCAGTGGCATCCTGATTAAAATCTAATCTGTTGTGGTGCGATATATTTATACAACAGGACATACGGAGATTACTATTTTACCGCATTTGGATTTTTATTGACGCTGCTCGGAACACTGCTGGCCGCATTAAAGACCACTCTAACGAATGTCATCCTCGTAAAGCCGTCGACACCGTCGCTGCCCGTCTCATCCGAATCTAACTATCCAATCTCAGACGACGCAGGCAAGCAATCGACATTCCCGCCGAACTTTTTCTCCTCCCTAGCAGCGGTGGCCATCAACAATTTCTTCCCTCCATCGCCATCTTCGTCTCCCATCTACCCCACCAAACCGCTCTCGCCGCCCCCGCCACTCTCATCGGCGTCGTTTTCACTACCGAAGCTGACGCTGAGCCCACTGCATCTATTGTATCTACTCTCTCCGTTGGCTTTCATACAAACGACGCTTCTTGCGCATTGTACGGGCGAGCTCGATCGTGTGCGGTGGCACCTTTTCAATAGCGCATCCGCGACTTCAAACGGCCATATATGGCTGATTATGAACGGCGTCCTGGCGTTCTTCTTGAATGTGGTTAGCTTCAACGCGAATCGGCGCGTGGGACCGCTTGGGATGAGCGTTGCTGGTGAGCTTAGACCCTTGAATTTAACATGCTCGCATGGTATTAATGGTTTTTTTTGGTGCAGCTAATGTCAAGCAAGTGCTCACTATCCTGTGCGCAGTGGTTATATTTGATCTTACGATTACTCTCGCGAATGGCATTGGAATTGCGTTGACGCTGCTCGGCGGTGCACTTTACGCCGCTGTCGAGCTGCGCGAGAAGGAGGAGAGAAAGAGTCGCGTCGGATGAGCGTTTGGCTCGACACTCGATTTTTTTCTGCGTGCTTCATCGGCTTGTGGGTACGTGTTAGTCGCTCAAAGTGCGTCGGTCCCGACCTCAGCGCTCAGTCTTCACTGTTTTTTTTTTAGTTGCGGAACTTTTATTTTCTTCGTTCTTCCGGTGCTCGTATTTATACGTACCTACCCCATATCTCGCTGCTTCTTCCATTTCATTTAGATGTGCATTCACCCGAGTCTTCAACACCTCTTGCGCCAATACCACTGCTGCCTCTTCGTCTTCCCATTTCCCCGAGCGCTGTTCGCCTTGTGCCGCGCCTCCTACCTGCGCCACGCTCGTGCCTTCTTTTTATTTTTCTCTATTTCTGGGTCCGACTTGTGCTAGACTTTTCTTTCGGCCTTTCACTTTCACTTTATCTTTTTTTCCCAGTATATCAGCCCATCACATTCGAACGATCATTTATCACCACCACCATTTTCCCGCCTCGCACATTTGTACCAACTACATCCATGCATATTTACACTTTGTTACGTATACATATATACATCACCAGCGCATGCGGCGTCTGCTTTGTGGCGCCCCTTGTCAATGGCACCATCGCCAACTTGTATTGTACAACCTACTTTACCGTTATACAGTATAGACATTATTTCCTGTATTTATATATATATATATATCGTACATCGTATCTCCAGTATCGAAATTGACATTTACCGTGGTGACTTGCGTTGAGATATCCCGCAAGTACTGCTCGAGGAGTTGCACAGCTGAATTTCCCGGTGCCGGCGGCCCGCGATGAGCGTTGATGGAAGTTTCAAAGTTTCAACCTTAGAAAGCCAACGTAAGGCGATGTTCTTGCCAACGACGGAATAAGCCAGTCTAGACGACCCTCTGGAGCTGCTATACAAGCCATCTTGATACATAACACCCAACGTCATCTGTGGTTCACGCCAATCATTCATACAGGAGCCCTTCTTCATCTTCGTTATCTGAATCGTGGACAGTAAATCGCTCAACACTCGGCGCCTACAGCACAAATCGCCATGAACCTCCTGAAATATCTTTTCCCTACTCTCCTTCTCGCGGTCTGCTCCATGGCGTGGACGTATCCCCAATGCGAATTCGACTCGGAGTGTCCAGGGAAGGACCAAACATGTTGCTACCACCGCGGGGTAAGTTGGCTCTTCTCTTATTCTGACTTATGTATCCTTGCAATGCGCATCATCGCTCTGCCTGAGGGACGCATGCTTAATTGACGATCGAAGGCTGATATTCACATTCTTATCACTGCCTTTTCTTTCTGCCTTTGTAGACGCGCGGTCTGCCGCCCGCTTTATGCATGTCAAGACATCGATGCTCGCTCATGTAGTTTCTGGAGTCTTCTTTAGATGCATGACTCCGTGTATATCCCGCACCTTGTTGACTTCGCTTCACTTTCACCTATGCGACTGTCTCAAGGTTTTGAATTTCATAACCTACATTATTCGGCTTTTCCCAATCTCTGCAATTTTTGGACGACCCTCAGTGTTCAGCATTCATAGATGGAAGTTGTAGTCAAGTTGTAGTTGTTGAAGAGCATCCAAGTTCATGTGCCGTATCCGACTATGGCTCAATCTTTTGAAGGCGAGGTCGGGAGACAGCAACACATCATACTGTCCAAGACTTGTTCAGCTCCAACTTTACCTGTGACCCAAAGTAATAATATGATAGCTTCTGGAAAGATTTCGGCTCGAGATATCAAAACTCGCTATGAGCTTAGTGGAAAATTTAGCACGATATCAGAAGAAAATAACCGTGCCATTATTTATCCAACAAAAAATGAGTGTCATAGGTTCATGATGGAGAAAGAGATCTATTGGATGTAGGCAATCTACTCGTGGTGTGCGCCGCCAGCAGCAAGGTGGCCGGCTTTGCTGTTCTGGTACTCGTCATAACCTTTGGCCCAGGTATACACTCCGTATCCTAGACCACATAATTGAGACGTTAGTATCGGCCGTGACGCCTTGGGTGGAACGCACCAATAGCCATGGGGATTCCAAAGAACAGAATCTCGCCAGAAATGCGACGGTATCCGTTGAAGATGTAGTTTCGCAGCCAGTGAGGAGCAGCCTTCGACTGGTAGGGCGACAAGGCTGGTTGATTGCTGGCGTTAGTCCGGCAGAAAACGAGTAGCATACGCGCGACGCACTGTATTGCACCATTCCCCTCTGCCTCTGTCCAGTGCTGTCACCCCACCAAAGGTTCTGAAATGCATCGTAAGAGTGGTAAGTCCTTCCCGTTTTGAAGTCAGTCAGTTAACGCGTGCTCACGTAGACCTTTGCTATTGGACATCATTAGCCTTCGTAGGAATAGATATAGCATAACATAAACTCACGTCCGGGCATGTCGCTGTGTCGCGAAAGTGTGGGCCTCATGGCAAACTATTGTTTTGAATAGAAAGAAAAGTTGACGAACTGAGGCGTAGTGCTCAATCCGTTCTTGTCCGTGGGGAACAAACAAGCGTCAATAGAGCGCTGCCCACTGCCGTCGACGTCGCGAGGTTTCTTGAATCTTCGTAAGAACCTAATCTGACCTCGCATCGCTTTTCGAGGGCTCAATAAATTCTACTTCTGCTGAACCGCATTAATGAATTAACATTCTGACTTAGAAACGGATTTTAATCTTCAGCCCAGTGCAACATCCACGAAAAATCCCACACTTCCCATCTGTCAACCGTAATGAAGCCTTTTCACCTCTTAATCCAACTTACGACGAGTCCAGTGTTTATCGCTTTCCTAACAGTTGCTCTCCATGGAGCCACCACAAACGTCCGAGGAAGCTGAAGGTGTTGGTCCCGCAAGAGTACGCACCACCATCACCATACATCCGGGACTATCATAAACTGACACTTTGCCCAACTCAAGCCATGGAAATCGACCGACGAATACAAATATCCTGTACCAAAGCCGCAGGGCGACCATTGGGATATAATTTTGGAACGCTTCCTGACAAAGGACAAGTTTCAATGTGAGGCATGGAAAGACGAGGTTCAAAATCTGCTGCTTTTCGTAAGTTTTTCATGATCTTTTCCTCAGACTGTGTGAAGGGCTAATTTCATTCTGAATCATTTGTAGGCAGGCTTATTCTCTGCGGTCGTCACAGCTTTTGCCGTGGAATCGTATAAAACCCTCCAGCCAGATCCGAATGCTGACCTGACATTGTTACTAGCTCGTATCGCTGCGGGAGTTGATACCCTCACGAATAAGTCGGAGATTGTCAGCTCTGCGCAGAATCCGGGTTCTTTTTCGCCGACCACTACTTCCATCCATATCAACATCTTTTGGTTCTCAAGCTTAATCCTCAGTCTAGCCACCGTCATCGTGGGAATCGTATCTCTACAATGGCTTCGTGAACACCAACGATATACTGAGCCTCTTACTTCAAAGCAGGCTCTAGCGGTCTTCCATCTACGATCTGCAGCCCTCAAGAAGTGGGGGATATCTCATATATTCACAACTCTTCCTCTTATTTTACAGGCTGCAGTGGTCCTATTCTTCATCGGACTCGGAGAGTTCTTGTTCGTCCTGTCCCCCGCTGTCGCTGCGCCATCTCTTGTACTCATAGGATTACCAGTCATGTTCCTTATCACGACTACCGTTCTGCCATCCGCTCAGCTGTTATTTGCATCTTTCCGGCTCTCGCCTGACTCCTCAATCCCCACGCAATGTGCGTACAAATCGCCGCAGTCATGGGCATTTTTGCACCTATGCCTCATTGGAATACGGATACCACGTCTTTTTCGTCGACTTCTTAATTATATTCCCTATTCCAGACGATTATTCACAGATTTCGACATAATTGGCGGAAGCTTTTCGAAGGCTTGCAGGAAGTTCCTGGGCATCATTCCGCTTCCTTTGAATGTACAGGTCAAGTTCAACCATCAAAGTTGGGTTGATTTCGACGTTTCATGGCTCAGCGTCCGAGACATGCACTATTTATCCCAAAAGAAGGCGCTTTTCAAGGCGGTTGATGATCATATTCGCCCCCACTACGACCTCATACAATCGCTGGTGACATCTGCGAAGGAGCACGCTATCCATGAACAAGCCCTCTTTGCAGCGTACCACGCAATGAAGGAGCTTTGCGATGCCGTTGCTGCCGAGGACGCTTTGGATGAAAAATCCGAGAGAGAGTTGATCTCTCGGGTTGTCGTTTTGCAGTCCGGGTTCCCTCCATTCCAATCGGAAACGTTCTCGAGGAAGGCTTTGGGCCTACCTGGCAATGTCATGAGAGACGAGATGATGCTAACATTTCTGCGCCTCCCTGGGATAAGCGACCATTCGTCCGACCTGGAGCATCCAACCGGGCTTCATAGAATGGAACTATTCACACGAATGCTGGTGTACAACCGCTTTCGAGAGGTAGGATATGAGCGGGGACAAATACGACCCACGCATCCGTTCTTGTTCGAAATACAACACGCGGAACGTACCTGGGACACACTACCTTACCCTGAAGGCGAGTGGAGGACTCCATCACTAGTACCAGCTCGATAATTCTGACACTACGTGTACAGACATGGTGGAACAACAATGCCTTATTTTAGAGCACATATTCGCACACGCCTTCAATCAGAGCTCATCTGAAAACATCACTAGTGGGAGATACGCCATGCTCACGAAGTACTTCAGCTATATCGCCTCGATCCGTATCCCTGACGAACTGGAACCCAATTTTCTTTCCGTCCTTTCTGTAATCTCCAAATGCTTAAATTTTTCTCTGCAAGGTCAGGCATACGATAAAGCCGATTTCCTATTCTTCTGCGTCCGTCTCTATTTCGAAAACCTTGCACGGAATAGCTGGTTTTCTGATCTCATGATTTCTGGTTCTTATCGGATCAGGAGGAACTTCACCAACGCCCTTGAAACGCTGCTCCTCTACGAGGATCAACTCGATAAATATGAGTATTGGGAGATGACGAGGTCTTGGGACCCGAGGTCGCCAACATTCCATTGGACTGGCGGATATGCTCACCCGGCAAACCCAGGCCGCTCGATCTATGAACCTATTCCGGAGACCTTGCTGCGGTTTCTTCCTTATGAACGAAGACGCGTCTATCCTCAAAATTTCCTATCAAATGAACAGCCTCAGGATCACTTCGACGAAATCAAATTGTTCCCGGAAAAAATCGAACTGTATACAACGGTGAACTACGTATATGCGCTGCAAGGGGAAAATATTTCGTTTGCAGAGCCCCAGGATGATACTTGGTAATAACAACAATTTTTAGCGACGTTGGGGATATAGTTTGGGGTGATAAATTATGTTATATATCTGTAAATAGCAATCGAAGCTACACAACTTACGGGATTGGGAGAACGATAAATCAGACGGCAGTGGGACTGGCCACTGCAGTGGATTCCGGCTGAAGACACCAAGAGAAGTAGGGGTTAAAGTATTCACAGGTCCAGTCGGGTACACAAGTGGTAGCCCCCGTAAAGCCTAATCCACCGCACTAGATTATCATTTCAGTGGGTCTAGTTCACTATCCTCCGACGAACAAAAAAGGCTTACTTGGCCCCACGGCTGGGATTGGGCGGATACATGGCCAACAAAAATCAAAGACACGGCACTGATGATAAACGATTTGTTCATCTTGTAGTAGGCTGCGACCGAGACTGGTTCTTGGCTATGCAGGCGAAAAAGTTCTTCGTTTTATATGCGTCTTTACATTCGCACTATCATGGTGTCGGACTGATTGCAAAAATGACCCGAAGTAAGGCCCTACTTCGGCATCAGCTTACGTTCAGAAGACGTCGATGTCCTCAAACCTACTTCTCGAGTCCACCTGGTAAAGTCAAATTCGTGTATCGCGGGCGCATAAATTTAGACTCGGATCAAGTATTTCGACATCGGAACCCTTGGCACTGGTTTTATATGTAGGTTAAAGACTCGAGTAGAGTCACGGATGTGCACAAACAGAGCAGCTGATTGTAAGGCATCTTATCTGTACCATAGGTCGACATAGGTTTTCGGGAAATTGTGTCAGTAGAGTGACGGCTTGTAGGAGGCATTTCGCCAAATAATTGCTGTGTTGAATTTTGACATTCAAAATTGCTCTGTAAACGGGATTTTTACCGACGATGATCGAAAAAAAAAACAGCGAAATATTTCCCTCGGTCCGGTAATGATTTGTGATCTCTTCGATAACTGTACACAATGTACGCGAATCCTTTGCTAAGGGCTCAGAACTGGATTCGAGCTCCTGACGGCTGTCAAAGGATTTTCTTCGGATTTAAATGAGACAGAAGCAAGAAGTGCAGTAATCAAAAAATTTTACGACCAGTACTGCAGAGTTGAAGGACGAAATAGCCCGGTTTACAGGAGAGTGTGGCGCAATGACCTCATTCTCATTAAGGGGCCGAGATGCATTCTGACGCCTAATTTTAGACGCGGATCAAAACAGACATATATTGCCCCTATTCCGTGCAACATCACCGCCTGTGTTGAGGCAAGCTTGAAGCCATCACACTCATCGATGAATTGTTATCTTTACTTTACAGCATGATACAAAAAATCGCTTCTCCGATCAGCGAATGAATGCACAGGGTGTGGATGTCGGTGGTGTATGCAAACGATTCTAGAAGGTGGACCCTCTGTGGAAAATGACGCAAATGGGTGGCTAGGCGGGACTATGACACAGTTTGTGATGCGCAATGAGCCCTCGAATGTCTTATATTTTGCAGATTTAGTGGTCAGACCTTCTTCTAATCCAACCATTCTGACTGCCTACCTTCAAACGTTTACCATCAGCTACAATCATGTCGGCAACTCAAAGAGGTTCGCAATGCTGGTAGTTCTTCCCAATACTTATAGGGCTGACCCTCAGTCATAAGAAATAAAAGAACCTGAATTTACCGACAAAGAAATCGAAGAAATCCAAAGACTCCAGGGCACTATCGACAGTCGGGGAGCCTCGAAGATGGAGAAGCAGATTGCGGAGGCCACTTTGGAGAGCATCGCTAGGGCTAAACGTCTGTATCTCGTCCGCATCCTTTGCTCTCTTGTTGTCTGATCCTGTTATACGCCGTCTCAGAACCTCCCGCGCATAACCGCCGACATCGGATAAATAGCCTCGAAGAAGAGTCAGCCCGCGGAAGCGGTAACATATATCGTCAAGATGAAGCGTTCGAGAAATACGAGATGGGAAATGACCAATCCGCCAGACCCGAAAACATGGCCGAGCATCAAGCGGTTGGTGATTTGCACAGCGTCAAATTCAGTGCGTTTTCTTTGCAAATAAGCGGCGATTGGATTTGTCTAACGATATACTGCAGACCACAAGGCCAGAGGCACAGCGAAGGCAAAGAAGGCGGATTCGTTCCATGAGGAGCTTCCTTGAAAGTATCCTAAGTTTGTCTTGTGCAATATGTCGTCCCCTTCAGTATTTACGCATCTTGGACTGTATTTTTCTTGGAGGAATTGTGAATGTTATCTCCATGTGTGACGTCAAAGCGCGCCCAGGCGCGAAATGAGAGACGCGTTTCGGATGAAGAGTAATCTGGAACAGTTTGACTTTTTTGGGAATGGTATATGAAGCACTAAATACCGTCAGAGTTCGCTTAAACCACCTTTTTGCCACCGTTTCTATTCTCCAAAGAATCAAATTACCATGTCATCAGACAGTGCGTTTCCTCCTCCTCATGATACAGACCGTCATTTCTAAATCCATTTTGTCGGCCGAAGACTTTAACAAGAACCCCGAGCGTGTCGCGGCAGGTTTGAAGGCGACCGTCCACAATCCCAACGCAACGGCGGATGCACGTTCAAGCGCCGCTCAGCGTCTTCGAGAGATGAACGTCGATCCCGAAGAGCCGCTTTCTTCAAGGAACGCCAAAGAGGTCTCAGGAGAGACTGGACAGCGTACGTTTTTAAGAAAGTACTTACTCTTGTTTTGACAGCTTACGATTTGTCTCAGATCTCAAATCTCGAGGCGAAGCTGGAGGAAGCCATGGCGGCGCTAAGTCCAGTGCCGAAGTCCATGAGCATCATATAATGGGAGGCTACAAAGCCGCACTGAAAAGTAAGCATTTATTCGACATCCAGCGTCTAAGACATTACATTTACAGCGGTTTACAGATCCAAAGGTTTCCCCCGAAGCCAAACACCATGCAGAAGAGGCTTTGGAAAAGGAGCTCGCTCACGAGAACGCTCACGAGCATCACATCCTTGGAGGCTACAAAGCTACACTGAAAAGTGTGTTCTTGTTCGTTTTTTGTCCGTTTCAGACAGCTGATGACCCGCTGAAGATCCGAATGCATCTCCTGAAGCTAAGCAGCACGCAGAAAAGATGCTGGCCCAACACCATAAAACCGAGTAATTTAAATTCGTTCATCAAACAAGACATTTAGCACAATATCTACTGGTCATTGTCCTCTCACCCGTCAATTGATTCAATCTTTGTAGTAGTCGCGTTATCGTCATCCGAATGTTTAAGCTTTCTTCGCTTGTCCTCGAATCTTTCTGTTTGGAAGCCTCTTGCCCATTCGTAAGCCTCGCGCCAAATCTCATCTGTTACTTTCCGGTCCCACCAGAACTCACTGAGCATCAACGGATCGTGACACGCATCCGGGGCCCAATGCACTGTAAGATCCACACCATCCTTCTTCATCGCCGACACCAAACTGCGCACCTCACGCACAAGGCGTTCCGCATCACCGCAGATGATCAACGAGCGGGGAAAGTCTCCGAAGAGCTTCGGCGACTCGCATGACTTGTGGTACGGGTTGTCGAAGGCGCGTGCGCTTGCGTAGACATCGGGGAGGGCTTCGACGGGGAGCGAGACTTCACTTGCGGTGGTGGCGGCCGTCAGAGCGACGGCTGCGACTGCGGGGGCGGGGAGGGGCGCGAGGTTTTCCGGGTCGCGGGTTGTGCGGAGGTCGGTAGGTAGGCGGCGGAATACGTTTCGGATGAAGTCTTCCTCATACTGGCCTGATGGGTCCTGCTTTGTCTCGTGTCCCCAGCGCTTCAGAACGATTGGGGAGCATGGAGATACGTATTCGGAGTGAACGATCTCCATGAGCCGCCGTTCTTCTTCGGGAGTAGATGGACCAGATTTGAAGCCAAGGAAGGTACGCTGTAGGAGCGCACGAGGTTCAGGAGTATCAACAAGATAGTCGGTGTGTTTATTCGGACGGGGTATATGAGATGATAACGTCTCCGGGAGTGCATGAGATGTATCGCAAGAAGGCTGCACGGAGTTCAATCTTCAGGTCAAAATTCAATAGAATGTGTTAGTCAAAATTACGCACCGAAAGTAGTAGTAACCCATGCGGTAGTGGAAGATGACCTTGATCTCTAATCCAACGCGCGAGAGATAGAACAAGATTTCCACCAGAGCTGTCACCAATGAGGATAATTTTGCACTTTGAACCGTACTCTTTCAGAACATGAGCGTATACCGCTGCGGCATCTTGCACGACCGCAGGGAAGGGTGCGTGCTGGAGTAGGCGATATTCTACTGAATAAACTACCTGGAGGATGTGTTTCTGCGCGATGATGTCAAAAGACGGTCAAAAGATAGCCGAACCTTGACACACCTTGACCAAGTTTCTAGGTATCCTCGACGTCCGACTCTTCTCGTGCGCCGACATATGGCAGTATCCACCGCCATGCATGAAAATTCCTATCAAGGGTATCTGCGTAGTTCCCGATTCCAAATCAAGACTCGATGACGATGTCAGATGATGGGTAGGACTCGGTTTCCGTATTTTCTGCACATCCAAGTGAGGCCGCTTAGGCCAGATATAACAGCCAACCTTCTTGAATGGGATCCCGCTGTCGAGAATCCCTGTGCGATATTCCATGGGTAAAGGTTCCACCCACTGAAAGCGAGTTTCCTTCAGCGAGTTCTCGTCTGGAGCGACATCGGGGTCGCGGGTGCCCCACGTAACGCCTGCAACTTCTGTCACCTTGTAAATGCGGCGGGTGAATTTGACATTGACGATTTGGCGGAGGTTCCAAGACGATCGAGGTCTGTATCTTCGAGGAATAGTGGCGTAGTAGACGATCCAGACTGGCACCAGGGCGAGAGTGGTGAACAGCCGTTGGAAGACATAAAATGACTTCCAAGGCTCCTTCGCATAGGGCAGATGGTCATAATGTGGGTATTGGGGGTTCTTGTCGTATATCATGAGTAGCGGGGGTATAGATCCCTGTTAAACCGTCATTATAAGTGGTAAGTTCGCAGGTGGTGCACACTCCACTCACGATTTTCTAATGATTGACGTCACGGCAGCAGGAACTGTCGGGTAGTCCGCAGTTAAGACAGACCAAAAAAGAAAGTATCAAGGGTATGGGCGAGAAGAACAATTCATGGATCCTTATAGCTGAAGGTTTAAGTGTGGCGTGGTAGACGATTCAGAAAAAGATGAAGGTCCAGGCCCGAAAATGCGTGGCCGTTTCTTGACATTTCCATTACTGTACTATTACGACCAAGTGTTCAGTCACTTGTCATTTTGATCTGTGAACTGAACACTTGGTTCATCTGTCATAGGTCATTTGAGCTCAAACTTAGCCTTAATCAGCTACTTTCGGTTTTTTTGCGCATTTTAATGCATTTTTCTTCCAAAATGTTCGCGATTTGGGCCCTTAATTGCCTAATGGGGACAAATGAACACCTGGTCCAGTGAACACCTTGTGTCATAGGTCATACAACGTGAACAGTTGGTCGTAATAGTACAGTACTTCGTTATGCAGAGCTTTGAAAAATTTCCGATGATTGTCCGTTGGTAAAATGTAATCGAAAATACTAGGAAACTCGAACGTTCAATATGCGGGAGCTGGACGGGTTCGTTTGCAATGGGCGGCGAGTTGAGGGTCAAAATTGCCGCATGCCTTGCCAGTGAATGATGGGAGCATCGGAACATTCCGAGTGACTTCAACGGTTGCATCCCCAATCATCGTCTCACTCTCGCGCCCCTTCAAGATAACAATAAAACAAGAATAAAAAAGAGCTTAAACGAAAAACCAACGAAAACATATATTTTGTATGTTATATATTACAAGGATTGGAGAATGAATTTGATTTAAGAAAATACAGGCTTCATTGACTAGACTCCAGGTGAGCGTTCAAGAAGGGCTTCACCGCGCTACGCTGATGGTTTTGGAGCTAAAGTAAAAGTCACCTAACGAGAGGGCCAACGTTCCAGCTATCAGATAAGCAATATAAGTGCCCGAACGCATAACGACGCGGAAGTTGTGAAGTCGAGGTATAGAGCTCACCTAATATTGCCAAGGTGTAATTCATGGTTCCACCAGTTGGATGCTCGGTGTCCGGAAACACCAAGATAATGGACAGTACAACCATAACGATACTAGACGCCGTAGCCGCAGGTAGGCTCTAAAGCAAAAAGAAATCAGATAACTGGTCCAGGGATTCGGATATGTGTTAAGTACCAGGATGCCTAGGGAGAAATTTGCCTTGTCACTTTCCCGTCTCGACCGCCAAATGAATATGGTTTGAGCCACAAACTGGCTGACTACGGCCGTCGAAAATAATGTTCTGCACACTGCGTTACTCCCTGCAAATGCAAGCAACCCGAAGAGAATCGACAGGATTATGGGAGACCATATCTCAGGGTTCAGTGTACGTGTTCTTTGACTATGAGTGAGAGAAGTGAGATGGGTGAAAAGAGGGTCACACTTGAAGGCTCCCTCTTTTGCGAAGGCGGAAAGTTGTCGAGAGGTGTTTCTGAGCTGAAAATAAAAATTATAAAAAGTATTTCGGATGCATGCATGAGGTCCATACCATCGTCAAACCCATGTTGAACCTTTCAGAGTAAAGGTCAGGTCCAATTACATATCAAGTCTCCAAATTTTAGTGATACACGCACTGCAAAATTATGATAAACGTCCAAGTTGCCAACATCCCTCGGGTACTGAATGAATTTAGAAGGATCTGTCCACAAACAAATTATCAATCCATTCATTTTCTAAATGATAGCGAAAGCATACCGTTGCAAATGGTTCTCCGCTCTTGCTAAATAGAATAGCTCGCAGGTCATTTCCCATGCAGAAAGCCAATGCGATATTCAACACTGCGAATTCAGAACGATTGGCTATCTAAGCTTTCCATAATTATAAAGAGACTTACCCCAAGCCATTAGAGCGGTTGTGGCTGTAGAAATAACGATAGCAAACGGCACGCTTTTGATATTTCGCGACTCTTCGCTGATGTGAGATATGGATGTCGCTCTTCCTATAGATTTCTCAACATTAAATGCGGCTAAATCCATCATAGAAAGTTTACCTATCGCCCATAGAGGGCTCAAAAATGTCAGAAGAAAAGCAAACACGTTGTCCGACCACGCTTTGTTGACTGTCCAATGGCAGATAAAACGATAGTAAGTACAATGTCATATCGTGCGCGGATAAGAATACCTGCCATTAGTGAAGGTGCCAAAGACAAATTTCTCAGTATTGAAATTGGGTGAAGTCGAAGCTGGCAGGGTAACGATCAAAGCAAGCCATAATCTAGTTGCATGATGAGTATCATTCAACCCGCACAAAATCGCAGTACGGACGAGAAGGATAAGACGAGAAACGGTGCTTGAAGTCGAGCCAAAATGGTTGGCTTGATGCTGCATGCCAGGCCTTGGAGGATGAGCAAACCACAAAATATGCCACTAATAACGAACTTGGTTTAGAGAGGAAGTCGTCCGCATGTTCATAGAAAGTAGCTCACTAAGTCTGCGCTGTAGACGGTTGGAACATGAATCCGGAACCAATCATCGCAGCAGCCATAATCTGCAGCGCACATGCCCATGCTACGGATGCCACATTGGCAATATTCCCGACCGCGGTTGCGTCTGATATAAAGAAGAAAAAAAGAAGAAAAAAAGAATGAACACAATTGCTTCATAAAATGAAAATTATAGTGCATACATCCTGCAACCCATGAAAGGATTCGTCCGAAGCTCGATTGAGAGACCGTTTTATTATTGGCAACGGAGCTTGCCTCGGCAACCGCGAGGGAAATCACAGTCAAGAACACGCCACAGACTAGCCACTAATAGTATTCAGTAAGTTCCCTTGAATCAGCGTATTTTCAAACCACCTTACCGCCCAAATCATCCCATGGGTTCCTCCACCTGGGATAGAGAATACGAGCACGGAACTAAATATCCAAGAAAGAAAGAAAGAAAAGAAAATCAGTCGACGGAATAAACGGGAATTTGGAAGGAAATTAGACCGACGCTATCGATGGCACTACCGAAACAACATTGAAGCTCATGCAGAAGACATCGAAGGTACTGAACACCCGCGTAATATCTGATTTTCATACAAGAATGAACGATCAGACTCATCGCCTTCATTTAAGAGAAGAAAGGCAGACCATGATGTGACCCAGAACTCCCGAGCAACGCCTCTTCCTTGTCATGAGAGAGCGACGAGTCGCTTCTGGCGATGCTTGAACGCTCCTGTGGGGATTTGTCGGCGATGCCTGACATTCTAACTTCTGTAGGTCGAGGTGGATCGCTCCAATGAGTACCAAGATGGATGCTACGGAGACAGAGACAGAGGCACGCCAAACGCGCTCGCCTTGCTGCAGGCTGTTAAAGCAGGCTGTAAATCGTGGGCAGACTTAAGCCTGCGCAGCAACCCTGGCATCTCGTTTCCTTTCGCATACGTTTTGGCAGATATACATAGACGCAACTGCTAAAATTATCATCGTTAGGTGCCACCGAGGTCGACATCTCGAGTGATAAAAATACTCGTACCGTGGAGTTTCCCAGCCGTTCTGTTCTGCTTAGCGTCCCGAGGAAGTGTTCCTGACGAAAAGATGAGCGCTGAGCGCTGAAGGAGGAGCCGGTTATATAGCGTTGGTGTCAATGGGAGCGTGTTGGCGAAAGTGGAAGATAGTCGACCCATTTATGTACAATCTTGCACACGGTATGAAGTCTGCTAAAAGCAAAAGTCGAAGTGTGTGTAGAGATGTGCAAAAGGTCTATTGAACATGAGGATGGAGCCACCGAGATCATCTAGTTTACATAAAAAGAAAAAGTCGACGCCAAAAGAGAGACGAGAAGGCGCACAAGACGAAAGCGAGTTGAATTATGAGGACACAAATAACAGCAAATGAAACAAATCGTCAATGTCATCCATAGCAAAAAGCAAATAATCCCCAAAAGCGGACTTAAAGAAAAATAAAACGATGGAAGAAAGCACAGAAGAAATGGAAAATGACATAGAAATACAAGTTTAAATAGCACTCTTACAATTCGGACATATAACAGGCGGCAACGCCTTCCTCGTACCCCCAATCTTCACAATAGCATTGACAACTCCAAGATCGCTCGACGCAAACACCTGGAGCATCCAATCATCAGGCACCGAACTGCCTTCCAGAATCTGATACACAAGGCGTCGCGCACGCGTCACAAACCCAATGTTCCCCGACACGCCCCCAAGGACAAACGCATTACCGCGCACCATGGGCTGCTCCGCAATCTCCCGCAACTCGGGCGGGATCTCCGCCAGCGCTGCTGCGAGCGAGCGCGGGGGCTGCACGAGCGCCTCATGCGAGGGCGCAGCTGGGGCCTTTTTGGGCGGTCGCCCGCGTCGCTTTTTCTTGGGCGGGTCGACGGCCTCCGCGTCGTCTTCGACTGCGGTAGAGATGACGGTGAGAGGGATCAGGGACTCGAGGTCGACGAAGTCGTCGGTGTCGGGAGAGCATGCGAGGAGACGGAGGGCGCGGCTCGAAGACGAAGAGGAGGATCCGGAGGCGAATGCGGAGGTAGGCTGTACTTCTGGTGTAGACGCTTTTTGAGACTTGACCGGAACGGCGTGCTTTCTGGCGCTTCTTGTCGCGGGTTTTTGGGAATTAGGGGGATTCGAAACTATGACGCTCCCTGAAGTGGAAGCACTGCCTTTAGCCTCTCTTTTGACCTCTTTGGCTTCTTTGTGATTTCCAGCCAGTAAACAACTCTGATGGTAAGCTCGACGGCAGGAAGGACGCGGACAGAAATGCATAACCATTTCGGGGGAATTGTCGTTTGGATTATAGGGCTCCTTACACACACATGCCGATGTCCCCGGTTTTGGCTGCAAATATATGAATGTTGAACGAATAAATTAGCTGGAATAATGCCTACCTTGATTGTCCTAGCCTTGTATTCAAGCGTGTACCGTCGATAGAACTGGTCTCGGGGGATGTATTCCGGCTCTACGTCGTTTTCGTCGAATTCAATCACTCGAACCACAGCTGTGGACAAAGTCAGATGGGAATTACACATGAAACGGAAGACGAACAGTTCACCGATTCGGATTCTATGAAATCGTCGTGGTCCGCGTAAATTCGTTCGAAACGGCCAATTGCGTCAGACTCGCTACGCGCATGTTAATATGTACATGCAACATCGTTGATATTTCAGTGAGACTCACAATGACTTGACTACATTTGCTACGTCTCGCCCAGAGTAGAACCACTGCACTTTGGCCCACACCTAACGAATCCAGTCAGTGACTAGGGCGATTAGGAATCTAAAAAGAGGATACTGACAGTATTTGAGCCATCGGGGTGTAGCTGAGCGCGTATATCTTTGATTTTGGCTACCCAATACTCCCAGTCTTCAATCTCTGTTCCTGGCTCGCGTCCGTAAGGAAGTATGGCTGCTCTTGTGATCTATTGATTAGGTTCATGCCCAATGACAATAAGGAGATGAATACATACATATCCTCCTTTTTGAAAGTGTATTCCAGCTCCCCGTCCTTATCGTTGACTGTAGGCAGTGTCATTCCACACAAATGAAGTGTTAAATGGAAATTGGATAGATATAATTATGTTTAATAGTACATCGTACAGGCACGGTATAAGTACTCACTGATAAAAGATCCAAACGGCTTCATGTACTGCCACTTGTCCGCGGGGAGAGGCGCATCGCGTTCCTTTTTGGATGTGCTACCTTTTTTGCCTCGAGCCATTGGTATGGATGATTAGCCGCTCGCGTTCGGGTCGCGTACAATTGAAGTTTTGCGTTTCGGTGAGCGTTCCCCTATTTACGAAGTGGAACCTGGGCACGGAGGAGTGGCGGACTGGCTGGCAGTCGCTGGGAAAGGTAAATATGACAATCAAGTTCAACTTCGGCTAATGATTCAATTTGGGAGGCGGTGCCAGGTATTTTAGTGACGACGGGTCACATGCACCCCCGTACATTGACAGCCTGAGGCGCTCTCCTCGACTAGTGCTAGTACTACCACCAAGTCTCGTCATCCCATTCTGCAGGGACTTTTCATATCTCACGACCAATGTCTATGAAGCCCTTCTAAGAAAACCACAAATCACAATTCTATGCAAATGCCGAGACGAGCAACATCTACTGCTACGGAACTTACTGGCCTTCACCTTACGGATGACGATGGCGAAGACGAACAAGACTTTGACGGATCCTCCCCGGATAATCATACACAATACAAAGGTTCGAGTATTTAGAACTATGTACATATCAAAGAAATGCATCTGAACATTTGCCTTGGTAGAGCGAGAACAGAAACTTCTCAGAAAGCTCGGGATTTCTTTCTTCTTATTCGGACTGATTAACAATGGTAAATGCACTCTTAATTCCATCGAAACACATATCTAACGCCTTCACGCAGTGCTTTATGTGATTATTCTCTCGGCAGCGTTAGACCTGGTGCCTCCTTCAACGCCAACAGGAATCGTTGCTTTCTGCAACATAGCACCTTCCATGGTCGCCGTTTCTTGGTCTTATATTCTGAGAGGAAAGATTAGATACGGACGAAGGCTGGCTGTTTGCTGCTTTTTGAGCATGTCTGGGATGCTTGTAAGTCTCCGTGCAAACAACCTGGGACCTGACCTCACTCAAACCTTAGGTAGTCGCAATATTCGACAGCTTATTCATGAGGTTATTGGGGATTGCAATGACCTCGTTCTCTACCGGTACGCTTTTTTCAGTACTTTGACTTCTGATTTTAATTGTCAAGTTAGGCTTGGGCGAACTTACATTCCTCCAGTTGTCAACAACGTATTCGCCCCCTTCTATTGGGGGGCATAGTGTTGGGTGCGACAGCCTACTCATTGATAACCTGATCTTTTCCCTTATATTCTACCTGTAGATACTTTGCTTCAGGTACTGGAGCGGCCGGACTGGTCGGAGCATTTTTGTGGTGGGAGGTCCGGGGCTTGGGAGTTCGTCTTGGTGTTGGGATGTCCTCAGTACGTCTAGCTTCCTCTCAATCATCGAACCACAAACTCAAACTTCTTCAAGCTCATGCCTTCCATTATACCATTGACATACTATTTCCTTCTCCCGACACCTTCGGCCTTCCTCTATCCCATGAACCCAACCGACTACAACGATCTACTCAGCCCTCCGCCTCCGATAAGTGCTCTCCCTTATACGCCTTTGCCCGAAGCAGAAGATGAAGAAGGCGAGGAAGAAGGGACGACGACGTCTGGTCCTAAACGAGGCGTTGCGCTTTCAGTGGCGGACAAATGGCGGCTCGTCAAGCCTCTGATTCCCAAGTACATGCTTCCACTATGTAAGTTACATAGAAGTCATACTTACGAGAACAGACCGTTGAACTTACCCACCCAATTCATTAGTCCTTGTTTATCTAGTGAGCAAAAATGCTTTGCGGATAGTTCATCGTTTACTGATAACCTACTACAGTTAGAGTATACTATAAACCAAGTAAGCTACTTACTTCCATGTCGACCCAGCTCTCTTCTGATGCTTTACCTTAGGGAATTGGCCCAACGCTTCTCTATCCTGTACCCCCTAAAGAAGGCCACTGGTTCTTAAGCAAGATCATCCACAGCGTCCGGGACTATTATCCATTATGGCAGGTACAGCTCGCCCTTTTACTTCATTAATTGATCCCACAAGTTGATCCTTTGCTTCAGTTAGTGTACCAGACGACAGTCTTCCTATCGCGCTCCTCCATCTCATTAGGCATCCCCGCCCTACCAAAGCGTCTTCTCCCTCTCCCAGCCATCATCCAATTTGGGATACTATCAGCGCTGGCATATGAGTCCGCCGTGGGCTTCTTCAGCCCACAATCCGAGAGCCTCAATGTATTCTTCGTATTCTTGATGGTCTGCGTGGAGGGTATATGCGGTGGTCTGGCGTAGTACGTCCTTTCTCCGTCTTCACATCGTGCATGACTTACCTTCAGCGATGACATTCTAGCGTCAACGTGTTTTACCACATCAACCACGAGCCGCCAGATCCGAACACTAGCCACGACATTGAGCAGACGCGTCAAGAGAGGGAGTTTAAGATCGGGTCGATCGGGTTCTCCATTTCGAATGGCATCCTGCTCGCTTCGATTCTCGCTGTCCCTACAGAGATTGAGCTCTGCAAGGCGCAGATAGGGCGTGGCAAGATGCTTTGTAAAGGGTTGTAGACTTGTCGTTACACGTTGTAATATTAGTGTATATTCAGTAGCTGTGTTAGCAGCACATAATCACGACCTGATTTGTTTAATGTTAGTATACATAGAGGGTATGAGAAGTACGGATATTCAGCATTGGATTTGCCTAAATTTAGGCGCTAATTGCGATACAGTAAAACTAAAGTACAGCACCTGCGGCATCAAATTTTACAAAAATCGACGATTACACATAATACAGGGCCAACCATCTATAATACTGAGGGAATTGTACGAGTGAATTCGAAATTTACAGAGGATAAATTATAATTGTGACCAAGTTTCCGAGTTGTTCAAAGAAACCGCAAATGCCATGCTTTCGCCATCAGAATCAACTGGAGCAAGTTTATCTGCGAATACTGTGACCATATCGATTGGAACATGGAACTTTGAATGATAAGGAAGAAATCGCAGCAAGGTCTCCGGAATAGGCTCGTAAGTGAACCGTACTGGAGTCGGCGGATAGATTGTTGTATGGCTATTCGATGCATGCAATCCTGTTTCCCAAGGTCTTGTTATGTTGTTATACGCTAACTTATCCATCTGGTGCTCATAACGAAGCATAATCTCGAGGAGGCTGATGAAAGTTCTCCTGATTCTATAGGGTCCGAATTTCATGTAGTCAGAAAACCAGAGATGTTGTGCGAGATTCTCGAAGTAGAGCCGCGCAACGAAAAATAGGAAATCGGCGTTTTCATATCTCTGGCTTTCGATAGAAAAGGTAAAACCCTTCGAGATTGTTGACAGAATTGAAAGGAAATCGGATTCTAGATTTTCAGGGCATCGAAACGAGGAGATGTAGTTGAAGTACTTGGCCAGCAGGGAATATCTTGCACCTGTAATAACTTCGTAGGAGCTCGGTTCGAGGGCAAGGTCGAGGATGTGTTCCAAGGTAATATATTGCTGCTGAATCATGTCTGGAATACATATGTTGGATATCAGATTGCAATGAGGCGTGCTACTTGGACCTTGTTCTCACCTTCGGGAAACGCTTCTGTCTTTTCCCAATCATTTTCTACGCGATTTATTTCGGCCAAAAATGGGTGGGCAGGATCGATTTCCCTCGTCTCAGGACCGACCCCGCGAAAGCGATTACGGACCAGCAATCGAGTAAAAATTTCCATTCTATGAAGTCCAATGGGGTGGGTAGGGTTTGACGAATGGCTATAGATTCCTGGAAGGCGCAAAAAAGCAAGGATCATTTCGTCTCTGATGATGTGAAGGCCAAATGTCTTTTCTTGAAAGTGTTCCGAGCGGAAAGGAGTGAATCCAGACTGTAAAGCAGCTACTCGAGCAGCTCTAATCATCTCCAGTTCGGATTTTGAATGGTGTGGTTCCAAGTCCAATATTTCATCTGCAACAATGGCGTCACAGAGTTCTTTCATCCCATGGTACGCCGCAAGCACTACTGGTTCATAGATGGCATGTTCTTTGGCTGATGTTACGAGGGCTTGTACGAGGTCATAGCTGGGCCGAAAAATATCGTCTGCCCATATAAGTGCGCTTTTTTGTTGGGATAAATAATGTGCATCTCGAAAAGCGAGCCAGGTAATATCGAACTCTACCCAATTTTGACGGTTGCATGCTGCATGCACATCCAAGGGAAGCTCAATCATACAAACGTGTAATTTGGCCAAGATATTTATCGTAGCTTTAGAGAAGACGCTGCTAATTGTTTCAAGGCTCGCCATAAATTGATTGGGCCAGGAAATATAGCCCAGAATTCGATGAAGAAAATATGAAATCCGCATTCCGAGGAGGAAGAGGTGCAGAAAAGCCCAGGATTGGGGCGATTTGTAAGCACATTGGGAGGGCATGGAATAGTCAGATGATATCTGAAAGGAAACTAATAGCAATTGGAGAGTCGGTAGAATCGTAGTTGCGATAAGGAAGAGTATAGGCAGGCTGATGAGTCCAAACGCTGAGGCTGCGACGGCGGGAGATAGTACAAATAAGAACTCTCCGAGCCCGATGAAGAACAAGATGACTGCAGTCTGCAAAATAAGAGGAAGGATGGTGAATACATGAGGTATTCCCCACATTCTCAGGGCCGCCGACCGCAGATGAAATACGGCCAAAGATTGCTTTGGGTTCAAGGGTTCCGAGTATCTTTGGTGTTCACGGAGCCATTGGAGAGAAACAATTCCAACGATGACGGTGGCGAGACTGAGGATCAAGCTCGAGAACCAGAAGATGTTGATACGGATCGAAGTCGAGCTGGGAGAAAAGGAGACAGAGACATCAGGTTCTACATTTGGTGTGGATTGGACGGAAGGATTTGTGTTGTTTGCGAGGGTGTCAATCCCAGCAGCGATGTTAGCCAACAAGACCGCCAATGCGACATTTGGATCTTGCTGAAGGGTTTTATACGATTCCACGGCAAAAGCCGTTACAACAGCAGAAAATAAGCCTGCCTGGGGCGGTGAACGCACACTTGGTAAGCAGGTCGTGCAGTTGCAACAAGCTACAGGCCACAACTCACGAATAGCAACAGATTTTGGACTTCATCTTTCCATGCATCGCATTGAGATTTGTCTTTCGTCAGAAAGCGCTCCAAAATAATCTCCCAATGGTCGCCTTGGGGTTTCGGTACGGGATATTTGTACTCGTCTGTTGATTTCCACGACTACAAAGCCGTAAAGCCGACTCCGTGAGCAAAACAGGATGACAGCACTTAAGATATAATCCTCACTAGTGGATTAAGGTCCTCAGTGTTCGAAGCCATCGAGAGCACTGACATCGGCCATGTAAGTAGCAGGAGGTGGAATGGGTAAAAGTGTCTTATTTAAGCGCCTGAAAGTTCCCATCAGCGCACAGCTTTTCACCCAATTGGCACCGAACGTGAATATTTAAACGACGAAGGGAGGTCGAGTGTCGGATTGGAGATCGACTTTCAACATCCGAGCCATTGCCGTCCACAAAGTAATTCATCAGATGTAGAACTTTAGAAATTAAAATTAAAATTCAGCATCGGGAAGGCAATATTCAAGCGCTGAGGTTTCCGACATTGACACGTAGAAGCGGGCTCTAATAGGTTCTGATTATCGCTGGTTGTATAGGACATATCGCATCTGCTCAATAACTTTTTATTCTGGCACCTGAATTACAAATTAAGAGGAGGAAAAGAAAGGTCGAGTTTATAGACAAATCTGAACAATGAATCAGACCATCATGAGGTCGGGATCAGGATGAAACAAGATACGAACCTCAACAGCGGTCTACGTGACTGGGTCGGCGACTGGAGCCGTGGTTGGATGAGCCCATCGGTAAAAAAGGTATACCTCAGGACGGTAACTACCCAAAATTGATGGGTTCAGACTTACGGTCACTTACCGTGGAGTTATAGGGTATACCCCATCACCGTCGCGGCTTACCCAAGAGGATCGCGCGACGTTGCACCCAGGTATACCCCACCAGCGTCGGTTATGCAAGAGAATCACGCGTCATTGCAAGCGACGGTAGGGTGTACCTGGAGTATACCCTACCACCGTCGGTTACGCAAGATAATCATGCGTCATTGCAAGCGACGCTAGTGGAGTATACCCCAGGGTATACTTTCTTACCGTAAGATTATTGTATTTTGTTTTTGATAGAATGCACAAAATTACATCCTATTGAAAACACAATATAACGACGGGCAACCGTCTGAATTGAATAAAACTGCGATAGATAGGTTCAGCGGAGAGTACACTACAAATAACTTGATTTTATTTTTACCATAAAAAATTGTTTCCAGAAAATACTCGCTGAAAGACCACAGGATAGCCAATGTTTCATACTAACTTTAGGTTTGTCCAAGCTGTTCTCAGACTGGTATGTCAAAAATTTGTATTCATATTTTTCTGGTCAAATTTTTGAGAGGTTCTAGTTGAGTAAGTCCCTTGTAGTCTATGTAAATTTTTTAAATATGATATCTAGTATTTTAAGTATAAGAAAATGCAGAACAATCAGTTCTGTGGACCCGGTATGTGACCAAGTATGCGACTGATGCAGTATGCGACCAGTATGCGACCTTTATCTGCGGTGGGAAAGTATACCTGAGAGTGGGAGCGCTCGCGGGCGCACGCGCGGCGCGCCACGGTGAGCAGGTATACCTGACATCTGCGGTGGAAAAGTATACCCGGGAATGGGGGCACTCGCACACCACGGTGAGCGGGTATACTTTCCCACTGAGGTATACCTACTCACCGTGGCGTGCGTGTCCGCGAGCGCCGCGCTCTTGGGTATACTTTCCCACCACAGGTGTTAGGTATACCTGCTTACCGTGGTGCGTGTGTCCGTGAGCACCCCACTCTCAGGTATACTCTCCCTTCATCGTGCCCCTTCATCATGCGCATCATCAATATGCGGTGGAATGAAATAGTTGTTATATTATGGTACATATTTAAATGTATTAACTACTGCAAATGGAAGGGAGGCCAGAGAAGAAAAGGACGACATGCGCAGACAGAGAGCATGGGACAGCGCACAAGGGAAGGTACGCACGCACCCGTGTGGTGCGCAGGGGGACGAGGCCGCACACGCACACGCGTGGGGAGCGAGCGTGAGGAGCGAGCGTCACGGTAGCTTAGCGTAGAAAGTATACCTATCCAACGCTAACCACCGTTGAAGGCATACCCTGGGAAACTCGGTAGTCACCCTGAGGGGTATACCTTGCCTGTGTCATGAGGTGGTTGGATAGAGGTAAGAATCGGGGAATATCTTCTTGATACTCTTTTCGACAGAGTGGTAGGGCGTCACGTAGCTAACGTCGACCTCGTTGCGATTAGGCTTGCCAGCTCCGCCAATCAGCATGCCAACGATGCGCTTTGTGTTGGCGTCGGCGACGACAGCTCCAGAATCCCCAGCAGCTGAGAAAGGCACGAACTCATACGGGTAGACAGCGATCGCCATGAACGTCGAGTGATTACCATCCTTGCCATACTCACGGACGAAGGATTCTACGCCAGACGCGCGCCCCATAGTGGGTCCAGTGCTGGTGCCGTTCTTGACGAGAAGGATGTACTCTTCGTCGTTTGCATCCGGCATGGCTATGCTGCGCAGCTCTCCTTCTTTGAGAGTGCCTTGTAGGTGCATGAGACCATCCGGATAGCGGAACTTGGTGGCGCGGAGTTCTTCATCGGGATGCATCTCGAAGTCATCAGGCGTGATATCTCTTCCTGAAAATATCCAGTTACAATGAACGGACGCAACGAAGATAACCAAGGCTCACCGAGATGGATAGCATTGCCTGGGAATGTGTTCCAGTCAATTTTTTCGTCGTCGAGCTCGACGACAGCCCAGTCCTCCGAGTATGGTGTATTATCGTCGTTTCCAACGGAAATCGGAGGAGCGTAAAGGACTTGACCCAGGACACGTAGAAGATTAGAGCCCCAAAATCTAGCAATCCGAGTATGAAACTCAATTATTTTCTCTCTCAGCCTTTCCCTCTTCGCAATCACGACCTTAGCCGCCTCCCGCTTATTGACTGTCGTTTCGTCGTTGCCTTCACCTAGCTCTTCGATGTCATGGCTGGATTCAAAGATCATGTAATTTTGATGCGCAATCCGACACAAGATGGAATCGAAAGCGGCCTGGAAAGCCTTACTGCCGAGTTGGATAACCTCGAGACGACGCGTCGTTTCCCTGTAATTTATGCGATCGTAGAGGTCATTCCCATATTTCAGCGGGAGAACAACATGGCGGGCGGTGAGGAGCAGGACCCGATCATGCTCGCCACCTTGGCGAAGATAAAGGCATCCAGTCCCTTCGGTGTGTGGGATGGCCCTGGGAGCGATTTGAAGACCAAGCGCAGGAGTGAATGGAATGTGTACACCGTCTGTTGGATTGACTCCACTATACAGTGCGACGTCTTCGTCGGCGCCAAGGGCAATGTTGTAAAGGGGGTCAAGGAGTTGTGGTCCGACTCTGATAGAACGGGTGAAAACTGACTCCCGGAATGCGATCTCGACGTTACTGATTTCGTAATCTGCTAAAATCTCTTTGCAGCGAACGGCTGCTGCTCCAGCATCCCTCTTGGAAAGAGACTGTGGAATCACGCCCACCCAGAGGAAGAGACTCCCGGGTTTTCCAGTTTCCTTGAGCGGTTCAACAAGGATAAAGCGTACGACGTCGATGGTAGTCCACTTCAGGCCGATTGAATCGAAGAACTTGTATATACGCTGACCGCGTTCATGCCAAACCGATACGATTTTGTGATTGCATATAGGTCTAGCCTGTATGTCGATGGACAAAAAAGGCAACGGCAAGAGGTCTCCAGTGTGGTAGATGGAGACGGGCGTGGTAGGAAGACCATCAAAGCTGCGATTCTCTTCGTCCATGGGCCAGCTGGAGGTGGATAGAACGTCTTGAAAGGGCGCAGATTTGAGTTTTACAACTCGCCGGTGGACGAAAGTGCAATCCCACAAGAAATCTTCTTCGTCTTGCATAGTCAATAGTCAGAGCTGAGAGCTGAATTTGAGAACCCAACAGGCTAAAAGACTCGGTGCCAGGAGAGCAAGAGCGTAAGTGAATTGACTGTTCCAATTGGCTGTCTCATATGTACCGCAGCTGCCGGAGGCGGCCGCGAAACAGCTGAAATAGACGAGGACTCGGGCGGACAAACTCTTTTTTTTTTTTTTGTGAAGTTGACGCCAAAAATGTGGGCAATGCCTCAGCCCACTGAGCAGACAACCGAACACGCTTGCACACGGATTGAAAGCTCTATATCACCATGCAATTGAAATATGCAGTACAAATACTTTACAATATCAGTTAGTAAATTACAAATTTGGAAGCAAGAAGATTACAGGAAATGATAGAATATAAGCAAAATATCAATCTTCGAAAAATTGGCGAGGGGATCCAACCTAAAAAAGAGTATTAGCACATCGGCGCTGCAGTCATCGCAAATTGATAATATTACCTTCTCCATATATGACTGCCAAGTCTCCTGCAAGCTTCTATCGTCCGCGGCGATACCTCGCAAAGCGTTCTCCGGGGTATATTGCTGAAGAGGATGATTATGCGCGGGTGGGTGTGCAGTCGCATATGTCGAGGTTGCATACTGCTGGTCTGGTATGTTAAACGAACCCGTAGCAGCCGGCCAATATGTATATGTTTCCTGAGGATACGTACGTTCCTCAGGCTGACTGTAGGTTGAGGGATGCGCTTCGCGATAAGTGGTCGAAGGAGGTCCAGTATGTGTGGTCGTGGTATTTGGGTGATATTCCTGTGGCGCTTGATACATTGAATGTTGCTGAGGCACCGCCGGCGGTGGTTGTTGTGCTGATGGTGGTGGTACATAATGAGATTGAACAGCGTGGCCATGGTCGACTTGCTGATTTGGATGAGGTATCGATGGAGGATGTGCTACTTGCGTGGGATGATGATACTGAGCATGCCCATGCGCTGGAAGTGGTGGTGCTTGATACGACTGTGAGGCAACAGGTGGCGGTGGTTGATGGTGCGAATTGTGCATCTGAGAGAGAGGTTGTACGTGATGAGCAGGCATTGGATGTCCAGAGGCATCCACAGGCGCACGCGTGTTGTATGCGGGGTGCGCGTGGCTCGCTTCTACCTCGTATACCGGCTGACGGTATTGAGTTGGATGTTGTTGATGCATTTGCTGCTGTTGGGCCTCCGTCCGTTGTCTGTATTGCTCCTGCCGCTGTTGTTGCTTTTCCTGCTGGCGCTGTAATTCGAGTTGGCGCTGTTGCTGAGCTTGCTGTTGCAGCATGTCTTGCTGCTGCTGCTGCTGCTGGCGTTGCAGCTCTTGTTGCTCTTGTTGCTGGCGCTGCATTTCCTGCTGCTGTTGGGTGTATTGTCGCTGGATCTCCAACTGCTGTTGTAACTGCTGCTTCCTGGCGACTTCCTGGCGTTCTAGCTCCCCGATCTCGCGCCTTTCCGCTTCTTCCCGCTCTCGTTGTAGCCGTTCTAGTCGCTCCGCTTCCTTTTGTTGCTTCTGCTGCTGTTGCTGATACATAGCTTGTTGGTGGAGTTGCTGGTGGCTTACTTGCTGAGTTGAGGATATCGCTAACGCCCTATTGCTCGGGCCTGGATCAACCATCATCGGCGTATCGGCATACAGTTCGCCGTTGCGATGAGCGTTCTGTATCTGCGCTTTGATGTGACCATGGAAAGTACTAAGCTCAGAGACCAGACTAGGATGGACGTTGGCGAATTGCGGATTGTCTACGAATATCTGGCTAGGCGAGTCGCTTGATGCGCGGGATGATGATCCGCTACTCGAGAGCGCTATGGTAGTGTCTCTGTTTGAAGGCGGAGATGTAGTCGTTTTTGTAGTAACGGTATGCGTTTTACCGCTGAAGATCGACATTTCATCCTTCTTGTTGCCTGGCTTGGATGGTTTGAAAATATCGTTGGGGATACTTGGTGGATTACCGCTGTTGGCCTCGCGTAGTGCCTGATGAGCTTTCATTTGTAGACGGCGTAAGATAGGCTACAAATAATTGACGTGAGTTTCCTCGTGAAGATGAAGAGACAACTCAAGACTAACGAGAAACTTGACCGCACGACCGCCATAACCAGAAGCAGTTTGGAACAGCTCGCAAGCGTTGTTAAATTCTAATAGCGCAGCTGGAGCGATCTTGGATCGCGAACCATTGGTGACGACTGATGCTAACATGACCTGGAAAATAGATTAAAGGAGTCAAAATAACATCGCTAGACTGGAAAAGAAGATAACGTACGGAGGCAGAGAAGGCATGGGTCCAGAGTACCCAAAAGCGCGCAATTTGTGCAGGGAATAAAGTGAACTGTTGTTTAACTGATGAGAGTATAGTGCATGCGCTCCGGTAACCCGCCAAGAACGAAGGCGCGTACTGGCTCTTGATGGGATCCAAAGGATGGCTCGAGATAGCATGAGCGAAGAAACAGCGATGGATGTATAGGAGGGCTAAGTTGATCATAACTAATCAGTTTCTGTATTTATTAAATAGAATATAGACATACTCAGTTCTCGATAATTATGCGGCATGAAATGCGACATCGTCTGCGCCAAACCCACTCCCTTGGGCGGCTGTCCCTGTGCGTATGCAGGCAGTTCCATATCACGAACTTTGCGGTCCAGATCGAGGATGATAGAGTATTTCGGTGCGCGCGAGGTCAACGTTCCTTGGACAACGGCGGAAACACATTCTGCACCGAAACGGGCTTTCCAGAACGGGACTGACAGGTATAAAACGTTAGTAAGTGTCGCTCTATGCGCTCGAGGAATTCAACTTACAGCTAGGTATAACAGATCCGTCATCTGCCATTGTTTGATCGGGATCCAACGGTAACTCGCTGTCAACGAAAGGCAGCGAAAAAGTAGCAAGGCGGCCAGTGGCAAGGCTCTGATGACGCAAATTTGGTATGCAACTTATTTTTGAGTAGATCTAAGGACGTACCTGCCAACAATCAGTGATGAACAACTCCCAGAACAACGCTCGTCTCTTCTGGACCTCCGCAGGCGTCAACTTCCATCGCGCACAGTCGCGATCTATACATCCGAAATAAAACCATGACAGAAACAGAGGCGTCAATCAAACATCAGCAAAAGTTGTCAGTCTCAAAATAAACGAAACGTACGTAAGCCGATCTAGCAAGACGAATATACCGCATTAGTTCATATTGTATTATCATATCTGCTCAAAAAATGCACTCACACTTTGCGCCAATTTGCATGCGAGACCCATAAGTGCCCAGGTTGTTTCGATGCTATTCTCGCCGCTGCACATGCCTTCATAGATCGCCATCAAACTAAGTGTCTGCACCGTCGCTACCGATGGAGGGCGTTCAAGTAATCCATTCCTTGATAATTTAGGGTCTGTTAATCACGAAGTAAAATGAATACGTTAGTAAGAATGTACAAAGTCGTGTATCAACGAAGACACTCACCAACGCCATTTGCACCACCCGGATCCAAGCTTAGTGACGCTTTAGTCAGTTGATAAAACTTTTCTGCAGGCATATTATCGGGTGCTGAAGGAAGGTTGACATCATTGAGTGCACCAAAGCAACACAGAACGAATAGCAACGCTAGATCATGGGATGTCCGCTGGCGTTTAGCCACAGCGCTAGAAGACGCAGAAGTAGGGAATGCTGCGCCACTAGCAGATGGAGAAGATGCTTCCTCATACCACAAAGGCATTATCTCTTCTTCGATCTGGCGCTTCGTGACGGCCCCGAAAAACCAAGGCGCGAGTTCGAGGTAAGACTGCAAGAGGTGTACAGTCTCGGCGTAGGGTGGAAGAAAGTTCTGTACGAGTACATCCAGCGTTATTTGTCTTTGCAAGTGTTGGATAGCTCCCGAAGTTTCAATAGTGCTAGATGTTGATGGAGAGGACATTGAATCAGAGAGGGAAGGTGCTAGAGGGAAAGACGATGCTAAAGCGGTAATGGAACTTTGGAGATTGGCGGCGTTACCGCCAGGGTACTGTTGGGTGGAATATGAAGCATCTAATTGTCTTGGATAGCCGGCTTGAGCTGCTTGGTAATGAGATCCTGATGGACTCGCGTTGTACTGGGGCGGGGGTGGTGAAAATTCCTGTTCGGATGTAGGATATGCAGAAGACGTCGAGGCAGAGGTTGCATCCTACGCCATGCAAATAACATTAGACTTGATTAATTTCATGGTCAAGGGCTGAATACTCGCCATTAGGAGAGACTCAGAACCTGCAGAGCGACCATAAAACGTTGCTGCGCCATCGTCTCGGATGGCCAACGTTCCAAACACATCGTCCAATTCCTCTTCTGCGTCGTTCTCATCATCTTCCCTTATTTTCAATTCATCTTGGCCTCCTGAGCCAGACGCAGCATGCAGCTCTATTGACGACTTGATCTTCAGAAGGTCGCGGTGAAGTAATGGGTGAGGCTCGCCCTCTGGTCCTGCGACCGTGGTTTGCAGGATGGCGAGGGCATCTTCTAGCTGGCGAATGCGGTCAGACATAAATGCTATTTTCTGATGCAGTGCTTCTGTGTCGGCCAGGACAAACCTGTTCATTCATAAATGTGAGGAAAAGACAGGGGTTCGAGTGATATTTTCCTACCGAGTTCCCTGGCCAGTAATTAGACTCCCATTCGGACAAATGGCTGAACATCCTCTCCGTTTACAGCTGCCTTTCGGTGAGTTTCTCGCCTCAAGAGACGTATCTTGTTTGCATACCTTGAACAAGGCACGGTCTTGTCGCATTTGAGTTTGAGGCTGGAAAACAAGCATCATCAGACGGAAGCAAACCAGCTTGTTCCCCACACATACCGTCGACATTCAGCACATGATAGCGCACCTTAACCCTCATCATGAGCTTTCCACAACACCTCGGAACGGACAACACGTACCCCGGGCTCGTTTGGACTCTTTATCTTGCGCTCTCTGCGTTTGAGCATCTTTGCGAGCTGCCTGGGGCATATTGCTCCGCCAGGAGGGCCAAAGGGTAAAAATGGGGGATACGGATGGGAGAAAGGAAGAGTAGCGGTGGAAGATAGGCACATGCTGTTGCGCTTCTCCCACATTTCCCAACGGCCAAGCTTCTCGGGTTCAATACATTCCTCTCAATCTCCCTCTCTTCTCTAAGGGGATTTAGCTCAGACTGTGATAGGATCTGGATCGCAAAAAGACTAATTTATCATGACAAGTCGCGAAAAATACACACTGGTGTGTTACAATCTTTCTGGACCTGCGTCAATCGCTTAGCAACGCTCTACAGGTTGGCATGGCCGGTATGAAGACGATTTTTCTGCAATGTCTCTGTACAGTAAATAAACACTATCTTAAGGTCTTTTGTTGCGTCTTTCACCATGTCGATCTCACCAAATATCCCAAAGTTGGTCTATGGTATGAGAGGCCGATATGTTAGCACACTGGAAGGGTGAGGAAGAGACTACGTTTGAAGAATAAACGACGGGGTCATGCCAATGGATAGAAAAGTCTCGCGGAGTACTAGAATTTCGCGGTGATTGAGATACTAGCCAAAGTAAACGTAGACGATAGTACTGCGAATGAAGAAGATAAGTATAGACAGGACGACGGCGATCATCCCCTGCCTGCTTTATCCTTGAACCTATGTAGCGTTTGGAAGAAATGGCCTTTTCTCTCCACGAAGTCCTTGGAATTTTCACCAATATTCGATATTGAGACGTGTTGTATTGCAAAGTGCGGAAGGCGGGGGGAAATCGACTGCATCGGAGGCGAATGGCTAATTTGTTGGAGCCGGACTCTGGATGGAGTTCCTAAAGCAAGTCGCAGACAGACATCCGAAGATCATGTTCGTCAAAGCTTCTGGGGGGCGACACTGTCTAATCGGAGTCAGTGTTTAATTGGACGGTTTGAAAAGAAGAGTTAACCTGAACCATAGTTCGAAAGATGTGCTTAGCCACCTCCGCGTGGGGCATTTGGGGCGGCACCACGACCGCGGCCTCCACCTCGGCCTCTCCTTCCGCCCCCACGGGATGCTCCTCCACTTGCACCACCCGGTGCGCTTCCTCCGACAGCAGCGTTAGCTGGAACATTGGTCTGAGTTGAGGCTGCAGCTGCAGCTGGCGTGATTAATGATGCTGCTTGTACTGCAGGAGGGGCCGATATTTCAGGAGCACGCTGCAAGATACTGGGAACCTTCACTTGCGGCGCATTTCCAGAAGCAGCAGCGTTGCCTCCACCACTGCCTCGTCCACCGCGCCTTGTCTTCTCCCTCTTCGGCGACGCAGGAGGCGCAGGAGGTTTGTCGGTATCCGATCCATCGATGCGAGCAAATGACGTTTTAGAGGACGGCGGCGTAGGAAGTGCGGATGTACCACCGGTAACAGCAGCACTAGCGGTTGCTGCGGTTGATGCGGCTGCTGCCTGTGCTTCGCGCTCCTTTTCTCGCTTTTTCCTCTCTGTCGCAGCCCCCGCCAGACCAGCTACACCGCTGAGTGCGGCTTCGAATTGTCGGTTGGCCAGGCCAATTACTGGACGAGTACGGCGAGTTGCTGTAGTGGGTGTGGGAGAAGGGGCGTTCATGCCTGCAGGCGAGGGGGCTGCTTCTGCGGGCGGGGCGGTAAGGATGCTGAGTGGGCGAGTGTCGTTTGTAGCTGGACTAGTCGCTGCCGTTGCCGCTACTGATGCTGCTGCCGCTGCCGCTGCCGTCGCCTTGGCCTGGCCGCGAGGGGGTCGGGGCGCCTTAGCTGGCTTCGTAGAAGAGCTAGCAGGTGCATTGACATTAGCACCGCCTTTCGGTGCAGGAGCGGAAGCGCCCTGCTGCGCGGCCTTTGCATTCTGTGCTGCATTTGCCTGCGCCTGGGCTTTTTTCTGGGCTTTCTTTCCGGTTGTTTGTGAGGGATTGGAAGCACTGGCCTCTGCCTTGGCAGGCGTAGAGGTTCCAGCGCCTTTCTTCTTCTCTTCTTTGCGTAAAGAGGCTATGTTCATGTTGGCGTAGTGCGCATGATTGCGAAGAATGGCTTCCTTGTCCTTGTTCGCACTTTTCTCGGCCTTCAAAGCCTCGAGCAAGGGTGTTGTCTTCGGAGGTGGAGCGGGCTGAGAGGCAGCAACTGAATACATGATCTAGTTGAGATGTAAAATGTAGGAAGTTATGTATTTGAATCTTACTTAGAGATTCCAACGTCACTGGTTCTGCATTTTCAGCAGCTTTCAGGGTTTCAAGGAATGAGATGTAATCCTCATCTATCGCTCAAAATTAGACGACATCTTCAGATGATGATAATAACCAATCCAACCTTTCTCAATTGTCGCATTCCGAGGATCCGGCTTGCGCTTCTCAGACGGTATCTTGGGGTATGGTGCGAACTCAACTACAGCTTGTGATTCCACTCCTACGCAGCGTCAACATATATCTCGAAAGCAAGCAATAGATCGCACCCGCTTTGTCTCTGAAAATATGTCCATCGTATTCGCGACTAAATTGGGCGAGTTTTTCATCATCCTTGAACGCAATGTATGCACGAGATGGAATATTTTCTTTATTCAATCTATCAGCAGAGATGTAAGCAGATACACGCAAACCACAAGGTCTGAGCGCCTTACTTTTTGCGCAATTTTCCTGGACAATAAAGCTTCCATATCGCGGTTTCTTCAGTGACCCATTGCTGGACGCTCTGCCAGAATATGTCCTCGGGGAGATTGGGGGGAAGCCTTCGCACGATGGTCTTCAGACGTTCGTTTGGCTGCGGCAGGGAAGCTTTGCGTTCTCTGTCTTTGTCTTTCTCCTTGTCTTTCCTAGATTTCTGAGCCTTTGTGGGTATAGGCACGGCTGACATGAAGAGCGGGGAAGAAGGTGCGTCTAGGATCAGGAACTGAGGCCCGCGGTTGAAGGCGCACAGAATCGGCATTTCGGCAATGTTCAGGCGGAGATATAATATTGAAACCTACAAATTCTCTTTTTTCGTTTGCTTGTCCACCATGCTTTTCCTCTTCTCTCCATCGTGTATAGTCTTAACCTTCAGCTCTATGTTACAACAATGGTAAGCACCGGTTTATCCTCTCTTGCGACTGTTCTCTTTCCCTCTCTTTCGCATGATGAATAAGAATTCACATATCAAGCTCAACAGTCTTAGGGATTTATCCCGCTGCTGACTTTCACTTCTGCAATTCTGACTTTTCCGGCCTGTTTTTTTTTTTGAACAAATTCTCGTTCAACATACTGATTTCCCGCCTATCCTAGATCCCTACTTCTCGACCGGCGTACATATTTTTGGTGCAAACTGCATGACTTCGCAATTTCCGTTCTGCGTCGCATTGACTGGTCATTGGATGAAATTATGGAGGTTTTGATGTGTCTGGGAGGTCCCTGATATGGTGACTACATTAAGTCAGTCAATATTGAGCAGACTATTTTCTTTGGTATGTGCGTACATCTCTTTTTTTCTTCTTGGGGTGTATATATAACGTAGTCGCTCAAATATAATAACCCTTTTCCCTCCATTCCGTCGTTTATGTATTCGCGTCGCGAGTCTCACTCTTGTAGGTCTATAGAAGGTAGACGTCCATTCAAAACTGCGGGAGATTTTTGTTTTTGCGTTACGGTGTCGGTGGAAAGAGTTGATTATGTACACAAGACTGTGGGAATTAGATACCCGTTCTGGGCGAAGTTTCTTGACAGTCATCACTTCGACTTTCCTCAACACAACCACCACCTCCACCACCCGCCCCCAACCACTTTCTACACATGCCTCCAAAACGTGGAAGAAAGAAGAGCGGAAAAGCGGCGGCGACAACGGCACCCTCTCTAACCCCTGAAGTAGATGCGCCGACCAACGGCCAAGCCATGCAGACCGATGAACCGGCTCCATCGACATCAGGTTCAGTCCTAGAAAGCGCAACTGAACTCATAGAGAAAGCCGAAGAGGTTGTGGAGCATGCTGCAGAGGCAGTAGCGGAGACGGTTACCGATGTAGCTCATGCTGCAGAGCAGTTCGTGGACAAGATGACTGGGATAGAGGAGGGTTCAAGTAGTTCGGGCAATGCCACACCTGGCGACATCGAGACGCAGCCAGAACAGAAGGAAGAGACTCAGAAGATGACTTTGGAGGAAAGAAAGGCGAAATTGGACCAGCTACGGAAAAAGATGGTAAGTATCATCAATTGCAAATCCAACTGCAATATTCGCTAATAAAGTCTTCAATTAGGCCGCATCTTCTCGGGCAAACCGTGCATCATTAGTCGAAGAGGCATCGAAAGCGAAAGTAACAGCGCGAGAAACTGCACGGCTAGAAAGGCAACGAAAGCTTGCTGAAACGCTGCGACTGAAGGCTGATGCCGAGGAACGTGGAGAAGACGTCGAGCGGGCGAAGAATTGGGAGTACACGATTGAGGAGAATGAGGAGTGGGAGAAGAAGCAGGCGCGCAAGAAGCGGAGAGCAGATTTTGAGTTCCATGGCAAGCGTTTCATATTTTTTCCTTGACTCCCTTTCTGATAATCCGTGGAATGTCGCCATAGATGACGCACACGCTGCTCGAAGGCGATACAAGAAAGATTTGGACCAAATTAAACCTGATCTCGAAGCCTATAACAAGCAAAAGGCCATTGCTATGGGTCACGCCGGATCGCTTGTCGGATTCAACTCCACCGCAGGCTCGTCATCGGAAGTCGCTATCATCAGCCAGGAGCAACGACTGGCCGCAGAAAATCTGTACAGAGATGCCAATACCCTGATATATGGCGACAACAAACCGACAGAGGATGCCATTGATAGGGTGGTCAGCAAGATTAACAAAGAGTGCGTGACCCTACATTTCTTATTTTTCCGCTTTTTTGATTCTTTGTCAGTATCGACAAGAAGGGAAAATTCTCGCGCAAGCGCCTCAACGAAGAAGAGGGCGATATCACATATATCAACGAACACAACCGTGTTTTCAACAAAAAGGTACGCTTTCTTCAGGTCATGCTATCGCAAACAGTCGTACTGATCCAGCTTGCTTTCCCCTCAGATTGCACGTTATTACGACAAATACACCTCAGAAATCCGGGCAAGCTTCGAGCGTGGAACAGCATTGTGATTATGTTTATCTGCTTCCATTTTGTTTGCTGCTTCGCATCGGCTTCCTTGGACACTCGTATGAGATTCAGATACAGACGATGCGGGAACTTATTGCATCCGCTGCTTCCTACCCTACTCTATATTTATGGATGACGTCGACGCACTTCTTGTATCACTAATTTATGGTTTGTAACATTAGCTTCGTACAGTACACTCCTGCCTTACATGCTCAACGTCAATTCACGAGCAACCCGAAGCACCGTACAGAAAGTCCCTTTTCGGAAATTTATGCAGAGTATTAGGTCCGCGTCATGTTCCAGACCATCTAGGTCATCTTTGAGCAAGTATCGGGTTTGGTGATTAGTCTGTCATCCTCGTCAAAAAACAGGGCACTGTGGATCTAGACTGACATAACATTGCAGCGTGTTTTTGGAATTTGCTGTTCAGATCTCGCAGACACGATAGCCTGGAGCCAATTGAGACATGACTCCGCAGTCTAGCTCTACAAAGAGCCCACAGGTATGGCTCATCCTGAACCCATCGGGACGAGTATATATCCCTCGCATCGTCCTTTCATTCCAACTTATATCGTCTACTTCGAACCACCAACGCTTATACTCGGTCAACAAGAAATATTACGAATGACCGAAACTTTATCGTCGCTTCAAATCCCAGCACGGGAAACTCCTGGGCAGCACAAAACTGTTCAAACACCGACGCATGCTTGCCACACCGGTTGTGGATTTGGTCCTGGACACACGCACACTTTAGGCGGGGAAAGCAATGCGAGCACCGCTGCAAGCCCATCGCCTGCGCTGAGCTACGAGCATCTTACGGCGCCTCCCGGAGCCGCTTCTTCCTCTGCCGCCCTCTACCACTCAGCGGACCATGAAGGCACGCTTCCTGATCTCATTTCTCAATACGGGAACTCGAGCGCGCTTGCTTGGCTCGACAGCGAAAAATACAAGATCTGGCGACCTTCCCAGCCCATTCCCGACTCGGAATTCACGCCAGCGCAAGGGTACATTCAAAAAGGTAGAGTTTTTTTTCTTATCTATGGTGTTTGAGATAAACTCATATTTTGGTTCCAGAATCCTTCATCTTCGCTTGGGGTAACCCTCTCGTCTCCTCCCATGCAGCGCTTGAGAAAACCGCTCGCGCCTTTATCGCCTTCGTCGAAAGCAACCACATGCATCTAGTATGGTGCTGCGTCGATCAAGAACTCGAAGCCATCCTCGCTAGCGACGCGCTCGGTTGGTCCACCATGTCGTGCATCTATGAAGACGTCATGGATCCAGAACACGTCGTCGAGGTCATAGATCACAATGAGCACCTAAAAAACCATCTCGCGCACGCGCATAAAGATCACGTCGAAGTGCGGGAAGTCAAACGGGGTGAATGGGATCCGATGGCGCGTAGGGAGGTGGAGACTGGGATCAGGGAATGGAGGGCCCATCGACATGGCTTTGACACGGATTCACCGCTTGCCCAGCCGTGGTTGGATGAGGAGCATAGGAGATATTGGCTCGCAACACGAGGCGACAAGGTATGTCAAGATTGCGCTTTTCCCTACGTTTCCATCTCGTTGACTATTTTTTTTTTTACGATAGGTCGTAGGCTTTGAAGCTCTCGCGTGTGTCGCGCCTAATTCATGGCAAATCGTCAAGTGCATATCCTTTCATCACTCGATCCCAGGAATAGCCGAAAAACTCATAACGACCGCGCTCGGAGACCTATACACAGAACAGAGAGAAACCGAGAAGGAGGAACCCTCCCTAACGGTCGTCCCTCCTGAAGCGGCTTCGGAAGAGGGTGCTACTGTCACGGAGGCCTCTTTATCAGAAATGCGCCATAGGAATCGGATATCCGTCTCTTTTGGAATCAGCGCGGCAGAACATCTCTCTCCTGGGCACAATATCGGTGGGTGGAAAATCAGCGTTCTCAGCCGAACGTACAAAGCCGTTTCTGGGATGGTTGGGCTGCTCAAGACCACTCAGTTCAGGGTATGTCTTTTCCACTTGATTTGATAACGTTTGATTTTTACTATGACACAGAAACAATTCGATCCAAAACACGAACCGATGTTCATCTGCTACCCTGATAACCGTTTTGGGTTCCTTTCTATTGGCCCTCTCCTCATGGCTCTACGCAAGTAACCATCATGTTGTAACTGTATCTTCCCGTCCTACACGGACTGCTCATCGCTTGTGTACAAAAGCTGTTATGTACTACTTAGCTTGCTGTGTCCCGAAATTCACCTCGGGGCCACCATTGTAGTTGTAAAGTAAATCATTCCAATTGTATATTAGTTGCATCCGGACAGGCAGCGAGCTTGATCCATGGACAATGCCGAAGATTAGCAATGGATTGGCGTGTTGATGCTTAAAGTTACTACTACTGTGGCAGTCATGATGAACCTGTTGGAATCACGGGCGCCGAACCTCTCTGCCTTTCGCCACTACCATCGCCTAGCCACTTGGATGTTCATCGGACCTTGCTACGATATATTCATACGATGACGTCGTGCAGACGTTGGATGAGCCTGGTCTCCCATTACTCCGAACAGAGTCCACTCTTAATGCGCATATTTATTTTGGGAATGCACGATGCGAGCGTCGAGAATGCTCCCGGTTGGGTCACCAGACGTATTACCCGTACGCACCGTTGCAATTTAAGGCCTCCAAGCCTCATCTACCCGTCATCAAGACCTATCCTGAACCGATTATGGCGACGTTCTCCTCAAGTGGAAGATGCGATCTGGACAACTTCATTGTACGTCTTCGCTTGTCATCAGTGCATAGACTCATACTTATGCTAGCATCGTAGCGAGAAACCGTTGAATCCGGGGCAGTACCTGGCTTTGTGTTGGGAGTGTCCAATATCGAGGGTGAAATCTACTTTCAAGGCGGGGGCACCCATGTAGTCGGCGATTTGTCAAGTGGAGAGATTAATCCGGAGAGCGTGTTTTGGATTTGCAGTCAGACGAAAATGATCACAGCTGTGCGCCTTATTTCAGTTCTTTCGTTTATGTGTTCCAAGAGATGAACGTTTCCACGTCAGCTGGCTGCACTCAAGCTGATTGAAGATGGAAAAATCAGCCTTGATACACCTTTAGGCGATTACCTCCCCGAGTTTCGAAACCCCGTTATTGTGGACAGGACTTCCACGCCGAAGACGACGTTCAGGCCTGCTCAGACGGTTATTACCGTCAAGCATCTTCTCAATTTTTCCAGTGGATTGTTTTATCCTGTAGTGCGCGACGATTTATTTGCTCTTCCGGAGGCATACACTTCAAAAGCAATGTATGCTTCCTCCAATCCTCTCCAAGCGTTCTACCGGATTCTTATCGTGCGATTCGTTTTCTATACATCGAAAGCTATTTTTATCTCTGACGAAATTTTGATTCTCGTGTCTTAGGGCGAACTTCCAGGTGTACCCTTAAAATTCGAACCTGGGACGGACTGTACGTTCCACTTCCATCGTTTATCTGGCGCTTTCACTCATGAGACCCCAGTTGTATATGGATTCAGCTCTGACGCTCTTGGCTTCTTGATTGAGAAAGTGTCTGGACAGACGTTGGAACAATTCTGGTTCGTGTCCAGTGCACTCGTCACTTTTTCTACATATGTGCTCATGTGGTTCTCAAACTCAATAGCCGGGAACGTATCTTCAATCCTCTTGGAATGGAATCGTGCTCGTTCTATTTGACACCTGCCCTGAAGAAGCGCCTTGTTTCCCTCTCTGTCCGCTCAGACGACGGCTCGCTGAAGCCCTGGGCAGGAGAAGTCGAAATAATGGAACATGACCCTGCAAAAGGTATGCTTTGCTTATGTTAAGAACGATGCTTCTTGACCGGACTGACACGGCATTTGACGCAGTAAGCCTGCACCTGGGAGGGATTGGCATGTTCAGTTCAATGAGAGACTACCTCAAACTTCTTCGCCACATTTTGCAAATCAATGGTCTGTCTTGATGCATCTTAGGATTGTCGCATAACCTGACTTACTACTTCCATTCTACCGATCCAGCTTGCAAAAATATTGCTAACCCTATCTTCCGAACCGAAACCCTGCACCAACTATTCATTCCAGCACTGACTGAGAAAGGTTCTAAATCATTGTCCGACTTTCTCATGGTCCCTGGAACACAATGGGGCACAGCGCTCGCAATAGCTACGCAAGACAACCCCCAAGGCCGAAAAAAGGGATCTATCTGGTGTATGTCCGTATTCTATCACAACCTTTTACGTACTGATTGACTCTGCCTCCTGTTCTCTTGCACTTGTAGGGGGAGGATGGGCAGGCACGGAACACTTCATTGACCCAGTGAGTGGCATTGCTGTGGTCTTCGGCACTCAGATTGTACCGCAAGCGAATGCGCAAACTATGGCAGTTTGGACGAAGCTGGAGGCTCTAATATACGCTGCGCTGGATCAATCTGCTTCTACCAGAACGTCGCAAAGCAACCTTTGACTTTCTTAGTGACATCCGACATCTCATGTTATCCCGAGTTCCCAAAGTTATATGTGTCACCTTTTCCACAGACAAGCCCCAAGATTCAGCATCATAGTACATTGTGACGGTAGAAAAAATTGGAAATATTCTGCTCCTTGCCCATTTGAACTTATTTTATCGCTTCGGAATCTCGCTCAGGCCTTCAACGAATCCGTTATGATCATCATAAGTAACTTACCCCGGACCTTTCATGATCAAGTTCCTCATGAACAAATACAGCAACATCGCTCTGGACATCAACGCGTTAACGCAAGTTTCATCTGGCGTGAATCGTGGTCGGAAGTTTTGAGCCCACAATGGTGTAAGTTTAATCATCTTTCTTCAGCGAGTTTGACCCCGGTGCGTTCATCTTCAAGAGAATGCCTTGCCCCAGGCATAGCTTATACAACCCACAGATATTGCTCCTTATTATTGCACGTAAGTGCCATCTACTTATACTTCTGACTCGATCAAATGACCGATACTCGACCAGTAATCTTTTTGCAGAGTGTATCCTTATGTCATCCTTTACTTGGAGAGAGATCCAAATTGCCGTCAAACAACTCAGGATTCCGTTTTTCTTTTTTCTTCAGTCGCCGCACAGTTAGTATCATAAGGACTTTACATTCCCTTTCTGACTGTCCTTTCACAGGGGATGTGAGCAGAAGTATCCCATTTTGATATGTCCAACTACATACATCGCCGTTATCTTCGGGACTTGAGGCATTCCTAGGTACACTGTCCATGCTTCGATGACTTGAGTTTCTTCGTATGCGGCCTGATATCTATGCGTAGGATTCAGATCAAGAGTCATCGGTGTTTACATACCTTGCAGAAACGCAAATTCAACTATTGAACGCCTCTCGGTACATACACGACGCGATCGAGGTCAGCAAAGGGGCTACACATTTGGTACGACCTTATCTCCAATAAGGGTCCTCAAAGCGGCTGTCAGCTGATTCCAACCCAGCGAATATATTTTTTCTCAGGAAACTGGCATTCATATTCGCGCAAATTGACGTGTTGGATTTTTTGGAAGCGCCTTGAGGCACTGCCTGCCTCAAGGCCTTCACCAAAAAGGAGTAGTTGACCCGGCAAGCGGCAATTTCTGCCACCAGGCTGCCAGGCGACTCGCCTGGCCAACCTTCGTATGGCTCTTCAGAACAAAAAGCTCACCTACGTAGGCCTACTCTACCGCGTGTAGAGGGTGAGGACGCCACGATGGTGTCATCCATACAGAACCCCTTTTAAGTTCTCTTGAACATACAACCGTACCTGTCTCCCCTCTACATTGCCGCGATCCCTCCTCAATTGTGCGTCTGGTTACCTCTTTCTCAGGTTGTTCGGTGTCCTGCTTCTTGATGTTTTTATTCCCAAACTTACCTATATCTTTGCACAGTGATGTCTTTTGATTCCATATTATCCAGCAGCGCACGAGGAGTCGAGCGCAATGGCTCGATTTCAGGCCTAGAGCAGGTGCCATACACAGTGCTCGCAGTCGCTGGTGCACGTGTATACCATACCAAGCTCAACATGAAAGATAGCCAGTGGGTTTACTCTCATTGGAAAGGTACCCTTACCTTTGGACGCGACGTCGATACACCATATTCCATTGCGCAAGGAGTCAGCGAAGCTGAAAAACACTGGTTCCGCCTTGCCGACGATGAAACAGGGCGAACAGTCTGGATATTCAAGTTCCCCGAAAATTTCCAGTATGTTGAGGATCGGCCTTTCTTCCATGTCTTTCAGGGAAGGGTTAGTTTTCCAGCGTTTCATTGTGATTGAATTTGATTTTAAACTTTGTGTACCTATTAATTCGTAGACGAGAAGATATGGTTTTCTTTTCAACGACGATAATGAAGCTGCCCTATTCGGACAGAAAGTCACCACTCAGCTCTTCGGAGGTCGTAGGTATCTGTCATAATCAACCCAAAAAACCCATATCAACTATATCTTCTTGTAGAAATTTCCAAGAAAGCGCGCAACAAGAACAGTTTGGCGGCTAGATCGAAGTCTCTTACAGCAAGCATTTCGCGTTCCATGATCTCGTCTCCTGCGCCTCTCTCTTTCAAGCACGTAGCACATGTAGGTTTGAATAGTGACGGAGTCTTCGAGGCATCAAAAGGCCTCGATGGATCCTGGACAGCCATGCTAGCTGATTTGCAAGGTCATGGGGTGAGCGAGGCAATGTTGAGGCAGAGTAACTTTGGCGACAACTTTTGGAGCGGAGTAGAAGCGATCCGAGTTGGAAACAATTCGGACGCAGATAGGTCCGAAGGTCAGTGTGCGTGCTTTTGATACGTTTAAGCCCGATTTGCGTACTAACAACCATTCATTAGGGATGGCTCGCAAAGTTATTTCTGCTTAGGCTTTATCAGACATCCGATAGGTTGAGTGAGCGTTACGATTACGATAAATTATTTCTCTAGTGTACTTGTACTGTAAAAATTCATAGCCGGCTATGATATAGTCAAATTCGTAGGTTAGAAACGAGTCAAGTCTCGGCCAAAAATCCCTATTATTGGGGATCTCAGATCGGCGATAGTTTTCCAGAGGTAAATTTAGGCTTGACTTACAGTTCAAAAACCTTGCGGCGGTTGAAATCAGATTTCGCACAAGGAGTTTAGAGCAGGGAGTGGACTTACCAATAGGCGGGAATAAGTATTCTGACCGAAATTATTTAGATGAGGAGGTCGTAAGAAGGCACACATGACATACTTATTTCTCGTGCTCAAAGCCATAGTGAAGTAGGCAGAGCGCCACAGCAGCCATGCAGTTCGCCCAGTCTCCTTCTTCAGGAAACCTTCATCTGAAGGGCTCTTAGACCTATCGTATATCGCTTTCCTATCAAGAGCGCAAATTAGCCCGAAAGTCAATGGTCTGGAGACATCCTGCATCCTGAATGCTCACCAATTTCCAATGTATGCTAGACTGCCTCGGTTTTCAAAAGAAAAAGGTTCTGGGGAATCCTGTTCCTTCACCAGTTTGTTTACCTTTTTAACGATATATTTTGCCTTCTGCGCTGCGACTGATACAAAGTAGTGCCAGAGGGAGTAAGTCAGACAAGCACGCATAATTATATCGGAAGAGAGCATGCCTTGAGCGGTCGCAGGTAATGGCGCATCCACTACTTGGGCCGCATCTCCAATTGCCCATACATCGGGATTGGCTTCGTTGTTGTCCATGATAATATTCAGATGGTCATTGGTGAGAAAACTGCGAAGTGATTAGAGCGGAGAGGTTTCTCGCGAGCGTTTAGACACGTACCTGGACGTTTTGGGGTTCTTTTTGACGACTGTTGTAGCTTTGACGACTGGATTAGGCGCCAAACCTGTACTCCAAACGAGAAGACCAAAGGGAACTACAGATGAACGTTCAGGATGACCGAAGCGAGAATAGTAGTACATCTTGCCAACCTTCGCCAATCTCTTTCACAATCATTTTTCGCTGTGCGCAGTGTCAAATCTTCACAAAGGTTTTTTTAACGAGAGAAGCTTACCTTTTCCACCCGCTCGACATGATGATTTGTTAAGATTCTGATGCCTTCGCGTGACAAAGTTTTCTCGGTATAGCTTTTACAGTTATCCATATCAGCGACCATAAGATTTGAGTGTCCTTACTAAACCTTACTTTCTCAATGACTTGTCAAACGACCCGAGAATCTGTGGTGCGACATCGTAGATCGTGACCTTGCAAAGCCGGGCCAGCGCTGGATAGTGCTTCGCGACATCCGTATGAATGAGGTCGTGCAATTCTGCGGAAAATTCAATGCCTGTAGGTCCTCCGCCTTGGAAATGTATGAATAATGAATTGCGCGTCTACAAAGAACGGTCTCTCTCACCAACAATACAAAAATTCAGGAGGTTTCGACGTTCGACGTCAGATACAAAAGGTTGGTTTGCCTGCTCGAAGCCTTTGAACTGCGATTGAGAAACCAGGCTACAGGGGAACAAGAGAAGACTGACATTCGAATATACGGCCACGAATTTTCCGTGCGTCTTTAACGTCTTTGAGGAAGTGAGCATGTTCCTTGACACCGGGTATATCAAATGCTAGATGAAATTCAATTTTGCATAGTCCGCAATTTGCGCAAGCAAGCAAGTCTCACTTTGAGAATAAGCGCCCACAGCGATAATCAGTTTGTCGTAATGCAAAGGAAACGAGTTCGCCGGTTGAACTTGGACTGGAGCGTCGGTGTCTCCTGTAGGTTCTGCTTCTGGTGGCCGTGTAGCAGGCATCTAGCAAAGCGTAAATGGGAGGTTCATGCGAGATAGGATTGGTACTAACGCATTTTAGACGCTTGTTCTGAAAGTCTACAGGAAGTGTGAATATTTAAGTATAAATTCGTGCTTTCGACTTGCCTATTTCGTCACACCAAGCTTGATAAAACGTCTGTGAAAAACATCAAAATCAAAAATTTAAGACGGCTGCTGATGATTGCGAACATACCACTCCGGGTGCGTATTTTCGAACCTAGATAGTAGTAGAAGGTTTAAGGTTGAGTAAGTTATAATAAAAAGTACAAGTAAACACATACGGGTTCTATCGCACAGCGAAACTCTAGGGTTCCAACCGCTGTGCTAGCAAGCAATGGCGTAAAGTTGAAGTATGTGTTTGGAGAGATGACCACGACATCTATGACGCATCGTCAACCGACTTTATCCTTTAAAGATAGAATATAGCTACTTACCGTAATCCTTCTTATTGATCCCGCGCAGCACATTGTAACCTCCCCACCCAGAACCCAGGATAATAACGCGTTGTTTGCTTCGAGGAATAGATGAGCTAAAGTGTCTTGTCGCAGGAATCAATACGCGGGTTGAGTGTTTCAGTCCATTGCGAGCGACTCGAGCTTGCATGTTCATGAACGACATCGATCTACAGTATCACTAGGAATCGAAGTCGTGAATTGTTGAGAACGGCGATGCTGTATAGCGAAGAGTGGCCTTATATACAGGTCGCCAGAGCATAATTATCCAACGTTCATGACAAGGCGGGTAGACGCGGAGGGCCGCCTCTGGCTAACGAATACATGACGTATCGAGTCAATTGAGCGATCAACACGAAATCTTGTGATGCTAATTTTAGTCCGCATTCTGTGGATGTTTGCGCGAGTATCTACAATAGCAACAGTGCTGCGCAAAGCCGTTGGGTGAGGATGATATTACACAATGTACTTGACATGAAATGAGGTCTCCTACGAACGGACGATTGCAGTTGACCTGAAATGCGCGTGAGATACTTGTCTACAGGTTTGTTCATTACAAAGAACTTATCCTCACCACCGAGAAGCCTTAATGAAACAATTCTTAGCAATATCAGTGGTTTTTTCCGATAGAGTCGCAACCAATCGAGTCAGAGATATTCGGCGTGCGGCCAATCGAATTGCAGCGAATCGATTTGTAGGGACATAGCGTTTCATATTTGGTTCCGAATCTTCCCGATATCGAGTAATCCTGGCGCTTAAAAGCGCAAGCACTATCTGCTCGTCGAAAGACCAATCGGAATCTAGCAGCGAGATGAAAGAAGTGGCAGAAGGATGCGCAGAATAGGGAATGTCAGCATCGATATCAGAGCTAGTAGCGTCGGCGAGCGCGGCAGAAAGAAAAGGCAACAACCCCGAATTGCGTAGTCGGTCGTCCTTACTGTGTGTCCAAAACTCTGAAGAGCCAGATGAAGTGAAATTAGCACTGCTGGAAGTCGTTTTGCTATTGCAAGAGCGGCTCTTGGTGAAGTCGTGAAGAGAATATTGACCAATAGAAGGGGTGTATGGAAATGATTGGCGGGGAAGATCAGAGTGTGCCAGGGGGTTAGACCCGGACGTAAAGTGTCCGTTACGTGCTTCAGTGTCGCTAACAATGCACGAATCCTTCGTGTTGCAAGAGGGGTTTATAGAGGACTTGCCAGTACGGTAAGCCGTTGTCGCCAGACCACCGTCATTCGAGGTATTGCTAGGAAGGATAACCTGTTCGCACAAAGCGGCCTTCTGATTCCTAGTCTCGGGGTCTGCTTTGGGAGTCGTAAGGCTCGGTGAAAAGATTAACGCTGATGAAGGCGGAGCCGAAGGAAGCGTCGAAGGTCCTTTATCAGCGGAAGCGATGGCTTCAGTTACAGCATGGCTGGTTGGTGTAACAGGGCCATTTGGACATCTCCATACCAAGGGTGGAGAGATATCGATGAGAGATAGGTTATAACCTTCACGAGAACGCGCATATTCGAAATTCCAAACAGTCGGAGAGAGATCCAGGTCAAGTTGGAGATCCAAAGAGGGAGCGCAGGGTGTCCAATATATGCTCTCCAGTCGACTGGCGTCTAGGCCGGTGTCACTGAAATGAGATAGCGAAGTCAACGAGGCTGCCATATAAGCCCTCGAGTTTCCTGTCGCAGGATAATGTTCTCCTGTGTATCCACAAGCTCGAGCTGCTTGTCTTTGCACAAAGCTCACAAGCAACCCGCGAGAGGTCGACCAAAAGGTGTTGAAATCCGGTTCGGAGGAAAGAAGGTTTAAACGTGGCACATGCGCTTCACAATCAATCTCCTTGTCCCATCCAGATTTCGAAAAATGTGTCCACGGGTGTTTGAATGTAGGGTTCAGACTGCGCGTCGTAAGAGGTACATTTTGGACTTTTGAGAGCTGTCATTCAAGGCAGTTGAACGAACAGGCGGACCTCAGAGCGGAGTCCAATTTCTTTCAGAAAACGCGGAAACGTTCGCCTGCCAAATTCACACATGAACGTTTGAACAGGGGTATATCACAAGTTAGAATGACGATGGCATCAAAAAATAAAGGATACTTACAGTAAGTTACAGAACTCAGATTCTGTATTTTACCGTCCTTGTCCCGTTATATTTCTGAAGCGAAAAAATACATTATAGCAGCAACTCGTTTCGATCGAGTGACCTCGGGGTTATGGGCCCCGCGCGCTACCACTGCGCCATGCTGCTTGTGAGTGAATTCGACAAGAGCAGTTAAAGGACGATGGCCTTTCCTCGGGGCTGGAGATTTTTCCGAGGTGCCGGGGACAGTACCCCGCTCCTCCACACTACCTCTTACTATTGGATCCAATAAATTGACACTTCGAATTTACCTCCCATGCAACACAGTCACCGGTATAGCACACGGGCAAGTAGATTCAATTTGCCTAGCCTTTTTGCATCAAAGTGGCTATGATTTATGTATAAAATTTACCGTGCCCGCTACACCACGCTACTTGCCCGCTACCCATTCCGCTACACACCCCACTACTACCATCCACGCTACCCAGCTCCTTCCACGCTCCAGTATTCCAAGTCCCCGCTCTTCCCGCTACATTCATACTACTGCATTCTACTGTACATCATAAAACTCTTATGAATTTATTTATAGTATTAAATCCAATACCTACATGTCATGATAAATGTCCTCAGCGATCTCGTCGCTGTGATAGTCTTTGCAATGTATTTAGACCGGTGCGCCTCAACTGCGAGCACTAATTGGACCCGTGAGAATTGGACTGGCGCCTCAGGATCGCGTTCTGCGCCAACAGCAATATTAATGAGCATTATTCATAAGGTGTACCAATCCTTGACCTGTTCCATATTCAACATAATATATATCAAACATCTATAGAGCTTTTTAATTGCAATATCATATGCTGTAGGCACTCTATAACGGCAAGCACACAGTGCCAGTAAAATTTAAAACATTATGCTTGAAGGCTACTCAGATTTGAACTGAGTATGCAGCTCAGACTAGCAGTGAGTATACGGGATGTTCACGCAGTCAGTTCTTATACTAACGATCAATTTCAAGTTGCATGCTACTACCCCGCTCGTGCACGCTCCTACTTACAAAATGTACGCTACTTCCCCGCTATCTCAAAATCTCCCCGCTCCATGACCCCGGAAAAAGTTCCACGCCCCCTTTCTTTAACCAGCCGCTGCAAATCTGGTACATTCGAAATCCAAGGGGAAAAAAGCATATTCAAAGATGGGGTCCTCTTGAGACTTGAGCATATGTGGTTGTGAGCAAAGTACTTCAAGTGTCAAAATTCAGTAGTGTCCTTTCTATAAAGGGAACTACGTTCAAGGCAAAAACATACTCTAGCAGCAACTCGTTTCGATCGAGTGACCTCGGGGTTATGGGCCCCGCGCGCTGCCACTGCGCCATGCTGCTATGAAGCTCGGCAAGAGAAGATTGCATCGGCACGCGAAGGATCATCATTTCATCGGCGCCTAAAGAGAAAGTTCTCTACTTTAGAGGCTGGCTACTAAGCACACTACTTACGACCATTTTACAAGATTGCCAAATAAATGTGCAGATTAGTTGTAAATATTTTCTGAGTATTCTCGGTAGGTAGATAAAAGTAGATTCAACAACTTTCTCACCGAGTGAAGTCGATGATTGAGCCTTCCGTTACAGTTGACTGAGACTATTTTCTGTTGCTTTTGCTTGCGGGCTTTTTTAATTATGTACAAGCTTTTGAAGCCTGCACGAATTCAATCTAAGCGAGACGCCTCGCGCAAATCCTCCTCCCCACATAGTGAGCCGCCTGAACGAAGGTTGCAATAGAACACGTATGTACTTACTTATACAAACTCTTATCAAGAAATGTGCCCGACGCCCAAGGATTTTTCCGGCCTCCCACATAAAGTTCAATACTGGACAAGGCCAGGATCCAGGATCCTACCAAAATGTCGGCGCTCCCACCCGGGGCTTGACAGTATAGATAGCCGGCGTCAACCATACAAAATTCCACACTCCGCGACGATTGCTTATGGGCCATCCAGCCCAAAACCAGTCGGGCCTGATCGTTTGGAGCTGATGCGCAGATTGGTGGCGCACCCGAAGGATGGCTTTTTCATAGCATAACGCAGAGGCCCTGATGCTGCCGAAAGACTGAGGTGGGAAAATGAAGGCACATCTTGGTGTCATTCACGACGGGATTTTTACCCGAGCATCACACGGTATGGGGATGAGATTGTTGGGCGCTTAAATAGTGCGCGTCTCCTAAAAGCCGGTATTGACGCCCCAGGGATGACATGTCTGGAAGGTGAACAATGAAATCTGTATTACTCGATAGTACACATATACAATTGAAGAAGAATCATAGTTGATCAGCAGGAACATTGCCAAGTATGCATGGTGAAAGGATCCGGTTGCCCCAATTCCTCTTATTTTAACAAATGACTCGATAGGAAGAAAGAACACAGAATTTCCATGTCTTCATCGATGACGGATGACGATGATATTGTATCACTGATAAGCATGAATGCGGCTAGAACGTGTGCGGTATAAATAACGACAATCTAGTTGTCACCGCTAAGACACAAAACCAGTCAGAATCGAAAGTAATGCGGCGATAAATGGCGCTGCTTACTCGGGAGTGGGACTTCTTCTCTCCTCAGAATTCATGCGTTTTCGTCGCCTGCGCTCCGTTTCGCGAATGTTTAGGCGGACACCCCAACGTGCAAGAAGCTAAGGCAAATCAATTTCAGCCGATTTGACAAGGCAGAATTAAACTAGGAAAAGACCTTCGTCAATTCCGTCGAAGCTGCGAGTCCAGGGAATTCCTTGGTGGAGAAAACGCGAAAGGGTCCTCCGTACACTTCGGCTGTAATCGTTAGCTGTTGGCTATATGGCCTTGCAAAAATATCGAAGACTCGATGTCTCAGGATGAAAGTTCCTTCGATCTTTACTGCTAAATCCTATACGTATGATAATTAAGCTCGATTGTGGGGTAGATTTAAAACCTCACTTACAGCAAAAACGAAAACAATGGATTTGTGCCCTTGGTAATCGATGATCGAGGGTTGAACAAAAGTTGCCCCGACCAAAGCTTGTGTCTGTTTCGAGCTTTCGGTGATCGGAAAGCCGTCCAAATGGTGAACGATGTCCGTCGTGCCTTCTGGAGGATAGATGTACCCAGTATAAGTGCGGTTCGGAGTGGGTCCTGAGCCTCCGGATGTTTGCCGGTAATAGTAACGACCATATTCAGAGGAGGATGACAAGGGAGAGGGAGAGGCCTGGAAGGTTGTCCGATTTGATGGCGCGGAAGATGACCTCGTTGGAGCGCGTGGCTGGTGCGGAAGCATATCGGAGCCAGGAACCGGAAACAAATCGACAGTGCAGACTAAACCAAGTAGTTGTGTATCACTGTATTATTGATGGTAAAAGCAAATTATGCGCATCTTGCTCAGGAATTCGAAGACGATTAGAATGGGGTGTATACTCAACTCATATAACAACTCAGTCTCGCGCTCGCGGTCTGTGCCTGCATCGTGGACCTCAAATATCTTGAGCAGAATCACTGGGGGTGGATCCAATGGCCGGCGATCCACTTTTGCATACCTTGCAGTAACTTTGTTGAGTACGTAGCTACCTTCATAAATGAAGCTGATAAAAGACACTTACTTGCGTCCTAGATCGGCCTTTTGTATTTCATGGAGTTCCATTCGGATTGTTTTTCCAGTATGCGGACCTGTTACAAAAAAATTAGGACAGCCAATGACGAAGTCGCCAATTCCTGTGGAATGGCCGCTGGTGCGCGAGTGGATCGAGTTTGTTGGAGACGACGGGGCGCTGGAAATATGCGAACTATAGACCGTGCTGCCGGAAGACGGGGCAGCCTGGGGGCGAAAAGCTGGAGCCTGTGGGTCACGGTCCTGGAAATGATACTGGGTATACATGACAATTAGAGAGTAGTAGCTACACTGGGAATGGAGGGTGGAGCGCAGAGCAATCAAGAAAGCAAGAGGCGAAGATGGCACAGATGGGGCTTGAAAGACTTCCCGGAGGGTATTTAACTATGTGAGGGTATTAGCAAAATACAACAACTCGTGCCCAAAGCTGGAAAAGGAGAAGGAGGAGACAATTCTAATTTCTCAAGCTCTGTTCCCGGAAAAGGGCGCTCACTTGAGTTATCCGATATCGATCCTCGTGCGCCGGCTTCCCGGCAGATCGTCCTTGCCAAATCAGGCTGCAGGAGATTGACCACAGCGTCGGCACCTACACCACTCGCCTGGGCCAGCCTTAGATTCAGCCCAGATCCCTGTGATCATGCCCTCATCTCATTGCCAGAAAACGCTTCAGCAACAGGGTTTGTGCGGTCGTACAAGAATTATCCGATTCTAACGTACGGGGTGCGTACGATGCAAAGGCTTCAATGCCTCGGACACGACTGCTTGAGTTAATGTGACATCTCATGACAAATGTAGCACGAGGGGAGGAACATCAGCTAAACGCGTAATGCCGTCTCACCGCAGGAATGTCGTTTTCAACTCGATATAGCCTACTTTGACTTACCGTTGGAGGGATTTTGCGTGAAACCGAGGAGTAATGCCACAAATCCATATACTATGGCGTGTACAATCAATGTGTAGACAGCATTAAGCCGCACACGTAAGTTCACGGACTCGGCGAGGCGTCGCAATTTTCCGAGAAACAATGTAAGTAGATGCAATACAATCGTCAAGTAGTTGTGGCTCAAACTCTACGTACTACATAAGCTCCCGGGAACAGTTTTAAAGCGTTTCTTCACACAAGAGTGCTTTGGGAATAGTTGTGATTGGCTGGATATTCTCAAAGTGGCCGTCACATGGACACGGAAAAGTTTATTTGACTGGGGCTGAGAAAAGGACGAAGACTTGAAAGACACATGAACTAGCGATATGTAGGATCTGAACTGCCCAGTGTTATACTGCATGCGGGCGTCAAGATAAGGAAGCCCTAACTCCAGCGGAAATTCTCCCGTTATCGATAGTAGTCCCAATGTGATTGTTCGCGAAGTTGTTCCCGGATTCAAGGCGCCGCTACTAAACCTTGTACATACGTAGCTTATTAATAAAGAAATGCTATAAAAATCCAGCCGTGTCGTTTTCTTCCACGAACCACCGGCGTAATTGTACCACACCACTTACAAATCCGAGTTCTGTGTATAAGGTTTGCAGGAGAAATCTGAACAATAGGCGCTGATCCTCCGAATATAGGAAAAGTGGTCCACTGTGCTCTCACCGAGAAGCGATGGCACTTCCGTAACTGACAAGAGCTCCAATCGATGGCGTTCGGACAATGTGCTATGGTGCGGTAAAGGTGGTAAAGTTTCTCATCCTTCACGTCCCCTTCAAGTTTTCAGAGGAAGAATGAAACGACACCTGGAATAGAAAAAGGATCATTGGTGGAGTATGGCCTCGTTCGTGTGATCTTAAATTACAAGAAACAATTTGAATGTGCAAGGTGATGAGACTTACCTGACGATTTGAGTGGCCCTACTTCCGACTAAGTCTATAGACAATAAATGAAGACCGAAAGCAAATGAAAGCTTGGGACTTACAGCGTCTTAGACTTATGGTTATACGACTCGCCGCTGAAACACCAGAACTAATGCGTGCGGTAGAGCTCGGATTGGTGGTCCGTATTGACGGGTACGCCTGTAGCGACGTCATGAAGCTTGTCCGCCACTGTGAAGAAAAAATCACAGCGTCGTTCAAGTGGTCCCTCACATCCGCTGACAACGCCAGTAAGGTAGACTAGATCATCTCTTTCATAGTAGCAGAGACGATGATGTGTTCTGCTCCGCTGAAGCGTAATTTCTGCGATGAATAGCCGTCAAACTCGAGGCATCGAGATTTCTCGGGAGAAGGATACTTCGCACCACTGAGAAACGTATGCGGCGTTCGTAGGCGGAGATGAATACCAGGTTGGAACCTGCGGGTAGAGCAGATCTCGCTACATACGATGCTGCCACACCGTGGCCAAGTTCGTACGGTGCAATCGCTCGTCATTCCAGGCTTGTTCATTGGGTTCCCCAGGATCCATGGGTTATTTAAATTTATTGAGGGTTCAAATCTTCATCATTGCCGCACTTGGGCAGGTATCGTCTCAAGGATCACAATAGTCGCGAATAGCTATAGCACATTCATGGACTTTCTGGGTTGATACTCCGTTGAATTGGTTGTCGTAGTTCCTATTGCCTAGATTAATCCGGTTTCAAGGCCATCAAGTGAAACGCTCCAATGGGATCGGGTCCGAGAAGCAATTAAAATCAGTGGCTCATTCATGGAAAGATCATTCACTCACGCTGAAAGTAGTCGTGCAGCTTGATAGCGGAGGACGTTGTATGGTTCTAATCAATATAGGCAGGCGAAACCCACGATGAAAAAGGATGGACGTCCACGTCAATGGGAGCGCCCACAGTCGCGGTGGCGAAAACAATAAAAAAAAAGATTCTTAACTCAACCGCTTGCTTATAAGCACAGCTTTGGATAGGATGCTCGTCTGAATTGGATGCTTGTCCTGGTGCGAAGAATTTATTCGAAATGAGATGTATGTTTCTCTAGGAAGATTCTAATTAGCAATAGCCCCGACGAGTCTCTTCTCAGCCTCCTCGAAGTTGATGACATTCCAAATGGCCTTGAGATACTATGATACCAGCATCAAAACTGTAGTCCCGATCAGAACAAATGAGACTTACATCAGGCTTCACGTTCTTGTACTAATTTGACAACAAAAATAACAATGAAGTTAGTTTGAGCAGCAGCCAAAAGAGGGTTTCCACACTTGCCTGAAGGTAGAAAGCCTAGAAAAGCAGGCGATGAGCATCTTGCGAAATAAATGTAAAGGAGGTAACGTACGTGTTCCCAAATATCAATACCGATGATAGGAACGTGGGCTACAATTTTTGTGAGATTTGAAAACCAATTTGCAAAATGTAGAACGAACTTAGAAGAGGATCTTGGTTTGCGGTAGTCACGATTTCGAGCTTCTTCGAAACGGGGTCATATCCCTTAAGAAAAGTGAGTATAGAAATAGAATGGGCAGAGAGAACTTCTTACAAGCCAACCCCATCCGCTTCCTTGGATGGCGCCTGTAGCCGTGTTCATTTTTATCTTAAAGGCTTCCACAGAGCCAAAGTCGCGAATAAGGGTCTTCTCGAGGAGGCCTCCAGCAACCAGTTTTCCACCAGCTTCTTTAGCAGGTGCCAAATTCTTCCAGAACAAAGAGTGGTTGATGTGGCCTCCACCATTGAACTTCAGGGCGCTTTGCAGTTGGATATGCTTGGCCGTCGAATCGGTAGCAGCATACGCTTCCTCTGCGGCATTGAGGCCATTAACATAGGCCTGGTGATGTTTAGTGTGATGAAGCGTCATGATCTCCTCCGCAATGTACGGTTCGAGAGCCTATTTCGAACTATTCAGTCTATTATGTCTCCTGCGAAATGCGAATTATCTGTCGCACGTTGTAGGCATATGGCAAAGCTGGTAAAGTGTGTTTGTAGGCCTTCCCGGCGCCGAAAGCGCGGGTCAAAGTGGGCCTGAGTGCGTTCTTGGCGATGGTAAACATTTGAAGGGTGTGGGTAGCGTTGGTAAAGGATAGACGGCTTGCGATTATTCCCGAACGCGATGTTGAAACTGGCGCGCCTCCGACGTCGTCATACATGCCATCACTGCTTGGTCAGCAGTGCGTGACACCATCGGCAATGTCCGTGCACGACGTTGCACTCTGAAGAGTCTGGCAAGCAGAAGCTAGCAACAAGATACCTCGTGAGTGTGATAGATTAGATGCCTATAGATATATTAATTTTGACGGGGGACTACAAAAGGACCATGCGCAGCAGGTAGACACTTCTGCCAGAAATTCCCGCAGAACGGTATAATGCCAGCGCGGTGGTTGTTGAATTCAGAAATATAGGACGACGGAGAGGGTGTATCTCTCTTGCTTAATATATGCCATATGCACATATACAGGATAAGCTACATGGTTCCATTACTTGGGCTATTCTTGGCCGACTATCGCGCAAAGTCTTTTCAATGACATCAGACAAACTCCAGACGCTCTGCATCAGAACACAATAGCTATTTTCGTTCGTCCAAAATGAATCAAAAGATATTTCAAATAGTTGTAATCGGTAGAATTCATCTAGCCAGATGCTCTTCCCGGACTTGCTCGTAACAAAGACAAATTTGCAAGACTGAAATTTCAGCAGGCGTGATTCAACGCTCCGTATGCCGGTGCCAGCTCATGCTGAAACACAAGATGTTATCCCTTGAACACGTTGTAGGGTCATTCAAGGGAGACAGGTCTCATCGGTCTTTCTTTGCTATTTCTTGTATTATTTCCGAGATATCTCTGTCCACCAATATTCCTGAAATGGAAACATTGCACAGCCGCATCTGTGGCGTCTTCTGGGTCACGGCACGACCTCTTCGAAAAGTTTGCCTGAAATCCGACAAAGGCAAGCTCTTTACAGATAAGTCTTAGCTGGAATTTGTAGAGGCTGTGTCTATCTGTCAACTTCAACGAAATTTATCCTTCTATCTCCTTCGCATGAATCTTTGGATACCGGTTATGTTGCACTGGCAGTGCTCATTGAAAAGTCCTACACCAATGGACGCGTGTTTTCGCGCCCACTCTCGTTCTTTCTATTCAGTAAAACCCCAGAAGTATGCCCACAAATTACGACACCACGCGCTTGCCTCGCGGTTTCTATCGCGAGCCGGAATTTAGGCGCCATTGTCTATAGTTCTGTCGAAACACGTTCTGCAGCCTTCAACTTCCGGTACCTAGAGAATCCGACGTCTATTTCCAAGTATCCCACACTTATGGCTCGTGTACCGTACCTATCCAACTATTGTGGGCTGCATCAGCCTGTTAACATCTTCAGAAGTACTCGAGTTACATGGTAGAGGTCAAAGGTTTATGATGAAGAGTCGCATTGCTTTTCGGGTATAATTGTAGGGAAGAAATCTATGTAAAGTTAAAGAACTTTAAGCTATCCAGAAGTACAGGCCAAAGAAAACGATGACTGGCACTGAAAAACTCTTGGATTTATCCTTTGTTTTTTCCCAATGTCACTAACGACGCCACAGATCCACGGCCCGGGGTCCCGACACTCGCCTCGCCAGGAACACCTTCGCGACTTTTTGGCCTTCTCCAAAGGTGTGGATGGCTATGCGGGGTATGCATTGTAAGCTGAATTCAGGAGAGCGCCTCATGTTCATGGAACACGATACGATAGCGTGATCTGGATCTCACTGAGTCCGTGACGCGATAGCTTGTTGTGGGCGAAGGTACGCTCTTCGCGCATGCACTATCGGGCTATGTCATCGCCATGAACTCCGTGTCGGCGGTTCGCATAGCACGATACATCCAGCCGCTATACAGAGAATGTATATAAGGCTCGCCGGATTCACAGCATTATCTTTAAGCGTTCTTTCGCTGATAGACACACTCTCGGACTCTTGCTCGTTCTCGACACGATATGGGCAAAGACATAGCGACGAAGAAGCCCAAGGCGAAGAAGCCAGTGCATTATCGTGCACGGCACAAGGTGTTGGAACATGTACCAAAAGAGGTGAGTTGCAGAAACATATGTAAACGATCGACATTCGATGATGTTTGTTCCAGGATACGAACCATAAATTCGAGCAGAGAATTCCTCTTGAGCTTCCCCAAGGTGGAACTTCAGAGCCAGGCTTTTGCTCGGTATTGGACTATCAGTCGAACCGAACGGATGTAATCGAGATGAATAACGACAATTATCTCGAGGCACCCAAATCGTTCGACAACTGGGACGTCCAACTCCAAGAGCAAGGCTCAGAAAGACGGCGGTCACGCCCATCCCCTTCACGATCAATGGTTCATGAGCCTGAAATATCATTACCGAGCCATCGAAGACACGGACCGTCGCGCGCATCGAACAGGAGGAGCTCCAGCGAAGCCGATTGGAACCAATATCGACTTGGAGGTGATAAGATTACACCTATGCCACAACCCAGCGCGACATATCCCCCCTACTACCCGGCGCTCGACCAACAAATAACTCACCTCGGCATGGAATATCCAGCGCCACAGATTTACGCGCCTCAGACCCGAAGCGCTGAATTGAACGAGCAATTGGCATGGCAGATGGAGGATAGGATGGGTCAACAACATGAGTATTCATTCAACAACTTACCTAATGCCACTCCGGAATATCTGTTTTCTCCATCTTCCCACGAGACCGAACTTGAATGGAATGCCCATTGTTCCCTTTCCCTCCCAGTCGACGTCCACCTTATTGACGTTCCGGCGATTTCTTCGGGTGGGCAGCCCTTGTCGTTCCCCTCGATGGACTTCCAGTATCAGCTCGCGATGCAGCAGAATATATTGCTTCACGGTCAACAAAATCAGAATTTCGAGAACCATGGTATCATTGACGATCAGTCCTATCTCAATTGGCATCCGTCTGCGTTCCCTTAATCACTCGACGGACGGATGTTTCGGCGGAGATCCGTCCAGCCTATCCCTAACGCGGAAGCTTTTCTTGTCGCAATCATTCATCGCTGAAAATTCCATCCGAAACATTACTAACTTCTTTCCACATCCACTGAAAATATCTACTACCGTTAGATGCAGTCCTACTGGACTGGACAGTCTCGTTTCAGACTCTTCTCCTCCTTATTCACACTGTTCTTATTTATACCTTCTTTTATTCCGCCATCTTTATTTTTCGGGCGAGTATGTATTATAAGAACTTGTTATGCATTATGTAGCCATAGTTTTTGTTTGCGTTCCGAGAATTGTATCAATCAGATCTCCTGTGTAGCCTATATCGAATTTGACGCGTTGTTTGACTCCATGACGAGCATGAATTGGTTTATTTTATACTGGTTCTAAACGTCGAGCCTTCAGATTACTGAGACCAGATTGAGGGCTAACACATGCCGTTTTAGTTTGCGAATTGGGGAGGCAGTACACTTGAGCGAATCTTAGTGACAATCATGCGCAAGGCGCTTAATTGTTCTATTTTTAGATTTGATCGCCACTGGCACAATCCATCTATGCCATAATTTTCTGTTTATACATACGACTGCTTCATCGTGCGATAATTCATGTATTGATACACGTTCGACGTCATTGGGAAAGTAATGAATGAGTCTCAGTCTCCAAATGATAAGTACGTTTCTGTCCGCGAGGATAAGTGTGCTGCGTAGTACCTTCGAGAATCTCCAAAGAATTGCGAGTTTAATTTGATGACGCAAGTGACGTGTTGCTGAACTCCCTTCCCCAATGCCAACATAGAATTTACGTTGCGTGCTGCTCTAAAAACTTTCTGTCGCCTTAATGAACACGTCTCAACAGCGTGTGTACGGGTATGTGCGTACACACATCTTTCAATGGACACACAATCAACAACTTCATGGATATATATATATAATGTAGGCTTGCAACCGCACAACAGCTCTATCGAAATTTCCAAAATTAGGAATGGAGCTACAAACCCTTAAAAGCGTCATGCAAAGAGCTCTCCACTCTGAAATGCGGCTTAATGAGCTTGGAATGACGCAGAGCTCCTCATTTCCACCTTCTCTGGTCTACGACACGGTCATGGGAGAAGGAACGACCCTAGCGCGGCCGCGTATATAAAACCCGCCTCGGCGACTCCTCTCGTTTCCACAAAGACAGGAACTCGAACACACTTCTAAAGACTTGAATCCAATACGCACATCCACCATGTCCCATACCAGTACGTCTTTTCCCCTAGCCTCTTCGATGAGGGATTTTAACTCACCCCCGCACTTGCGCAGACACTGAAGGAAAAAACCCCGAGTACGTCGCTCGCGGATTGAAGGCATCCATCCACAACGACGGCGTTTCCGAGGAAGCCAAAGAACGCGCGGCGCAGCGCCTCCAGGATATGGGCGCGGAGGTTCCGGCGGACTACGTCGAGTCGGGAGACAAGGAATATACTAGGTTTAGCGCGTCTGGAGACGATGATGAGACCGATGCTAGTGCGAGGGGGATGCTTAGCTCTAATCAGAAACGAGGTAAGTTTTTTATCTTGTATTTTTGGAAGCGTTTTCGACGGATGTTGATTATCGGGTGTGATGTGCAGGGTATAAAGCAACCTTGAAGAGTGAGTTTATTTTGCTGGATTTTTGATTTTTTGAGCGATTAGTGGGATGCTAATGGATATGATAGACCCGAATGTCTCCGATGAGGCCAAACAGCATGCTCAGGATGTTTTGGAGGACAGCGGCAGCTCCTACTGATTCTGGAATTCCTTCTGTCGTTATATCTTTGGTTGAATCATGTAATTATATTGCTTTTTTAGCGCTATTGTCAAATTTTCCAGTTATATATGTTGGTGTGTGAGAAGGTCCAGTTAATGTGCGTCAAATCGCAAAGTAGCGTGAATTTTGTCTGATCATTCGTGCCATGGCATTGGATACTTAGTGAACTTAGCCGGGAATCACGTGGAAAGATGACTGGTGGTAGCAGTACACTCCACGCGTCGCTACAGGGTGCACCACTCATATTTATAGAAAGGGGGTCGTTGCAGGTGTCGGTGGAGCAGATATGTCGTCGTTGATGAGAGAAGATTGTACCCTGAAACCAGCTCTAGCGTTCTATCGCTGTTGTAGCGCATCCAAATTGGTCGAAGATGAAACTCGAATGATTAGAACGCCGATGGAGGGGCGCTTGAAGTGCGCCAGACATCTTTTGCCACATCGACGTGGGGAACAACAGTCCGGGGCGCAACTAGGCGAGACGGCGCTTCGGCTATATTTAGGCGCCTATAATTATCTCAGCGGATGCGTCGGCCCCCGTTGGTCGCATGGAGTTTTTTTGGCCTGCAACACCACCGGTGGTCACTCTTCCATCGAGATGGCCGATGTCCGCAGCCTGTCATGAGATTGAGAAGGCTCGACCCTGGGCTTAGCTGCGGAGCGTTCTGCAGTGCACTGGCAGTGTGAGCCTTTATAAATAATATGTTGGAGATGAAGGACAGGAGTGTACGAAATGCTCACCTTGGTGGTGTTCGCGATTGGTGGGAAAGGCTTTGTGGGTTTTTGGAGCTCTTTATCTTAGCTGTTGCGTCAGAGATTTGGTCATAAAAACCATCAATTCCCATGATCCTGCAGGCTACAGGCATCGACGAAGCTGTTTTTGGAAGGTTTCATGAGCAAAGGACGATGATAATATTGAGCATCGTTGCGATGAGACATACATACGCATTCTCGATGAAAGATTTCCTTGGTTCGAGCAGCTGGGATTATATACGAGCGATGTTCATTATACGGGAGAAGGAGAGCCGCAATCGTGTGTATCTTACACACACGGCGATATGTGGCCTAGAGCCAAGCCAAATGCACAGATCAATACCATTCACGCTGGAAATGTTGTCTCTTTGAAAAAGGTCTCCTTCATGCCCATGAGATGGACAGGTGAACTGAGAAGGCGGTGAAAGTGAGAGGTCCAGAAGAGGCCGGCGCACCGCCGCTTGTCACGGCATTCTGAATTATCACTGACGGTAGCCTGCAGTTTTGATAGAAATCCACGTTGCAGTTGGTCTGCGGGGGGCTGAATAGACAAATGACTTTGCGGGGGAGCAAGTCAGCCTGTGGGCGTACGGAAAATGTATTAGAAGGCTTTAGAGAGTTGCTAAGAAGTAGAATTTCCGGGCCAAAATTAAAGGGGACGGGTCGAGGCCTGTGTTTGGTATCGTCATTTGGTTTGGGACTGCCACCGGGTCCAAACAGGGATACATACTCTCCTCTCCTCCACAACCACACCGCCGCTCCTCGTCGTCCCTCCCGTTCCCTCCATGCCTCCCCGTCAGGGGCACACCAGCCAGGAGGGCTACCCCTCAGACAGCCCTTCCGCCGACGCTCACTCTAACGAACCCTTCCAGCGCCGCTATTACGACAACGACTCAGACCATGTTGATTTTGCCCGCCGTGACTACCGCGAGACCTACGCTTCAGACACCAGCAATCCGGCGGCCAACGACTACGATGCTGCGAATTACGACTATCGTGAGTTTCGTTGACGTTTATTTGCCCTTTCCCTCATCAATTCGCAGCCCAACAAGACACCGACTCCGATCCCGATGTGTATGGTCAGCGCCCTGTTCCCTCTTCAGAGTCGCTGGGTCCCATTCCAGGCAGCAGGATGGGTTATGACTCTTCTACACCTACTTTTTTGGATTATGCTGCAGGCACAGGCCCGATAGGATCACGCGAGGCCTACCCAGCATGGAGTTCCGATCGCCAAATCCCACTTTCAAAGGAGGAAATCGAGGACATTTTTCTGGACCTGACGCAAAAGTTTGGTTTTCAAAGGGATTCTATGCGGAATATGGTATGCGACCGTCTTATCAGCTCGTTTACGTCGCTAATGGTGATGCAGTTCGATTTCCTCATGCAGCTATTGGACAGCCGTGCCTCGCGCATGTCACCAAACCAGGCTCTGCTGACCCTCCATGCCGACTATATTGGAGGACACAACGCCAACTACCGCAAGTGGTACTTTGCCGCCCAGCTCGACCTCGATGATGCGATCGGAAAAACGCAAAATCCTGGCCTTACCCGGCTGACATCGAAGCGCAGCACAAAACGTCCTCCACACGAAAAGTCGCTCAACACCGCACTCGATCGATGGCGCGAGGCCATGAACAATATGAGCCAGTACGACAGACTTCGACAAATCGCACTTTACTTGCTTTGTTGGGGTGAGGCGGCGCAAGTGCGATTTTGTCCCGAGGCACTGTGCTTCATCTTCAAGTGCGCCGACGACTACTACCGGTCACCCGAGTGTCAAAATCGCATCGAGCCAGTACCGGAAGGCCTTTATTTGCGCGCCGTGACGAAGCCTCTTTACCGATTTATCCGTGACCAGGGCTACGAGGTCGTTGATGGCAAGTTCGTGAGAAGAGAGCGGGACCACCAGGATATCATCGGATATGACGACGTCAACCAACTGTTCTGGTACCCCGAGGGCATCGCCAGAATTGTCCTCAACGACAAGACTCGCCTCGTCGATCTAGCCCCATCACAGCGCTTCATGAAGTTCGACCGCATCGAATGGAATCGTGCATTCTTCAAGACCTACTCAGAAAAACGCTCCTTTGGCCATCTTCTTGTCAACTTTAATCGGATATGGGTCATCCATATCGCCATGTATTACTTTTATACCTCCTTTAATTCCCCCAGCATATACCGTGTCGCAGGCCAGGCAACGCCTGCCATGACCTGGTCCGCCGTTGCGCTCGGCGGCGCTGTTGCCACCATCATTATGATTCTTGCTACTCTCGCTGAATTCTCATATATCCCCACAACATGGAACAATACCTCACACCTCACACGACGCCTCATTTTCTTGTTTATCACCCTTGGATTGACCGCCGGCCCCACCTTCTACGTTGCAATTGTGGAGCATAACGGCACCGGCGGCTCATTGGCCCTCATCCTCGGAATTGTCCAGTTCTTCATCTCTGTATTTGCCACGGTCCTGTTCTCGATCATGCCCTCCGGCCGGATGTTCGGCGACCGAGTCGCAGGAAAATCTAGGAAGTACCTTGCCAGCCAGACGTTTACCGCCAGCTATCCCTCCTTAAACCGGTCGAGTCGTATTGGCTCCATTCTGCTATGGTTCCTCGTATTCGGATGCAAGTTCACGGAATCATACTTCTTCCTGACGACCTCGTTTGGAAAGCCCATCCAGGTCATGGTCGGAATGAAGGTACAAAACTGTTCTGATCGGTTCTTTGGGAATGCGCTGTGCAGGAATCAGGCGGCGTTTACGCTGACGATCATGTACATCATGGATCTAGTGCTGTTCTTCCTGGACACGTTCTTGTGGTATATCATTTGGAATACTGTTTTCAGCATTGCTCGTTCGTTCACCCTCGGACTTTCGATTTGGACACCATGGAAGGATATCTATACCCGGCTACCTAAAAGGATTTACGCAAAGCTGTTGGCTACTCAGGAAGTGACGCCCCAATACAAACCTAAGGTGTGTGCTTTTCATCCGCTCTAACACGCATTTTATGCTCACGATGTCGATTTAGGTTTTGGTCTCTCAAATCTGGAATGCCATCATCATCTCGATGTATCGCGAGCACCTTCTTTCGATCGACCACGTCCAGAAGCTCCTCTACCATCAGGTTGACGCTCCGGGTGGACGACGTTCATTGCGCGCGCCACCGTTCTTCATTGCCCAGGACGACAAGTCGAAGGGCGAGTTCTTCCCTGCGGGTAGCGAGGCGGAGCGTAGGATTTCATTCTTTGCGCAGTCGTTGACGACCAATATACCCCCGCCCCTTCCTGTTGACGCGATGCCGACCTTCACGGTGCTGACGCCGCACTACAGCGAGAAGACCTTGCTATCTCTCCGTGAAATCATTCGTGAAGAGGACCAAAACACCCGCGTTACGTTGCTCGAGTATCTGAAGCAGCTGCACCCGATTGAGTGGGAGAATTTTGTCAAGGATACCAAGATCTTGGCGGAGGAGTCGGCCATGTTCAACGGCGTCAATCCCTTCGCTGGTGATGAGAAAGGCCAATCGAAGGTCGATGATCTGCCGTTCTACTTTGTCGGTTTCAAGAGCGCCGCCCCCGAGTTCACTCTTCGCACTCGTATTTGGGCCTCTTTGCGCGCGCAAACACTGTATCGGACAGTCTCGGGTATGATGAACTACTCCAAGGCCATCAAGCTCCTGTATCGTGTCGAGAACCCCGAGGTGGTGCAGTTGTTCGGTGGCAACACGGATAAGTTGGAACGCGAGCTAGAACGGATGGCCCGCCGCAAGTTCAAGTTCGTCGTCTCGATGCAGCGGTTCTCGAAGTTCAACAAGGAGGAGCACGAGAACGCCGAGTTCCTTCTGCGTGCATATCCCGATTTGCAAATCGCGTACCTCGAGGAAGAGCCTCCACGCAAGGAAGGCGGAGACCCACGTATCTTTTCTTCGCTCATCGACGGCCATAGCGAGTTTATCCCCGAGACTGGACGCCGGCGCCCGAAATTCCGCATCGAGCTCCCTGGTAACCCTATTTTGGGAGACGGCAAGTCGGACAACCAGAACCATGCAATTATCTTCTACCGTGGTGAATATCTGCAGCTCATCGATGCGAACCAGGACAACTACCTAGAGGAATGTCTCAAGATCCGTAATGTTCTCGCCGAGTTCGAAGAGTATGCCGCCCCGACGCAGAGCCCATATGCGCAGTGGAACCATGTCGACTTCAAGCGCGCTCCGATCGCCATTGTCGGTGCGAGAGAGTACATTTTCTCGGAGAACATTGGTATCCTCGGTGATCTCGCTGCTGGCAAGGAACAGACATTCGGTACGCTCTCTGCGCGCTCGATGGCTTGGATCGGTGGAAAGTTGCATTACGGACATCCTGATTTCCTGAACGCGTTGTACATGACTACCCGCGGAGGTGTCTCGAAGGCGCAGAAGGGCCTGCATCTCAACGAGGATATCTATGCTGGTATGAACGCGTTCGGCCGTGGTGGAAGGATCAAACATACGGAGTATTATCAGTGCGGAAAGGGCAGAGATCTTGGCTTTGGTACGATTCTCAATTTCCAGACGAAGATTGGAACGGGTATGGGCGAGCAACTGTTGTCGAGAGAGTACTATTATCTCGGGACGCAGCTGCCCATCGATCGGTTTTTGACGTTCTACTACGGCCATCCTGGATTCCAGATCAACAATATGTTGGTTATCTTGTCGGTGCAGCTGTTCATCCTGACAAGTACGTCATTTTCCATTTCGTGGTCATTGAGGTGCTAATTGTGTGTTTAGTGGTGTTCATTGGTACTTTGAACTCCAACCTGATGATTTGCAAGTATACTTCGACTGGCGCCTTCATCGCCGGTCAAGCGGGATGCTATAACCTTGACCCCGTTTTCTCGTGGATCCAGCGTTGCATTATCAGTATCTTCTTGGTGTTCATGATTGCGTTCTTGCCGTTGTTCCTTCAAGGTATGTTCTATGTTTTGTCATTTATTGTTGGCCTCTTATTTATTCTTCTCTCTAGAACTTGTGGAACGAGGAACCTGGAAAGCCATCTTCCGTCTTGCGAAACAATTCCTGTCGCTCTCGCCTGTGTTCGAGGTCTTCGCCACCCAGATCTATACCCATTCCATTCTAAGCAATCTCACGTTTGGAGGCGCTCGTTATATCGCTACAGGGCGTGGATTCGCAACTACCAGGATCAACTTCAGCACTCTATTTTCGCGCTTCGCAGGACCTAGCATATACCTTGGGATGCGAACGTTGATTATGCTGCTCTACGTTACCTTGACCTTGTGGACGCCTTATCTCATCTATTTCTGGATCACTGTTTTGTCCCTTTGCATCGCACCGTTCTGGTTCAACCCTCATCAGTTTGTGTTCTCGGACTTCATCATCGATTATCGGTAAGCGGTTGTCTTATATCCAAGTCTTTTCATTGTTCTCATGTTTTTACTTGACTAGTGAATTCCTGAGATGGATGATGAGGGGCAACTCGAGGTCGCACAATAACTCATGGATTGGATACTGTCGCCTTTCGCGTACGATGATCACCGGCTACAAGAAGAAGAAACTCGGCCATCCATCAGAGAAGTTGTCCGGTGACGTTCCTCGCGCTAGCTGGCGCGCAGTCATTTTTTCCGAGGTCATCTTCCCCATCTTCATGGCCATTCTATTCGTGATCGCCTACATGTTCGTCAAGTCCTTTGCTGGAGCCGACGGCAAGTTCCCACCGAGCCCCCTGATCCGAATCGCCGTCATCTCCATCGGACCGATTGTGTTGAATGCTGCCATTTTGCTGGTGCTGTTTTTGGTCTCATTATTCCTGGGTCCTATGCTCGATCCCATGTTCCCCAAATTCGGCTCCGTCATCGCTTTCATCGCGCATGCACTCGGTCTTATCGGCATGGTGGGCTTCTTCGAGTTCTTGGTAAGTTGTACTCAACATGATCCGCGTGCTCCAACTAACATCTTCTCTACAGTGGTTTTTGGAACGCTGGAATGCCTCGCATGCCGTCCTCGGTCTCATCTGCGTCATTGCCATCCAACGCGCGGTTTACAAGATTCTTATTTCCGTCTTCCTGTCTCGTGAATTTAAACATGACGAGACGAATCGTGCTTGGTGGACGGGTCGCTGGTACGGACGCGGTCTTGGAACCCATGTGATGTCGCAACCCGCTCGAGAATATATCGTCAAGACCATCGAGCTGTCGCTATGGAGCTCGGACTTGCTTCTCGGGCATATGCTTTTGTTCATTGTCACACCTCCCATCCTCGTACCCTATTTCGACCGTCTGCATGCTACTCTGCTTTGTGAGTTCTTCTTGGAGTTCAACTTGTTCCTCGGCTCAGTTGCTGATCATCTTTTTTCCAGTCTGGTTGCGCCCATCAAAACAAATTCGTGCACCTCTGTATTCGATCAAGCAGACACAAAAACGTCGTTGGATTGTAAGCATCCTGCTTTGGTTCGTTTTCCACGGACATTTCTAATTTGAATATCTTCAGATTGTCAAGTATGGAATCACATACATCCTCGTGTTGGCGTTATTCGTTGTTCTCATCGCTCTGCGTAAGCACATGTTCGATTCTAAAGCACCAGACCCAGACCGCTGACTCTTGTCATCAACAGCTGCAGTATTCCGTACAAGCTTAAAATTCGACTGCTCCCTTTGTGACTCTCTGTAAAGGACTCTAATTGTCATTCACGAACTTCATAGATACTTATGCACCCCCTTACTATTTTGCTTTTAATCTTCCTGGTGCACAAATCTTCTCATGGACTTTTTTGGGTGGCCTTGTACTGGCTGCCACGGAGCATCTTCTACCGCAAGGACACTTAGTGTACGCCTACCATACGAGACAATATGACCACATTCTTGTCATTCCCTTTCTTTTGTCTTTTCTTGTATATGCTGCTCCACATACGAGGTTCGTTTCCTTGCTGTTCGGATATCTCGTGCTGCCTTCACAGGAACCATATGACGAAGAACATTCTTTGGCGCATCGCATCGCACCGCCTCTAGCCTGCCGATGGTACGAAGAGCCTGCGCTATTTTAGTCCCCGCAGTTCGAGCTTACAAATTGCCGACCGATCTGTGAGCAACTGAGGTTAGTGCACGTCCATCTGGATGTTTTTGAGGGTGATGTTGATATTCATTTTTATTCCAAACGTTCGCAGCAGCTACCCTAAAACCGGTCCTCGGATTGTGTTGCAACCCTGATCTATCGTCAAGGGCTATTCAGGAGCATCTCGTATTTTAATCCACTTTGAAAAGGATAAAAACCAGAACCTTCGTTGCCTTGTCGAAAGCTTCCAGCCTTTTCTTACAGTCAGTCCACAAACGAACATCGGCAACATATACATCATGAAAAGCGTTTTCTTTGCCGCCGTCTCGATTGCTATATCCAGCGCCTCTGCTAGGACTTTTACTGTTGGTCATATGGTCGAAATATTCCTTGACACTGCTAACCATATCATAGGTCATTAATGCATGCCCCTTCACCATCTGGTTAGTCACTTTTCTCGTACTTGAGGTTTGCTGTCTTTCTAACTCGGTGGATTTTCAGGCCAGCTGTGCATATGACCAATTACTTAAACGAAGGTCACGCTGATAGACGTTTTTTCAGATGTTCACAGACCTCAATGTTGCCTCCAATGTACCCAATTTTGCGACTGGGTTCGTAGCGCTGAGTTTTGAAACCAGGGTTGATCTTAATCAGTCGTATGTAGGTGGGAGGCTGCAGCTTTCAGCCAAGTCTCGTTTACGGTCCCCGATAATTGGAAGGCTGGGCGTATTTGGGTGCGTCATTTTTGTCATGTCATCGTTCACCAGAAGTCTTATTCTGCGTTTTTATGACAGGGCCGTCGCGATTGTGACTTCACGTCGAATCCTGGACCAAATTCTTGCCTAGATGGAGGTTGTAACGGCGGGTTACTTTGCGATCCCCATACCGGTACTGTGCGTCACTCCACTTTTTGTTCTGACCTTAGATGATGATGTCTTTGAAGGGCGTCCCGCCCGCAACTGTTGCCGAATGGACCTTGCAAGGCGATGGCAATCGTGATTTTTATGACGGTAAAACAAATTCAAACCTTGTCACATTGGTCGTTAGTCATCCAACCTGTGCTTCTAGTTTCTCTGGTGGATGGGTACAATTTACCCATGCGCATCAATAATAACCAAGGATGCCCAGTTGCAGATTGCCCCGTGGACTTGGGTCCAAACTGTTCGTTTCTACTTCTGTGATATATCGATGTCCTTCTGGTCTGATGTTGATATTAGGTCCGTCGCAACTCAAAGGACCATTTGATTCATCTGGCTTCCCGGTCGGATGCAAGAGCGCTTGTGACGCCAACTTAGACGGGAACCCAGGTTAGATAAAGATGTGCACGCTTACCTGCGCCGCTGATCCTTTTTTGCACAGCCGACTCTGCCAATTGTTGTTCCGGATCACACAATACCCCAGCAACTTGTCCGAACACAGGTAAATGTGCGAGTTATCCAATCGTTCCAAAATTTAACAGAAGGATATTTGCCACAACCAAGGGGTCGCTTTCTACAGTTACTTCAAAGGAAATTGCCCAAATGCTTATGCCTATGCTTTCGACGAATCCAGCGGCACCGCGCTCTGGACTTGCGACTCTGGCCTCAACGCAGATTACACCCTCACCTTCTGCCCATGAAACATCTTTGTTGGAAAGGCTAGGCTTCCTGGGCGATGATAGTTCTACCCGTTTGATTGGTCAGAATGATTACGATTTGAAATTTGATTTTATTTCCATGCGCAACAAGGTGTTCTTTTCCTAGGATTTGGTGATGCGAAGACCGTTCATCGGTCATCTGAAAGTCCTTCTCAAATATTCTCATGTGGGTGCAAACGCCGTTCTGATTTTTTTACCCTTCGGACCAAGGAAACCGATGTTGGGATATAGTCATCTTGTGCGTTCTGACAATCATCTAAATAATTGTACTGACGGTTCTTCGACCCATGCTCAACAGATAGGGCAATACAACGCGGTACACGAATTATTATTGGATATCAAACCTTGTGATGCGTTCCGATGTTTCTCCCAATCTCGAACTTGTGAATATTGGACTGAATTTATTCACAACGTTCTATTTTTACAATTCAGTCGTAGCCGTTAGCATACGGTGTCATCGCGCGCCTGATAATAATCGCTTGGTCTCGACAAGCCTTCCTCAACATTTCTACCTCTGTACTGTAAGTATAAAAGGATGATATAACTCCTGACATTTCGTTGACTCAATATCACCATGAAGGGCTTCTTCTTAGCTACCTCTGCCGTGCTCATATCTGGAGTTGCTGGTCGAACATTCACCGTACGCTTCCTTTAGTGTCGCTGGCGCAGCTAACTAACTTCTATTATCCAGGTTTACAATGCCTGCCCGTTCACCATTTGGTTTGTCACTTCAGTGTGTGCGCTCTCATAGTACTGATGTTATCTGCTTTCATAGGCCTGCTGTACGGACAATGAACCTTTTCTTCAATTAATGTCCGTTCTCATGACAGTGCTAGATTTTCACTGACTTGAATGTTGCACCCAACGTTCCTAACTCCCCAACTGGGTGAGCACCTCTTGAAGTCCTCAATTTTCCAGGTGTATGCTAACACGAATCAGCTGGGCAGCGGGATCCTTCACAAAAGTCAGCTTCACAGTCCCGGACAACTGGAAAGCTGGACGGATTTGGGTACGTGTTTCTCAAATATATGTAAAATATCGGTGTGTTGAATGCTACTTTTTAAGGCTCGTCGCAACTGTGACTTTAGTTCCAATCCTGGCCCAAATTCATGCTTAGATGGAGGCTGCAACGGAGGCCTCCTTTGTGATCCTCATACAGGAACGGTGAGATACGCTCAGCTCTTCAAACGTGTCGGCTTTTTTTTTCTAACAAGGCACAGGGTGTTCCTCCTGCCACCGTAGCTGAATGGACCCTCCAAGGAGATGGGAACAAAGATTTCTACGACGGTACTGACCATCGACCAGATACGATTTCGAATATACATTAACACCCTTTGCTTAGTCTCTCTTGTCGATGGTTACAACTTGCCCATGAGAATCGACAACAACGTGGGATGCCCTGTTGCGTCTTGCCCGGTCGACCTCGGCCCAAATTGTGAATCTGTCGACTACTTCCTCTCTTCACTTCTAACGCCTATTCGCAGGTCCGTCGCAATTAAAGGGTCCCTTCGATTCTACCGGATTCCCCGTTGGCTGCAAGAGTGCTTGTGTGGCCAATCTCGACGGCAACCAAGGTGAGCTCTCGATGTCTGAAAATTTGCCCATTCACCAAATTGGACGTTTCTAGCCAATTCTGCCAATTGCTGCTCTGGGTCACACAATACTCCCGCCACTTGCCCCAGCTCCGGTGAGTACATAATCTACCGTATCCTGGGTTTTCGGGGTATGGATGAACTGCTGACATTAATATCGATTCGCGCCTGCAGGTGTCGCATTCTACAGCTACTTCAAAGGAAACTGCCCCAACGCTTATGCTTACGCGTTCGACGAATCCAGCGGAACCGCTCTTTGGACTTGCGACTCTGCCAAGAATGCGGACTACACCCTGACTTTCTGCCCCCCGCCCTAAATTTAACAGCATGAAGTTGGGTTATGCTCCGCCGTGTTGTCTTCTGCCACGTCCTCGGTCTATTTTCGTCTTTTACAATGTATCCAGTGCTGTCCAATGTGATCTCTGCGTATGCGAAACTCAGTATTTCGTTACATGTGATCGCCTCGCGAGCTTAGGACCGAAACCAGTTCAGAAAGCTAGTACCAAGAGGTACACTCGTCATAGTAAAATCCCCTCCAAATCCAGACCAGCATTCAGACGGAACGTTCACCATGTTCGAGCCTTGTCAGCATGTGATGCAAGCTCCACAATAAGAACTTCTGTCTTTTACTCCGTTGTGGTCGCTTGCTCACGTTCAAATTGTCGATTTTTGCCGCCGGTCTGCTGGGCCGCTCCAATAACTTCGTAAGCTCAAAGCGAGTAAGTCTATTCCCCTGTCTGATGCCGCAAGTGTAACTTAATTGAAATGGCTGGTGGTAGGCCTCCTTGAACGTTGTGCTTTCGTCGACTTGCCTATCGTAAGTACGAAATAGAAGGCGTCGACAGTTTCAATGTGATTTCTCTTTCAAACTTCCAAATCCATTCTATCATGAAGGCTGCCCTCCAAGCCTCGTCACTTTGTGGTACTGTATCAGGAGGAAAGAGGTCTTCTATGCCTTTTTTTGTTCGAGGCCAAGTCGGTGCATGCGGGTCGATGCCGCTAGAGGCGCTCCAAGGCTTTTCAAACAAGGTCTGCCGACCATTTAGATGCTCTTTTCAGAGTAACAATCTCCAAACTTGACTTCTGGTGTTCATCATGGGTCTGTCCCTAAATTATCGTGAAAGAACATCTTGACAAGACCTGGGCCTGATCACTCTACATCCAATTCTCGTTTATACCAGCCACATCCTCGTATAAAGGGGACTGACAGACGAAGCTCCGACGTTAGTAGCAGCTTTAACTCTTTCATCTTCGACGAGACAAGGCAAAATGAAATTATCAATCCTTGTTGCTTTGACGTCCGTTGCTAGAGCCATGGCGCGTACTTTTACTGTTTGTGAATTTACTCGATATTTTGCTACTACGTATGCTGACGCTGTCTGTCTTCGTAGGTCTATAATGCGTGTCCTTTCACCGTCTGGTGAGGCTTGATATCATTGTCTAGATCTACTGTTACAGCATACATACATAAACTTGAATTTTCAAAATTTAGGCCGGCCGTAAGCATCATTGGTTTCGTTCTACCTTAAGTTCATTCTGAGATTCTGATCTTCTCCCAGATCTTCACCGACTTGAACGTCGGTACAAGTACCCCAGCTTATACTACTGGGTCAGTATTCAATCATTCGAGGTTCGAGGCTCTCTATTAATCTCGTTTATATTTCCAATAGATGGGAGGCTCCTGCGTGGAGCAAGGTTTCTTTCCATGTTCCAGATGATTGGAAGTCTGGGAGGATCTGGGTATGTGGTTTTGAATAACGCGTAATAATAGCGCTAGCACATCAACTTCAGGTGAACTAATTTTAGAGTATCATATTAGGGCCGTCGAAACTGCAATTTTGCAACGAATCCAGGCCCGAATTCTTGCCTCGACGGAGGATGCAATGGCGGCCTTGCATGCGACCCTCGTACTGGAACGGTAGGGCCCCTTCGCCGCTTTTTTTGCCTTCTTTTGGTAGAACCTTATAATCTCACTTTCAGGGAGTACCTCCTGCTACCGTCGCAGAATGGACCTTAGGAGGGTCAGCTAGCGGTGCTTTGGACTGGTACGATGGTCAGTGAATTTGTTGGGTATGAAATCAAAAAGTCCGATTCAACTTCTCCTCCAGTCTCTTTGGTGGACGGCTATAATCTTCCAATGCGGTTCGTTTTATCCTATTGTCTTGGTGATGTAATTTTACCTATTTTTTCTTCTCGATACAGTATCTCCAACAATGTTGGATGCCCAGTAGCTGATTGTCCAAAGGATCTTGGTCCCAATTGTGTGTATTGACAATAAGAAGAACGTTGCGATTGCTGAAAAATAAATAGGCCCTGATCCATTGAAGGGGCCTTTCGACTCGAGCGGGTTCCCGGTTGGATGCAAATCGGCTTGCTATGCAAATCTCGATGGAAACCAAGGCAAGTATATGATTTCCATTCTTCTCTGTCTAATGACGGGAACTCATGAATTATTGTATCTAGGCAATTCTGCCAATTGTTGCTCTGGGAGCCACAGCACACCCGCCACTTGCTCCGCCTCGGGCGTTGCTTACTACAGCTACTTCAGTAAGGCATATGCGCCTCGATAAAGCACTGCTTACTTTCAATGCAGAGAGCAATTGTCCTAATTCATACGTCTATGCCTACGACGAATCCAGTGGCACTGCTTTATGGACATGCAGCGCATCCCTAAAGGCCGACTATACGCTCACCTTTTGCCCGTGAAGATCCGCGACTTGTAAACATGAGGACAATCGCGGACGGTTGAATTCCTCAACTTATGTTTCGTAGTTTACAGCCTTACTAACAACTTGAATATCATATGCGCTCCCTTTCGGTTCTGAATTTTTATGTATATCCCGTGTTGATCAAATGACTATGAAACACCATATTTACTGCAGGTACTTGAAATAAAGTCCAGAAGCGCGACAGCGCTCAGCATCATCTCTCAACTTAAGCGACGTGCCACTTTGGAATTACCTCATTGGGAGGTAAAGAGAGAGCCTGGCTCAATCAGAGTCGGCCCTTGCATGTGACCATGGCCTTGGGCAATTTAAGCCCGGCCGAAGACGTTCTTTCATTCCTCTACATTCACCACTGCCCGCCACCGCCACTTTCTTCCCTATCACCACTACTATACCAACACCATAACTCTGAACTCCGCAAAAGAGCTGATCCTTGGCGATATCTAATAACTAAGATCCAATTTAACCCTTGAACGCAACTATCGTGTGCGCTAAATCATGTCGTCTCGTTGGAACAGAGAGCAAGAGGTAAGTAGCACATTTTTGTCATCCATTTTTATTTTATTAACTGTAAGGTATGAAAATTCTGTATAGGATGCTTATCGTCTGCCAGAAGGATTCAAACGAACAGGATTCGATGCCGATACAAGACGCTATCACTTCCGCGATAGCCGTGGTGTCCTGTACCAAAGCGAGCCAGAAATGGAATATGGTCCTCTGACGCCTGTGGAATCTACTCGCTCTGCAATGGACGTTGTGAGACCGGGCGCGTTTTCTTCACCCTGTACGTCCGCTTTTGCTTGCACTATTCATGATCAAGGAGTTTCCTGACAAGCCTCTCAGCAAATCAGCGCACACCTTCCCTATCTCCGCCTCAGTCAACGCCTATGACATTCCATGACATCCTGCCTCCTGAGCTTATTACTTCGTCCACTCTCTCTGATGCAAATGAGCACCGATCTCGGACGTCTTCTAAACCTCCCCGCGAAAAATTTGTGGAGGCGGTCAAGAAGTCGGGGCTACCTAAAATGCAGGGCGTTGTGAATAACTTAAAGCGATCAGTGACCTCTATGCGAAGGCCACGAGCAGCGATGTATGCTCACGAATCCGAGGAAATTCATCATGGGCTCATGCACCGTAACCGCGATTCTACCTCCGCTAATGCGACTGGGCCCTTGGATAGGTCTACCTCTATGGACACGACGCTTACTGTGGATCCACGAAATGTTAGAGATCCTGAACACAAAATTTTAAAGCGCCAATGATACCCTCTTAGAATTTGTGTACATAAATTAGTGAACTATGCTGAATTGACTATAAATCTGATTCTGTTTCGTTCCGTGCACCTTATATGTAGGCAAGTAGGAGAATGTAGATGTCTGTAGAAGGCATATCTTATATTCCTCAAGACTCAAAATTTCACCCTTATATCAAATGCTGTGAATATTCGGAAATGGTTTATCAGAGAAAGCTCGCGATCGGAGGACGCGAGGCGTGTTTTGTCACACGTGATCTGAATCATTGTCATTGTGCGACCTCGGACTCGGACTCCAGGACTGCCATTGCCACACACTCGTTCACCGACGTCGATGTCGCTATCCTCGACATCCACCCTGAAGAGCCAACTCACAAAGAATTTAGGACCACAAGCACAGACATACTTCACCTCGCTTTCCAGCTTTGTCTCGGGCAAAACATCACGTCAGGAGTTCGAACAAGTCGCCAAGCAGCTGTTGACAACGCCAACTCTACGTGCGTCATTCCATAGCTACGACGGGCGATAAAGATACTGAAATACTCTAAAGTTCAAATACATAATGCTCTAATTATCTCTCTCTTCGATGCCACTGCTACCCTCAAGCGACCAGCGACCCCACCACCGCCTACACTGCCCAAGCCACCCCCAAAGAAGCGCCGACGCACGCTGCTTCCATATCAAGGACCAGAAGTTCCTGATGATTATCGGGCCATAAGGTCTGCCCGTATGAAGCGATGGGCGCTGTCTATGGGCAAACGCGAGCGGGAACGACTGAAGAATCTCGAGGACGCCCCTGCGCCTTTTGACCCCCCACGACCCCGTAAGGAAACAGACGAGATCGCAAACGAGCGCGGTATAGAGCTTCTGCCAGAACGAGGAGGTCCGTATACACAAATTTTGAACGATTCGTCGACATCTCATCCCGCTTCAGAGACTCCGGGCAGCCGGCTGCCTATTCATCTGCATTCGAGCACACGAGCACCGACGCTGCAACACGTTGCTGACCGCATAAACCTCATCTGTGCCCAAAACAATCTTCCCCCACCTGGACGATCTGTGCCAGCTCTGATGACTCTTGCATGCGAGGTGCGTTCTACCTTTACGAAACGACGCCCCGCACCAATGCTTCTATTTTTTTTAGGCGAAACTTAAACAGCTTATAACTCACGCGCTTACTCTCACTTCTTCCTCCTCTGCTATATCCTCAATCGCACCTACCTCGTCTTCGGCGTCGGCGTTAGGCCACCACCATCCACCGAACCGGACGCCTGTACTCACTCCGGACTCATTTCACACTTTATTCACCATTTCTCCTGCGGACCTTCCCAACAGATCAGCGGCAGCAATGCGCTTCGCTGTGGCTCCGACGTCTCTCGTAAGTGACGCTTTCTAACCCGTATATGCGGCCTCTCCGCCAGCATAGCTGGTTCATCCCCTGCTGTAAACGTATTGGGGCGAGGCTGCATTCAATATAATTTGCCGTCCCTGTATACTTATTCTTTTTTTCTCTTTATTCATCGCATATGTATACCCCCTCGCATACGCTAACTTATGAAAATACGAACAATCAACTTGTCCAATGCTATATTCTCCAACTTGTGCCTCTCACGATGCGAATTACACCTACCTATCTGGGCGCCGACTCTTATATTCGTTGCGCGTGCGGCGCCATGTTATATCCCTAGGATCTCGACGCCGACGACTCAGACTCGGTGAGAGTCATTGGCGACCATGAAGTTCGCGACCCGCGTTGGCAAATGATGGCTCTTCTTGGAGAACGGAGTACGGTGCGGGATGCGCTGAAAGGAAGGATGAGGTGAATTTTGATGGTCTAGTGGTAGGTTTTTATCTCATTTTACATGCTTCAATTTTCGTGGACTTTTTTTTTTTTTGCTTTCCTCGCTTGTTTGATTAACTGCTATCTCTTGGATATATGTACTAGTATAATTGGTTTCTTTCCTTTGGTATTTAGATTCACTGTTCACTGACTTGTTTAGTAGAGGATCGCTAATAAATTGTTCGTTCATGGACAAAGGACAGAAAAAGATGGGCTCGATCTCGAGAAGGTTTGCATAATTTTACTTGTAGCCTTTGTTCCAGTGGTGGTACGGACTGAAGCTGTCACTTTGCTAATGTCTGGAGAATCGAGTCAAGAGACCTCACGCTTTGGGGAATTTCAGATGAAGGTGGCATGTTTACTAAAAACAATCATCGCAAAACAGGAGAAAAATATATCTATATAGCCATTTGTACTCAGGCTCTTTGTAATAGGCCAATAAAAGAAGGACGCTTTTCCGAACCGTAGGAATTCAGGAAATCTCGGGGCACTGGGATGAAGCAGACGCGTCATTATAATCTGGTAACTACTTTGAAATCATTCAAATGTCGCTCTCAACAATTTCAACAGTTATGAATTAATTATCTCTCCTTCCCATTTGGAGTGACGGGGGGAGACAATGCGTACCATCGAAATCGTTGTGTACTATAGTACCTGACGGATCAATGCAGGACAAAACGGGCTGCAAAATCTCCTCTTTTGGAAGATGTAATTTGATGGCATCACGGTCACATACTGGCGCTTGCCAGAGGGAACACCCTATAAGTTCGGTTATTCATCGCAATTCCTCTCTTTTTCTTACCCACCAAGTTCTCTCCCATACCCTTTCATATACTCACCCAAATCTCTGTGGGCTTATTTTCCCAACAATGTCTTATGATCGATTCCCAACCTGGGCTGTTCGAACGTGTGGCCCTACTTCAACATTCCAAAGGCGAGCGGTGCTCAAAACGAGAGAGGAACATCATAGCGCATGGAGCGATAACAGTAGTGATAGGTAAGCAGTTCGTTTACTTGGCCTACATTAAAGCCCATGATTTCTTTGTGATTCTGACGTATTTTATCATTGTTCAGTCCTGACTCGGATGAGTGGCAGGACGACTATGATCAACAGGGCCACCATTCCCTATATACAGACGACCTCCCCAGAATTCAGCTTCCTATATCCCCAAGATCTAGACCATATCTGCCATCAATTAAGAAGATCTTGAATCATGGTCATGAACGACCATCCTTCCTGACCCTGCAAACACTTCAAAAGCGTGAGGAAAGCGCTAGTAGAATTAGGGTGATTGTCTGCAAATCCCTCGGTGGAAAAGATGTATACGGTCGGGGCTTCCCAAAGGATAGCTTATGGGTCCTCAAGATTCACCACCGCTCTATTTCTGTGTCTCAAGAGTTGGAATATGGTGCAAATATTCGACTGGCACATGCCAAAAGCGACCCCATGAACAGCAAGGAAGTAGGATTGAACTTCCTTACCTCTTGCGAGACAACAGTCTCGTTTGGCTCACACTCCGCGCTTATAACCGTATGTTTCCAATCATATTTCCAATCACCTATTCTCTTTTTTAACGTTGATTTTGCTCCAGCCATTGGCAATGGGTGATCTCCGGATGTATCTGCAACAGGTCTCTGCAAATGAAGTTCCTATTTTAACCGCCCAACTTGTATGTAAAAGTCTGCCAAAATTATATATAGTCTGACGCATTGTGGTGCCTTTAGGCTCTTGGAATTGGTGCACTGCATCAATTCGGCATCATACACGGAGACATCAAGCCAGAAAACGTCTTGATTGACTACAATAAAAATGTCAAGATCACAGACTTCGGGGGATGCTTCATCACATTTGGCCTACCTGTCCAGGCGAATGTGTATTTTCGGCAAGAAATTACGACGAAAGGATACGGGTCTCCGGAGCGGTTGAATAGTATCAGGGTTAATTGCATGGTAGACTGGTGGGCGTTGGGATGCACGCTGTACGAGATGATAATGAAGGGGTGGTATGCAGTGCACCGAGAGGGTGGAGACATCGTAAGCTGCTATTTTTCGTCGGATGAAGTACTGTAAATGATATGATCCTCATTTTGTAAACCAGCTCTTGTTTGAACTGCACACGCTCCGAGATTGGGTGGACAATTATGGCACGTACAAGAATTTTATGCCATCCTTGCAGCTGCATTCCCCATTGCCGTCGTATCAGTCGTTTACTCTCCTTCTGGGAGTAAGTTATCGATTTTTTCCTATCAAAAGCGATTTACTTACGGGTCTTTCTATACACAGCTCCTAAATCCCTGTCCCGGAAAGCGATTTGAATTGCGAGACATGGTTAGTCACCCTTTTTTTACCGTTTCCGAGTAAGAACCGTTCTTCTTTTGTTCCTGGACTTTCATTAACGATATCTTTTTTCAGAGGAGTATCCCACTTCGACCTTCTGAAGAGTGCCAATGCATCGGATAACGCTATCTCAACTTTGCAATACGCAAAGGATTTTGATTTCTGTACTCCAGCATCAGAAGAGATGATTCAACCAGATGAACCACTATCTGACGGTACGATTTTTAGATGGGTTAATCCTTTAGGTATTTTCTCCAGGCCACCGAATAACTGTCTCGAAAGGCAGTTTATGAACCTGAGACTCTGTTCTGATTGAGTGTTATTCAACTCTTATTATTATTGCACATGTATTAAACCCACCGATTCACATTTCCGGGTATCTCAATTACTTTACTGGTTACTTGTACTTGTACTATATACTTGTCAACACTCATTGTATTCTCTTCCCATCCTATTGACAGGAAATGCCTACAACATACCAAACACTCGCACAACGCAGTGATTATATCACATTGCTATCATTGGACGAGGCCCTTGAGGGTGTTCGGTTGGTCTCATGCGGCGTGGCGGTACCTCGGTCGTGCCAATCGTCCTTGGGGGCCGTCGCAATGGTCGTCCGCCCATTCTGCTAGGATCAAAATCCACAGTCGAGGACGCTGGGTGTGGCTTCACGCGGTCCCTGATTGCACGGAATGGCTGTTGTCTGTAATATGTTCATTTTCTTTGGTCAATGATTTTCGTTGGGTGTGATTTCAATCAATAAATACGCACAAGAGGTGTTTAGCCTTCTGAATGGCATGTCGTAATTTGTGTTTAGCATTCGGTGAACGAGCTTCGAGACTTTCAACTTTAGAACCGGCGTCGAAGCAAAGAGCAAGATGTGGAATGTTTTGCTCAGTGCCGTCTCGTATCTGGTATTGTCAGAAACCAGGAGCCTTTCGAAGTTTGTAAACGTACCGCAAGATCAGCAATGGATCTAGGATGGACTGGATACGCAAGTGCGATTGAAGTGAACCATGCAATCACTAGGAAGGGGAGTAGAAGAATCCTCATGTTGAAGGAGCGCTACTTATCGTCTCCAGGACGCTGAGAATCGAGGTTGTTGTGGTAAGAGACCAGCTCTGACGGAAAACGAATTAGGAAGTGTGCTTTTTATTATGCAGTCAGCGCACCATCACTCGCGTGTCAGAAATGCGATAAATATATACCCAAGATCAGGGTGCACACATCAAACCTGTGCTGAGCGCACTGTAAGTCGTCTGTGGGCACATATAGAAGGACAAGTGCATCGCCCGAATGCAACGTAACGACAAGTCTGGCTCACCTCAAAGTATGAATACTGATTTAAACCGAGGGTATATATGTAGCTAGGACAGCGAAAAATTGACGTTGTGACGGGGAAAGAACAGAATGGTGCATTGTTAAGAGCCACATTCAAATGTAGTGTCGTCCCCACTGCCAGTGAGCATTCTGAGAAGGCAAAAAATATACAGCATACATCGGCGCTCAGAACATAAGAGTTCGTACCACTACAAAACACAAAATTCCGAGATCAGAAAGTTTGACAACAAATTACAAACGCAGTCATAAGAAAACGCCCACACAAACTAATATTCCCAAGGCTTCAATATTATACCCCTCTCCATCATTTCCAACAATCGCCCAAGCGTCCCCACATGCTGATAGTAATGTTGTTTGAGGGTCCAATCTGTTTTGCGAGCCCTATCGAAGTTGATGACGCGGTATTTGTGGGTCCGATTATGATATGGACAGGACGGTCCAGAAGTGTTTGCAGTGGTGGGCGCGCGGAGGATATTGGAGTACCGCATGTCTGGTTGTTTAATGCCTAGTTGCGATAGATCGCTGAAGATGACCCACATGTCGTTGCTTGTCAGGTAGGAGATGAGGTGAGCAAATTTCCACGAAGGGAGTTTATCATGACTACCAGTCTTCCAAATGTTCTCCTAATGGAAGAAGATCATCCATCGTTTCAAGAACCAGAAGCGATAACCTTCGCAGTCCTGTTCTTCGAGGAGTGCTGAGGGTAAATTCCGAAGGGGGTGCAAGCGTGTCAAAAATAGGCGCACAGTGAGGGTCGATTTTGGTTTGAAAGCAGTCGCAACCATAGGGTATCGTTACGCCTTGTAGGTTTTCCATATCCCCATACATAGAGCATCCGCGGGCGAGATCTTCAGTGTGGTCATCAGTCGCCACTTCGCTCACAAGCTCAGGTAGATGTGATAATTCATATTCGGTTCCACTTATTGGCCTTATACTTCGGAGATCAGATACAACAGAAACAGAGAGCACAGTCCCGCAACGGCCACTTCCTATAAGGTCTTGAACTGAAAGAACAAGCTGTAGGTTGCCAGGTGGAGGAAGTGTCGACGGTAAACAAGGTGGCGGTCCGTTAGAGAGCGTTGATGGTTTTAAAGTGCGGACTCCTTTGACTTTCTCTAGGACGCAACGTTCGAACTTGAGTGAAACGTTTGCACCTTTGTCATCTGCAATGAGATTGTGGATGATGACTGAGCTGAATCCATTACTTGGCTATCAAGATAAATTCAACTATAGGCGTTGCAAAGCAGAATATCCACCTACCAGATATATATCGACCAGGCTCAATATTTGGGTGTAGTGCAGTGGTCTGGGTCAAGTACCGGAACCTGAGTGACGAGAACCGAGTGCTATCCAAGCCTGAGTTCAATGAACACGGCGAACAGCCAGCGTACCGTAACGACGTCAGGCAACAAAGATTCTTGTTTGACGTGGCACACTGCCACTATGAAACAGTTTCTGGAGGATGAAAAGATTCATGCCAGTACAAAAGCGAAAGACTGGTTTGCCAGAGCGTTGAATAATCTCTGAATTTTAACGTTCATTCGATCGGAATGACGACAATTGAGGTAGTGCGGAGCGGCGGAGCCCGAAAAAAATCAACAACCGCGGTCACGTGTGGTGTTGAACTTCAACATAGCAACCGACCAGGTGATCTGATTCTTGTCTTCAAGATTTATTGTCTCTTCCGACTAGCTCGTTAAGCCGCGACGTTCGCTCGCCGGGACCTCTGACCGGCCTTTTTTTTTATGAAATAATGTCAACAACAACGCAAATTCTATTCAACTCGCCGGCTTTGCACTCACTCAAACGCGACCAACTTGTCAAGCTTTGCAAAATCCATTCCATTAAAGCCTCCGGCAAGAACGTCGAACTAATACAAAAACTCAAGAAGCATGCTGAAACATTACCCAAGGATTCGCCTTTGAGTATTGCTGCTAGAAGTGAATCCGATGGAGCAATTCCGATTCAGGCACAAGCGCTTAATTCAGACGAACGACAAGAGGAAGATGCGGACGAGGAGATGGAGGACGAAACGTCTCACCATGGCTATATGCCTAGGCAGAGCGAGCAATGGGAAATGGTGATGGACAGTATCCAAGAAGAAGAAGAGGGCTCATCTCAGGGCACGTTCTCCTCGCAGCGTACATTCATTAATGGCAGTACAGGGGAGTTCGGCACAGGAAGCACGAAAGGTAAGCCAGGGTCCACATTCATAAAGGGAGCCTCTTGTGCTAAATCTCTCTTTGTATGGCACCACCAGCATCTAGCGTTGGATCGTCTATCAAAGCCCTTGCGACGTCCCTCGGACTCAAACGGGGGAACTCCAAGGTGTCGACAACGAATTCTAACCATACAATGGCGCAATCACACCCTCAGGAAAACGATGAACTTTCATTGAAGTCAACTCCTTACGCCTCGCTTCCTGAAGCAACTGATATGCCTCAAACAGACCACTTCACTCTCGAAGCGAATAGGATGTCTGTCGATGGCGAGGCTGAGATCCCACTTCCCGGACATGCACTTCGTCCAGGCCTCCCAGCGCCTTCCAATGCTCGTTTGAGTATGGGCTACGGCTTAGGGGCACCCTCCACCCCATCCCGACAGTCACAGGCTACCACCACTATTAGGCTGGTGAACCAGGATTTGCTCTCCGGGGACACTGCGGACATCAGCTATGGCGAAACCGGAACACCGCAGCTGAAGCCTTTCAAGACTACCTTTGATCTCTGTTTTAGTCCAGCACCCCGCTTTGGCGGCACAAGCGTGTGGCCACCCAGAAATGACGACGATATACAGATGAAAGGGATTTACCCGAAATTGACTTTCGATGACTTGCCTCCCTCGATGCCCGCGTCACCCGTCGCATTCCCAGCTAAATCCCCCGAGCCGTTCAAGTTCGGGTCACCTCTTCCCAAGAACAATGTCAGCGATGAACAATTCCGCTCTGCTGCCGCGGCGGTTCTCGAAGAGATGAACCAACGTCTTCGAGAAGACGGCGTGGATGAGCTTGAACTCGAGATGATTTCTAAGCTCCACCCTGGCGCAAAGAAAGAGCTACCCCGAGAGATCAAACCCATCCCTGCTTCCAAGCGCGGCGAGATCACGGACAAATTCCAGAAACTGCACGAGCACGAGTTCCAGAAGATGCAGGGTATCGACGCTATCGTTAAGAAGCGTGCCGAGCGATCTCCGGAGAAGAAGGATGAAGAGAAGGTGGTGATTGGTCGCAAGCGCAAATCTAATGCGCTTGAGAGGGACGGCGGTGCTGCGGCCAGGCGTCCGAGTACGCTTCCTGGTCGTGTTAGTGCTACCAGAGTCATTAGTAATGGTCGACGCGACAAGATTGCCATCCCCGGTGCATTTGGTATGGATGACGATGACGATGACGATGAGGAGGAATCGGAAGGAAGTGGTAAACGCCTCCGGATGGACCCTGATGCGAAGCTCACCCCTGAAGAGGAACAGAAACAGGAGGAAGAGGAATTGCGTCGCGCCGAAGAGATGGAAAAAGAGAAGGAGGCCATCCGCAAGAAGCTTGAGGCGAATCGTGCTCGAAGGAGGAGCAGTGCTGCTCATGGCGCTGTTCCCAGGAAGAGCGTTGGGCGACCACGCCCCAGTGTTTTGCGTAAGTTTCTTACCGATGTTCAAGAAAAGCAACGATTAATCGACCGATTAATGACAGAGAAACCCAAACCTAAGCCTTCTCGATTCGGGTTCTTGTCTTCTGCGAAAACACTCGTCCAAAGTGTCTGGAACCGTGGCAAGCCTGCCGAAGCGGGATCAACTGCCATCCCCAAGACTATGCCCGCTAAGATCGAATCGGCTAAAGGGAAAGAAAAGATGGGCCCACCCCCTTCGAACACCTCCAGGAAAGCAGCACCTGCACCCGCTCGCCCTTCCACTTCTGTTGCCAGTGGCAGCAAGCCTCCTGTGCGTGTCAGTAATGCAAAAGACAATAACGCTACCGTAAGCACGAAGGCGTCCATTGCTTCATCGGCCCGCGCTAGGTCGCCGTTGCCTTCCTTCAATAATTCGAGCAGCCGAAACAGCACTCTCAGCAATGGCACTACACGCACAAACCGCAGCAGCTTGCTCTCCGGACCTGCTTCGCGTGCAAGCTCTGTTGCTGGAACGGCTGCAAGTAGGGCGCGTGCGAGTTCTAGCAATATTTCGTCTGTTGGCACTCGCGCGTCTTCAAGGTTGTCATCTGCGGAAGTTGTCAGTAGTATGGGCTCGAAGAAAGTTATGAGCACCTCTTCTATCGCGTCGCGTAAATCCACAGCTGGCACGTCTACCTCGAGGCTTTCGGTCGCTTCACGTCTCCTCGCGCCTACTGCCAGTTCATTGGCCAAAACCCATCGAAACTCGAAAGTTCCATCGTCGTCAAGCTTGAAGCCCCATCCAGAGACTAGGAATCAGTCTCCAGCGCCGACTGCCCTTGGTATGATCACCAACAATCCCTCAGTTACCTCTCCGAAATCAGGCACTCCACACAATACTTTCTCACCGAGACGAGGTGGCATCTTCAGCACTCCGCTCAAGCTACCTTCGCAATCGGGCATCCCGACCCCCGTGAAGAAGCGGACGACTCCAAGCGGCGGCACTCAGGATGGTGGTGCCGTCGATGGACAAGAACAATCCAAGCCAGTAGTGCGCTCGCTAAATGGCCGCAAGCCACGCATCTCGCGCTCAAAGGTCATCGCAAAGCTTGCATCACAGCGCGCGGCATCGAACCGCGTCGTTTCGGGGAGCAGCGCCGCCGGTGGTCGCCCGAGCGGCCTCACGCCGCGTGTTTCGGGGGCCAAGACACGCTCGAGCATCGGAGCAAAAGTGTCGCGGGCCAGCTATGGCGGTGGCTCTCGTGCGCGCCCCAGCGCGGGTGGCGCTGGGAATGTGCTGCTTAGTGCGAAGAAGAGGGCTAGGCAGAGCGAATATGCGAGACGCCGCAGCCGGGTGGGGCCGTTGAACTTTGAGACTGCTGGTGGTGAGGCTGGCGCGAGTGGCGTCAGCGTTGGTGGTGGTAGTGGTGGTGCGAGTGCAACACAGGACGATTAGGTCAGTTGTTTGGTGCATTGCCGTGTTTAGACCAATGTTGGGGTGGCCTGCTTTTCCTCTTGCCGGCAAGAAACTTTCGGTTTGAATTTCTTGTGGCCACCCCATGACAATGTTGATGTTCAACTTCTCTTTTCTATTGTCTGCAACCTCACTTTCTCGCACCATCTCGTATACACTTCTTGCCTTTCTTCGCCCCAAATTTCTCTCCTCTCTGATTTCATTTCTATTCCTTCTTTTTCTTCCCATGATGCGACCCAATAGGCTGATGACTGCCGACTGTGACTTCAAACGAACCTCCGAAATTGCTACGAAATAACGCTATTTATGTACATTACACCACGCATCCACGCATACTCAATGTACTTACGATCCACGAATGTAGTCTGAATGAACCCGCTTTCTGTATTCCTCCCATACACTATGTGGAAAACCTTTCTTTGTACCCTTATATAGCCAGCCACCTGTCTATTGTCCGAATCCACGGACAACGCTCATAGAGGTAGAGCCTAAGCCCTAAACGAAGATTGCGAGACGCGTCGCGTCCGACGCGAGCACGCGGTCACATGATATTAATTAAGATAAGTGCGGAGATTCAAATTTTCCTTTGACCCCCCATTGTTCGTTCCCCTCCTTTCACCCCTTGCTCTTAACCACAACGACACGATAACTTAGGCCAACCACTTCTTTATTTTAGCTATTTTTTTGCTATAGGTAGCCCAGCGGTGAGCGCTGCCCTGCAGCGGAGCCGCAATGCGGCCGCACGTACATATAGCGCTCATAATGGACCATGGTACGCCTGGCCTCTTTCCGCGAGAAATGAAGCTTACTTCGGCTTTTAAGTTCAGAATATAGTCTTAAGACTCTCTCTAGTAAGTATAACGGAGCACTTGTTTCACAGTAGTGCTGAGGTTGTGCCCGACACGAATATAGGTGCATATATGCGCGGTGGGTGCGCATACATCCAGTGATATCAAAATTCCAGGTACGCATGTGCTCCCTATTCTTCAATCTATGGCTCTGAAATTTGCTACACACATTTAGTCTCGCTCATCAAAATGGAGAACAGCCGCCTGGGTGACCCTATACGCGAAGGCACTAAAATCAGTGAGTATATGTGCGCATTCTGCTGGCTTCGCTCCACCCATCATGTTGTGCTGTGATTTTTCTCGTGACTTTACCCCCTGCTCGGATGGCGGCCCTTTTATTCCTATCAGCATCGAACTATCTGGCATCTGCTGACTGAGGCTTCATTCTGGCTCTGCTCTGGGCGTTGCTTTTATCCGGAGTGTTTGTCTCGGGGAGCCTGACTGAGGAAAACCCCTCATGTTCTCCTTCCGTTCGCGTTTACATTGATTTCCTAGTGACTGATCGCTTTTAAGCAAGGCTTCTTACTCCTACGCACCACTCCGTGCCAGTGCCACCTTCAATTCACGCCATAGTAACATCTGTCTGAGCACGATTCATCATGCTATTCATTTTGGCTGCTTTCCAGTACACTACACCATGATACACGCTTCACGGCTTGCTTTTGCGGCGTTGCATTGGTACCGAATGGTTGCCGCATTTGCGCAATCACAAAAGCAAGCACGACGACTTGACATGAGAATACTCGGGAGGTACTTGGGCTAACATTCAGTCTCCGCTGACTGACGAATTAGACTTGCCTCTGGCTCGAATTTTTCTTCGCCGAATTGTTTGACCAGAAGAAAATGTAAAAGTCCAACCCGATAAATACAAGGGGACTGTCAAAAGGTCCTGACAAACACCGTGTGTGGTATCCAAGAGTGAAACGCAGCGTTATCTGATCCCCGGTATCGATTTCTCGACTCCTATTCCGGCCAATTGGTGAATTATAAGCGCAAAAGCAATCCGCTTCAAGGGGCAATCCAATTGATTATTGTACATTTCGGTTTTATCTCCTATCAAAATCGTGGAGTCAAGCAACATCATGCCACCAATCCCGAACCTGATAGATTGTTGTTTCCTTTTTTGGATGACGACGGATAGCCAACACTTACCACTTATGGGAATAATTTTCTTGTTGGATTGGTTTGATTGCTGTTCTTTCCAGTTACACCGCCGTATAAAGCTGGTTGACAACTGTCTCTCCCCCAACTGTCTTGACTCACTTTCCATCCGCCCTTGTTTTACATTTCACCATGGTTCTCGATACTTCGACTAACCTCGCCAAAGACGAGAACGCGGTACCTACGCCTGCTCCCCGCCCCAAAGGCCTCGTGTCGAGGATTTACAAAGATGCCTCAGCGCGTCGCCGCAACCGCGTTAACGGCACCCCTCAATCCACTGTAAATCGCGCAGATCAAGCCAAACGACGCAGAAAGGCAAAACCCAAGGCGCCTGTGCGTCTAAACCTGACGACAGTACCACAGGTCTCCGATGTTGAGATGTCGAACGGCGAATCATCGTCAGGGTCTGCCCAACCCAAGACGTATCCTCTTCATTTACCAAGGGAACTCATGCGGCCGCACTACAAGGAGGTCTCCGTTGACCTACTTCGCGAACTTGAACCATCCCTCGCGGAGCTGGACTTGCCATTTATTCGCCTTTCGCTAGAGGCTGCTTCTTCTGAGTAAGCCTACCAGATCCTCTCTCTTTATACGTTGTCCTTACGCTGTTTATTTTTCCAGCTTAACCAGATCGTTACGCAATATCAAGGCTGAGATACCGAAGGATCGGATACCACAGGAAATGACGGTTGAAACCACCGACATGAACGACTTCCTTCCAACACACATGCTCGCTGTCTTCGCCCCTCCCACGACCGCTAAAGAGGATGGTTCATCTCCTCGAAGGGTCACAGTCTTCCCCACCCACAGCCTTGTCCTTCTCGCGAATTGTGCGAACCTGTCCAAGCCCCCTGATGTCATCCCGCCTCCACCTATGGGTGAGACGCAGGTCGTGCTTCCTGTCTGGTCGATCTGTCTCCCCGTTCCTCACTTTTTCCCTCCGTTGTTGACGTATCTGTACACGAAACAACAAAGCTCGATCTTACGCTCCTTCTTACCCTCACCGCCGCCGCCTGACCTCATGACCAGCGATGAAAAGTTGCGAGCATTCGCGATGCATCTTGCCACGACCTTTACGGTGCAGGCTTTGTTGAAGTCCATCCATAGCATGAATGGACTGTGGCAGAATGTATGTGCATTGGGGGTGAATGATGATGCCTTGTGGGATGCAATGGATATTGTATGGCAAACACTATTGACAGCATTGGCTATTGCGACGAATAACCCTGGTCTGATGCTTTCGCCAACGTCGGGAATACACCCTACCGCCTCGTCATCGACAGCATCGGCATCATCATGATCGTTTTTTATGTTTTATGCTCAATAATATGTTCCTTATGCTTTCCATTATCATGTATCATGCTTTCTTTCTTGTTGTCAATCTCGCTCTCGCTCTCATCCGCTTTTATATATATTTATAATCTTTGTTCTTCCCTGTTCTCCATTTTATCTTCTCCCATTACTCCCGTTATCTGCTATTGTTATTGCTCTCATTTCCATCTATCGATTTGCTCTGCTTTCTCATTGCTTTTGCCGTCTCTTGCATTATATCAAATAGCATCGGATCTAAATCATCACCTGCTCTGCGCGTACTAGTTGTTCAACCACAGCCTGCATAGCCTTTGTATATCATCACTTAATAGCTTTGAACTACATATGTTCTAGCATCATAGCAATTAAAATTGTACTGTTCTTTGAAAAATACCTTCTTTGGTGCACTGTACGAGGGATGAGATTCTCTAGTCTCGTGTCAGCCTCTCGCTGGTCGTGTCCCAATTTGAGTGGGACCCAGCGAGAGTCTGGGACACTTCCAACTACTCGACCAGGGCTTTCCCTTACGAATTTTCTTGGGCTTACGTCAGCCGTTGAACGCGTCTCAGCGACTGTGTCCTGAATTCTTACCTCTCCCTCGTGTACTCTTTTGTTTTCCCTGTAACTATGATACAAATGAATCAGGAACTACCTTTACCACCTCCTACATAGCATGACTCTATTAAAAGTAGGGCTCTCCAGCATCAGACAGCAGATTTGCCATACCAGTGGGAGCAAATGACTACAAGATCTCCGGAACGCCCAATAACAAGGTTCGCTGCTTCGATCTGAAACGGATGGAGATGCGCACCTTCCGCAAGAATCCTCGAGTCCCGAGCTAACTGATTCCATGCATATTCACAGAGAGGTCCCAGAGGTTGAAAGTCCAGCACAGCACTAATAGTGAAAGCAGCGCGATCAAGGCGACCTTGACTGCACAACGAGTAGGCTGTGCCGGCGCCGTTATCTTGCGGCACATCATACCCGTTCCTCTTCTGCTTCTTCGATTTTTTTTGTCTGGGAGCGAAGATGTTGGCGGGCGTGATAATAATGGAGAGGTTGAGGTAGTTTGCGGGTCGGAGGCCACATCTGAAAGCCACGGTTCTCGGACATTACGAAAGAATAGTATAGAATAAAGATAGAGGTATAAGAATTATGCGGAATAGCGTGGTAGAGTATGAAGGAGAGCACTGGTCGAGTAGTTGGAAGTGTCCCAGACTCTCTTAGCCGGCACGGCTTTTTGGGACGGATTCTAAGAGAGGCTGGCACGAGACTAGAGATTCTCGGCAAATACATTCAGAACGGAAATGAATCCAGGCCTAGGCTTTACAGATATAAACAATTGCAATTCATAAGTGAGTATATCAGGTCGCCTATCTGTTTTACCCGTATATGATTACCGCGCCATTCATGGGTACGTTTTCTTGTAGGCAGTAGAAATTCTGAAAATATAAAATATCAGTCCTGGCAAAATTTGTACCTAGAAGGGGTTAAGTAGTACAGCCATCGAAGCTACCCACATGCCATCTTGAATCTTCGATCACCCAGATGGCAAGGAAATGATAGGCGCCCATTTCTCGTGAGTTGTTTACGATTAGCGCTCTACTCCGTGTGATAATTTTTTTTGTAAAGCCTGTGTAAACAGGACAGCTGGCCTGGAAGAAAATGCTAAAAGTAGCAACGGCCGTTCACTAGAAATCAGCAAAATGGTTGGGGTATGTTGAGCGTCTCTATATATGTAAGATACTCGCGATCAAACTGACAACAAGGGTGCAATGGGTAAATGGATAGCATAGCAAGAAAAAGCAAGCAAAAGTTACATACTGAATATTAGGGTAAAATGAAAGTATGCGACGGGTGTGAGAAGTATTAGCGTATTGTGAGTAAAGTGTACTATGTAAAAAATTAAACAGCAACAGCAACAGTAACAGCTTGACGGGGTGAGGTGATGAGGTAAATTACGTGAGGGTTCATTGCAAAAGTCGTGAAGAAACAGGTATTGTGGCAACATGCTATAGGATAGATATCAGCGAAAGCAAAGGGAAAGAGACGAGTAGATTGTGAAAGATTAGGTTGACAGTTCGGTAGTATATGGTTGAACGAGGAGAGGCGAAATAGCCAGGGTATGATATCGGCGGATATGGGTGCGGATCACCGTGTGTGGACCTAGATCCGCAGCCTCTGTCGGATACGACGCGCCTCTGCGGTGACGTTCCACGCGGTCTGGACGAGCTGGAGAATCTTGGGGTCATTAAAGCCCATGGCGAGAATGTTCTTCCAGATGCCGGCATTGTGATTGTAGACGCGCTCGAAGCGTTCGTCGCGGTGGCGCGACAGGACGAGGGACATGGCGGCTGCGTTGGGGAACTCCTCGACGACATTGACTGGCAGCAGGCTCCAGGAAAGCAGGTTGGTTTCGGTCTCGAGGGCCATGCCATACAAAAGCAAAAGCGGCAGGGTGGAGACGTGGGGCACGGAGAGCTCGATCACGGGCAGGTTGACCATCTGGGTGGGGCCGACGTAGCGCGGGATGGGGGCGGTGCTGCCTGGGGGTGCTGGGGGGACATTGAGCTCGAGTGGAAAACCGCGCGCGAAGAGCGTCGCGTCGATGGGGAGCATGAGGGGCGGTGTGGCAGGCTGGTCGGGTGAGGTGACGGCGAGGACGTGGGTGGGCATATGGGCGTCGCGCACAACATGCATATCGAATGTGGGGCCGAGCGGTTCATTAGTAGTATATGGCGTTGGGTGTACATTGAAGTGGTGGCACAAAGCGCTGAGAATTGGGTAGTTAGTTAGCAGAATCCAAGGAAGCAAAGAGACAGGAGACTCACTCGAGTGGCGTTTCTCGGACGAGCAAGGACTGGCGCTGCATAGCGAAAACGGGGGACGTCAAGGATGATAGATATCGTGTCGTATAAAGAATCGTATAGAGGTCTTAAAGGGAATGGATACGCGTAGACCGCGTCTAGAGATGGGGATTTGTGAGGATTAAGGAGCGTAAGTGGGGGGAAGGAGCACAAAAAAATAACACCGTGTACGTACACTTATGTATAAATCCGCTTCTCGGCAAGATAATCGGGGTGCGTTCATCAAAGTGTCCGCGAAGAAAGGTTAAAGATGTTTTAGGCCCTTCAGGGATGAGAAGAACCTTCCTCCGCGCTCCTTTCGACGATTGGTACCTAGCGAAAACGCACGGCAAGGGTCTTAGAAGATGAGGTCTATACTTTCTCCGACAAAAATTGTGCAAATTTACACTGCTTGAAGGCTTGTTCCGAGCAATTTCATCAAATGGGAATAAAATATTGATAAAATCAGCCACGAGGCAGGTATGTTGTCACCATATATGTGGATTCAAAACACCCTGCGCATCCGTGGAATATTTTATATGCCCCAAATTTTGAGAGCAAAATCTGTTTTGAACACTCATGAATTCATATAAGTGAATGAAAAAAATTGCACCTTTTCGAATCAATGTATGTAGGATAAATGCTGACGATGGAGTTTTAGTCAAAGAACAGATCGGCAATCAAATTTAGGCACAATAGGAGGTCAGCCAAATCCTGCAGTCGTTTAAGGTTCCGAGTCACCCATCTTGCTCTGCACATCCACCACGAGTCGCCAAGATTCTTCCTGTAAAACACACCGAAGGACAATGGACGAAAACTTTCGGAAACGCTTGCGTAGATTGCGCGCCTCAAGTTCAAGTTATTCTTGCATTGTTCATATAGCTGAACTTAATTGAAAGGTTCGGAAGCGAGTGGAATGTATTAATTCTCCGTAGTTGCTAACAACTCGTCCGATTCGCAGAGGGCCATCCTAATTTTACGAACTCCCTACACGCTCGCAAAAGACCTCTCTGGCGCCGCTGACCTCAAAGGCTTCTCTCGGAGTCTACCAATTCGTCGCTATGGTTGCGCATGCTCTGAAACTTCGTCTCTCAACCTCGAGGCGTCCTCTTTTTCGTCTTCTGAACATATTTCGACCTCTCCAGTGAAGTGGAAAGAAAAACTTGCCAGCTGGTAAGGTCGGAGCACACACCATGTTCGAAAATGACAGATCGACACTGACAGATATCATATCCACAGCGCTGATGCTCCATGGTCCCTGCTGCGTACGGAATCCGTCGGTCCTTCTCCGAAGGCCTGGGTGCCACTTACTTGCTTCGTCTTTGCATTGTTCCACCGATTCGTGTCGCGTGAACGCACTCTCCCTCACGCTGTCCTGCGTCACTTTTATTCTGCGACCAGTTTGGGCCCCCGTTTTGATACTACTACTTTTTTCTGGGTCTTACTTACCTTTTTGGATGTTGCGTCCAAAAGAAATTTCAAGAACCTTAGGCTCCTCATCAAACCTAATATATCCTGGAACTGGCGTTGATTCTTGGTTCAGTCTATAATTGACCTGTAAAGGCGCACGGGAGCGCACTTTCCCAGCTCATGTTTAATCGAACGACTCGGGAAGGCTTTTCGAGGAGAAGAAAACCGAGGAAATAAAAGAGGTCGGAAGTCTAAGCATGCTACGTATCTGGAAGGCCCTCCGCGCGAGTAACGGGAAGTAACTCTTCTACTTTACCCGGCTCCCTAAAGGACCTGACCTTTGTTGAATTCCATGCCATGCTATGCCCGGTTGGCTTGCGCTACGAGCAACCCGAGTTGTTGCGAGAGGCTTTTTAATGTCTAGATGGGCGCGTTTTCACGGTCTAGCATTTATTCTGTCGTACATGTGGCCGTGGAACCCAATGGAGCCCAGTCTTCAGCGCCTACTCTAACCCGAATTCCACTATTGGCAAACCCTAATTGTCTAATTTTTCTTGCCTCAATATGAGCGCCACTATTACACAATTCATTCACTGTTAAGTCGTATGATTCTACCAAGCCCAAGTCAACGGCAGTCCAATCGAAGGAAGCATCTTCTCCCGCGTGAGTTGAAGTATGCTTTATTCTCGAAAATGATCATTAAATTCATTGACTTCGTTTAGCTTCGTTAAAATAAGTCCAGTAGGCTGGATGCATATCTACTTCCCAACGGCGTAAATCGGACGTAGATAGTATCTGTCTGAGTCGGTCCGCAAGAATCGAAGAGCCATGATGCTATTACGGGATATTTTCATTTCCGATACCACCGTCCATTGTTCAATAGCATTCAGATTTATCCCTGCCAACAGCGGCAAAATTAGCAGCCACGAGGCAGGCATTTGGTATTTGTTTTTTTCTTCCTTGGATTGGCGCGTATGTCTCGTGTTCTACCTACAACAATATGACTGACGGGTCTAGTTTTTTGAGGTTTGCGCTCTTGATTTGGCCATCCATGATCAACTCTGTCAATGCTTTCGCAGTTCCTGGAGCATTTGAGATACCCTGAACGGCCCAGAATAAAAAGAATAAATGACCGAACAAAGTAGGGTTAGAAAACAGACTTGAAAACAACCGCATGACCAGCCGGCTTACCCAGCAGGTATGCCCAGTACCGATGAACAAACCGCTTGCGATATGCTTTGCCTCCCCGACAATCGGCCCACCCCCAGTACTCACAAGCGACAAGTAGCATGCCTGGCGTTTTTCAACGACACCTTCGCGCAGCTCCTGTGAAATGCTCGTTACATGAGCTTGGATTAACGCACACGCCGCCTCGTCGACTGCAACCTCGTCGACGCTCGGAGGGAGCGGTGCGTCGTCGCCTGTGCCGCAAGCGTACACCTCATTATCCGGGCGCGCATAAATCTCGGGCGAAGAGGATCCAGTGGGCGCGAGGATCTCGGTGAAGAGCACATACGGTGTGATATTCACGCCTGCTCGCGGACGAAAGGTAATGCTATGTGCACGCATGGACGAGATAGGCAAGTTCGGAACAACGTTGGGTGACCAGGCGCCCGCTGCTAGGACAACTTGTGTTGCGGGTATGATTTCTTTTCCCCCTGTTTTGGGGTCGAGGTATTCGACGCCTGTGACGGCGCCGCTCTCCTGCAAGATCGCCACAGCTTTCCCGTGGATGCAGGCGACGCCGTTATCCTTTGCAAGCTGGAACATGCTTGTGGTAAACAGATATGGATGCACCTGTGCAGTTGCACCGTGTTTCGCCATGGGCGTGTATGAGTCGGTAAGTTCTTCCTTGACCCATTGAAGGTCTTCGGGCAGACCTGTCTTTCGCTTCGCTTTCGCAGGTTTCTGCCCTCCAGGAAGCCCTAGGGTCTTCTCCAAACTCTTATTCTCTCGAGTCACATCATCTTCGCTCGGCTGCTCAACAAGCTCGCCCCGTCCTTCCCAGCTTCCGCACCCGACGTATCGCCAGCCCCACCTGTCCTTGCCGTTGTGCTCGTCCGCGAGTTTGACATGCTCATTGAATGAAAGATCAACTATCTCCTTCGGGTATGCCCAACGCGCGACCAGGCCTCCTGCTTTTCCGGATGCGCCCTGTGCTGGACCGTGTTCTGACGCTTCTAGTAATGTGATTTGGATGGACTGGGAAGATGTAGATGAATGCCGCGATAGGTAGTAGGCTGTTGTACATCCAATGATGCCACCGCCAATGATCACGATCTGTCGTGTCGCCATCGAGTTGCAACAAGTCTTCACTTTTCACAGCTTCAGGTGGCGATTATATGGATAACACAGGATGTGTGGTTGACAGACATATCGACGACGATAAATATGACATATGTGAATCCTCCAAGGATGCTCGTGACTTTCATTAATGTTCTATTTCTATCTCCGATGTTTTTGCAGTTTGCGTGCATCTCATGTGGAGTTCATGTTAAATGTTAATTGCTAGTACACTTTGTTCATCATGCTTTCGGTGAAGAATCGAGCAAGGAATCCAGAATTGACACTACCTTCACGTTGACTTCACCCTTGGAAAAGAACACTCTGCCGGTCTGCTGACAACGCAGCTGGCACTGCGGCTGGCGTTTCCTCACATTGTTCTTCCTCTCGACCACAGTCTTTGAATGCGGCGCACAGCGTAAGTCTTGAACTTCCCGTATAAATCCTCTCTAACTGATGTGTAGCTCATCTACGCCATCGTATCACAATGAAGCTAGAGAAATACGTGATGGTACTATTCAGGACATCGATAGGATCGATAGGATTGAATCAGAAGGGATGCAAGCAATCGAACGCGCTTAAGCTCCCTTGGGCATCGGGGTTTCCTTCTTCAACGACTAGAGGGCACAGACTGAGACCCCGCATTATTCTTCTCGATGAGCTTTTCGACCACTTATAAACTTCAATGCGAAGCCCACTACACCGTTTCAGTATTCCGACAGCAATGAATCCCCACGGTATCTACCGATCTTGATTCAGTAACGTCGAATTCACTACGTCAATTCGAAGAGGTTTGGGTCCGATGCCTTCGTACTCATAGCTGACCGAGGCCGATGAGTTTCTGACGATTACTCACCTCGTCGGACTGTTGGCCTCAGAAGAGAGACGAAAATATTCGCTGAGGCCTGGACAACATCCAGAAGAGAAGCCAGTAGTGCTCCTCAGATCACGTCGAAGTATTGGTTTAATGCTCTGGTTGATTGGATGTGATGTGAATATAATATGTCCTCAGGAACAAATGCTAAGCGCGAGTGCGTTAGTGCTCGTATCGAACTTGTATGTCGTCGCTTCGGACCACGATGAACAGTGTCTGGACAAATATACTAGCTAAATTCTAGGTGAACTTTATGCGACTACAGTTGCTCAATATGTTATAAATATGCATTGGCCAGAACGAAGTATGAGTAAATTCTTTGCGAGTTTCCATCACAATTGTCTAGACGCTATCTTGTGTTGCTAAGAACTCGGAACGAGTCCATCCTTCTTTTGTTCTGCAATAATCGCGAAGATCTGTTGTATACCATGTAATATAAAAAGTAAGAGCTATAACAGAAAAAATTTGACTATTCTTCTAAGATTGATAACAAATGAAAGTCCACCACGAGTTCTACTGTCCGAGCTTTCGCTAGATACTAACGAGATGAAGAATAAAAATATAAACGAAGGTTAGACTAATGGAATTATTGCAGACAGATAATGGAAGAAATGCCGCTTCAGAATCCTTTCCTCGTGGAACGTGGTAGAAAGAGGAAGCTGCTAGTCGAGGAAACGCACTCTCTCCTCCACTTCTAAAGGAGGTGTATAATTTGGTTAATACGCACGATCGAAATCAGATCTAGAATTAACAGCCTCACGTTAAACGATCTCTTTAGCTTTTTGAATGCTTGGAATTTCGCTGGCTTTGCGACGTAAATGGTACTGCGATCTCGCATAAAAATATCTTGGAGGATGTCTTCCATACTATTCATCGGCTGTTGTATATTTCAGCACGATAAAGAGAGAAAAAAGCAGAAGAAAAATGTACCGGCAATTCCGAAGTGTAGACAGCGTCACCTCCGGTCCAATATGTCGAATGCCGAAAGGGATAATGTGACATAGGGAAAGCTTTGAGCGCTACCACTGTACCAGAAGTCACATACAACAGGTTAATTTATAGCCAGTGCCGAATGTTTCAGACGCAGAGCTAGGACCCAATCGGGAGGGAGAACAACGTTGGAAGTTGAATGATTCACCGTTCCAGCAACCGACGCTTTTATAATGCGAGGGCTGAACGCCAGAGGTTGGGAAGCTGATGATTAAGGAACGCAAGAAGGTAGAAAATATCCAAGGGGAAAGCGTTTTAGTAAGGTTTGCTGTGACTGCAAGCTTAGAAGTTTAACGAAAGCAGAACATAGGGTTTTGAGGGCACGGGAAGGCGAAAGCAGCCGAACGAAGCCTCAATATGTATATCAGCGAACATTCATAATATAGGCTCCAAAAGCTAGGAATTAGAACGGTGGTGGTGCATGCATCTTTTCTCTAAGGTAGGATGAATGCTGACCGTTTCGCTTTTCATCAGGGTTTCCGGAACGCACACTGTATGAGGGAGAAGAATTCAGCAGAACCACCAAACTTACTTTAGTGAAGTTATCCTTACAGGACTTGAACTATCAGAATCGAGTTCGAGTATATGGTCGTCCTCACATAAATTTATGTACTGTTAGAACACTGAGCTATACCAAGACGCTAGTCTAAAAATAGCCGTTGCCCGCTGCCCTCCGAAGTGCTTGACAAGGCTTTATAGCACCACTGATAATGAGTCAATGTTAAAGGCTGAGTTGGCTGGGTCTCGATGAAATTTACGCGAAAAGAATCATTCATAATAGAATCACAAACCAAAGGTAATATGGTTATTGGACAGCCCGAATTATGCTCTGCCAAGCAAGCGCAACGCCAATTCTTCTTCGTCATCCAAACCGACATCTGCAGAGGCTTTGGGATTCTTATTTGAGGAGTCGAATTTATTTCGTTTTGAAGGAGGAGGGGCCATATCTTCGTCTTCCGACGGCAAATCCGGAAGGTCGAACTCAGGAGAAACATAGCCGTCATCATCAGAAGCCGCTTCAAACACGGCGCCGACCGGTTGTTCATTTCGCTGCAGACATAAATGTATTATCAGAAATGCACCTTCAGAAAGAACAGGTACGATGGATTGATAAATTGGACGGAGACGTACCTCTTTCTCTTTCTCCTTCTCCTTTCTCTTTCTCTTTTTCTCCTGCTTCTTCGCTTTTGCCTCCTCGCGATCCACCATATCCGCCACACGCATCTTCGATCCCTCCTTCTGCGCAAACAACATCCCTTCCTCCTTCGCACCCTCCAGGCCACCCTTGTCCGCGTACCAAGCATCTGGGTCAGCCATCTCATAAATGTTGTGTGGGTTGCCCTCGTCGTCAAACACCGTCTTTGTCCCAACGCCATTCTTGACGATTGTCTGTTTCGCGCGGCCGAGTTTGAGCTTGCGCTTGGAAAGGTCGCCGGAATCGAGGGGCGGAAGGTCAGAAGGTAGGTCGTGATTCGCCCGTTTGAGTACAATGAAGTCATCGTCAGAATCATTGTCGAGAGTGGCAGGGTCGTGTTCGATGAGTTTGGAGTAGTGTTCGGAAAGGACATTTTGGTTCTTGCGCTCGAACATCCGGTCATATCTGGTGCGTACGGTTTCGCCCTTGAGTTGACCATTAGCAGATGATACAAAAAATACAGCACGTATGTGTGACATACTTTTGTTGGTTTGGTTAGTTTAACCACTGTCTCCTCTTCTGATGACGAGGAAGCAGCGTTATCGTCGCCGTCGTCTTCGGACTCGGAGCTCGAGCTCTCGGGTTCACTCTCCTCAGCATCTTTCTGGGCGGCCTCCACAGCACGAGATGCGTTTTTGCGTTGCTTCACAGCAGCCTTACTGAGGAATTTGATTTTGGGTGTCCCGGGTAAACCAAGGGACTCTGCAAATCGATCTACAGGGAGCTCGTCAACATTGAAGATGGATTTGTCCTTGTGAAGATAAATGGATCGGATATATGACACAAATGCCTATTGGGTGACGATGTCAGCTTTTTAGAGAAATTGAGCCAGAGACAAAAGAGACGCACTCGTTGGCCCAGATATTTGATTTCGGGATCCTGGAACGCGAGGTTCTGTAACTGGTTTTGGATGTTCTGCGTCTTGCTTGGGCGATTTTTGATTTTTGAAACTTCCACGTTCTTCTTTCTCAGCGCAGCAAGCATTCCCTGTTCTTCACTAGGCGCCAAGAAGAGCAAGCTCTTGCCCTTGCTCTCATACCGTGCCGTCCGTCCAACACGATGAATATATGTTTCAGCATCTTCCGGTGCATCCAGCTGCACCACCCAATCAATCGAAGGAAAGTCCAGACCTCGAGCTGCGATATCCGTCGCAAACAGCACCGCATGCGACATTGATGTGAATTTTTGGTACATTGCCAACCTCGCGGTCTGCTTCTGCTTCCCGTGAAGGCTTAGCAGAGGCATACCGGGATGCATTTTGCAAAACGTTTCGAATACGAATCGTACTTGCTTGCAACTTGACATAAACACAATTATTTTGGTCTGCAGATGCGTTTTAATGAAGCTCCAGAGCACGTCGAGTTTCTTGTCGAGCTCGGCTACAAGGTAGTGTTGTTCCAGGTTAGCGGGCATGGTGGAACTTGATTCACTGCCTTTGATGCCAATTTGAACAGGATTGTTGAGGGAAAGGCGGGCGAGATCTGCGACCGATTCGGTCTGCGTGGCTGAGAAGAGGAGGGTTTGGCGAGATTTTGGGAGATGGCCAAGGAGGGCAGTAAGTGTTTTTTGGAAACCCATATCGAGAATTCGGTCTGCTTCATCAAGAACTGTATGTAACAGAGATCAATATCAATATAGAAAGAAAGGGAATGCAACGCACCGAGCATCTGTAAATTTCCGGCATCGAATCCAATCGTCTGGTCCATATGCTGTAAGAGTCGGCCTGGAGTCGCGACAAGGATGTTCATCCTCGATAGCCTATCACTCTCATCTTTGAGATTTTTGCCTCCGATGACAAGGCCTGCTGAGAACGAATGATATCCACCGATAGAACGAAGGACTTCGAAAATTTGGACGGCCTGAAAATCAGTCAGTCATATATGATATTGGCAGGAAAGCAGGATCACACACCAGTTCACGAGTAGGAGAGACGATCAAAGCACCCAACCCATCTGCTGCGCTCCACCGCCGCCGATATAGTATTTCGAGTACAGGGACGAGGAATGCGAGCGTTTTTCCACTTCCAGTCCGTGCTGCGCCCAGAACGTCTTTTCCCTTCAACGAAACAGGAATACTCGTTTTCTGAATGTCAGTCATATCGACAAAGAACGCCTTCTTTAATCCTGGAATCAACATTCTCAATAAGTCCTCTCTCGGTTGTGAGTGACTTTTCTGACCTTTCTTCGTCGCTTCAGACAACGGAAGCTCACCAAATTGCTTTAGGTCTTCTGAGGGCACCTGAAAGATCGCTAATTTTCAGTACACAGATTGTGTCAGATACGGCGGCTACACTGACAAAATTTGTGGCATCTCTTTCCAGAGCCTCGATTTTCTGCTTCTCCGTCAACTTTTTGAGCTTAGATGTTCTGATGGCTGGTTTTGCGTTCTTCTTGGATTTTTTGACATTTTGGTGTCTAGAAGGTCCTGCAAGAGGCATAACCTGCTCCTTGACCATTCTTTATGGTGAGAGCTGACCAAGGCGATGGCGGAGAATAGGAAAAGTGCTCAGTTAAAAGCATTGTCGGCGTCGGTCAATATGATTTAGTCTCACGTGCGCGATCGGGCCGTCGTACCTGCCAAAGGTTTTCTGGCCATCACATCCACTGCGACCAGAAAAATATTTGCCGGTTCTTTTAGGTATTTTCACCAAGTCAAAGTCTCTTGAAGAACTCTGTAAGTACGATCCGCAATCTATTCGTTTACAACTAATTTCGTAAGAGCCTTAGCGAAGCGTCAGATTACGTAACAAGTCTGCCGTCTGGAAGTGGAACACGCGGACATGGTTCTCAAACGGCTCTTTCATTCACTCCCAGTTTCTCTCCGCTATCTTTGTCTTTTGAGACCCTCTGAGCTGATATAAACATATCCAAGCTTGGTCTGAACACTCAACGACGCAACTACAATTTCTAGAAGCAAATCGGACCAATCGTCGACGTCGATCCGGATTGAAAGACTTCAGCCATCTTACTTGCATCTTGCTTCTATCCCCAGAGTCATTCTGGATCAAGTAGAAGCGTCAAAGAATCATTTCTGAGCAGTTCAAATGCTGTTCTCTTTAACCTCGCGCATAGTCAGGTGTGCATCATCCTCCGAGTCTCAGTACTCATCGTTTCTATCTCACATCTTTCACCGGGACACCACAGCGCATTGGCGGCTTTCATATATCCTGGATATGCATCTTACAAGACTCTGAGCCAAAGACCTGCTTCAGAAGCAGAATTAGAGCGATGGCTCATGTACTGGTCCGTACTCGGGTGTATCGTCGGTGTGGAATACCTGGCCGAGTGGCTTGTTTCGTGGTACGCCTGGTTCGCTTTCTAAATGAAACAACAATTATAACGTATGTCAAGGATTCCGCTCTACACAACTTTCAAAGCCATCTTCCTTCTCTACCTTGCACTTCCTCAAACACAGGGGGCAACATATATCTATACCGTCCACCTGCGCCCATTCTTCGCGACACACGAGCAGCAGATTGACGCTACCATAGCTGAAATTCGTGGTCGGGCATACCGTTTCGTTCAGGAGAAAGCCCGCGCATTATGGGCAGCCATCCTCGGTGCCTTAGCGCCAGGTGCTGCGGGTGTTCAAGAAGGCGCCGGTGCACAGCCCGCAGGCCAGACGCGCCAGCCTTCAATGGTTACCCCTGATCAAGGCCCTGCAGCGCTTCTATCGTCGTTGTGGACTTCCTATGGTCCAGGTATCATTGCCGGAGGTGCAACTTTGCTGAGACAAAGCACGGCTGCCACTTTGCCCTCTGGGACCCCCGGGTTGGGCTCTACAGCTCAGGCTGCGAACATAAGCGCCGAAGAGCGCCGGAGACAGCTGGAAGCAGAGCTTGCCTCGTTGTCGTCACCTTCTTCCGTCCCAATGCCTCCCGCAAACAATCCAGCGCGGCCGCCATCGACGCCCTCATCATCTGGTTCTTCTGCTTCGGTCAGAGAGCGCACCATATCTGGAAAGTTCGAGGAGATTAGAGGCGGTGAGGCGGAGGGGTATGAAGTGGAGGAGGATTTCGTTGGAGGCTTCGTGAAATCCGAGGGTTCCAAGAGGACTTCGGGATGGTTTGCTGGCTGGGGCGGCGCTAGCTCGCAGGGGTACGAGAGGGTCAAGAGTGAATGAACGATTCGTAGGTATACTTTCCTTGGTGTCCATTTCGTTGACATTCCACGCCATCTGAAGGCCACGATCATTGCCACTACTGTGAGGACTTTTCGCTATCATCTATTATCCAATTTCCTTGTATTTCTATCCACGCGTTGCCCATCTTTCGTTCGACTCATATACGAGGCTTGGAACTATAAGCTTCGGGGCCCTTTCAGTATCCCTTTGCAAGTCGGGAACATTGCCAACACTTCAGAGCTTCAAAACTTGCTTGCATTCGTAAAGGCCTCTTTCAACTCCAGACCAGTATCATCGCAATGAAATACGTGAACGTTGTTCCCTATGAAAATTCCCCGACCAATTCGACTGCAAAATACCGGATACGGTGATATATCAACAAAACAGCGCCCATTCAAAGCTTGTCTATCTTCCGAACCTAGGCCGCAACGCAAGCGTGTGCGCCGCGTGTACCAGCGTTTGTTTTGTCAGTTTCTGCACTCGTGTGGGTCGCGCGACCTCCGCGAGGGTGACGAGCGCCTTCATGTTTCCGTTCTTGCAGATCTGGTTCGATAATATGAATTGTGCTGCCTGTCCGACGACGTATGTATGAGGTGCAACTCATTCCTTATAATACTGTTGCGTAGAAAGCATTAAGTGCCATCCGATCAAGAGGAAATTCATGTCTAGACTAAATCCCTCCACTTTGCTGTCACTGCCATTCTGTACCAATGACAACTTCCAGTATAGAAAGTCGTAAGGTAGCGCCTTCAGCGTCCCTGGATAGCTTTGTCAAAATAGTGTTTATTAGACATTGATACTCGTGCTAGACTCACACCGGGGCAGCTCGTTTGAGGCTCAATGCAGTGAACGTCGTTTGTTCGGGCTTCCGACTCAACCGACATGCTTAGGCCTAATATCGATGAAAGACCCCGATATTAGAAAAGTCTGACCGGTGAAAGGAGAGTAAGGAGAGTTACCAGAAATTACATGACACGGGGAGAGCAATAGGATTCCAATTGCAATCCATTTGCTTGGGCTGCCGATGTAGAATTGCATTTTATTAATGCGAGTTCTGGTCAGAGAAGGGATGTTGTTCCACGAAATATCCTCTGGCTTTTATATTTCGAGAAGAAGAGCAGCGGAGGTTCTAGCCGTCCGAAATATGCAGTCCTATCGCTCGACAGCAGTCGAAAATTATCCATGCATGTGGACTTGAGAGTCTGTGTTGTCGGCTTGCATTCCGGCTCCATAAAGAGTTGTTCCAAATGTGCTGAAAACCCGCGAGGTTCAAAGACCGAGGATACGACAATCTGTGCGAATAAATGAAATTCTGGCCGCCATCACCGGCCAGCGCTGAGCCCTGAATTGTTACTTCTGACATATCCGTGTATTACTGCAATGGATTGGTGGATCCAGAGTTTCCTTCTGATGCTTGAGCCTCGCTTTTGGTCTATTCTTCCTATCGGATTGAGATAGAATCTCTTCAATTTGGATTCCCTCGATCGTGCCTCGGACACAATTACCCCATCTGACAGCTGGAAATGTCATGTACGCACGATAAGAATGGTTCAGGTAGGCATCACTAGGCATCTCAAGTGAAGTATACGATGTATGAGCACATTTGATCTATAGATAGACGCTGCCAGTCTCTAAATATAGGTGGCGCGGTAAAAATAGATGACAGTGACCTGAGGATGTACCCTAGTGCGCGAGCAAATGTATAGGCACAATCTGCCTTACTTTTCCCTGTTATAAGATGTCCTCGCAGAATAAATTTGATTTATTCAGGATCGGAAAGTCAGGAACAGATTTCTTTTGTGAGCGCCTGCCTTTTCGCCGAAGATTGATCGGAATGTGGAGAAAGAAATGGACAGAGCGTTCACATTTTGGTTTACGCACTACTAGGGAGGGTAAATGTCAGAGAAGCCACTATAAGTAGAAGCTTTCAGATAGATGAGATGGCCGCGGAGTGGTTCCTGTGACTCATTACAGCGTAGTGTAGAGCTCGTCTGCCACATACTAGTGCATGGGATGGGTTGAATCAATGTAGCACGAGCCGGGTCATTAAGAGAAAAGAGAACTTGATCACAAACTAGTCACAATTCTCTCTTATTCGGCCGTCCAGAGGAAGATTTTGAGTCGCACTGTGTGTGGTGGTGGTCATGGACAAAGAAGAGCACGTTCAAGTTCGAATCAAATTCCGCTGGTTCAAGTAGCGCTGAGCGCTGAACACACTTGATCAACTCGATTTCATGCTGCATCTCAGATTAAATCATGCATACAGTGCTTACTGGGTCCTATATTGGTAATTCGGGTCCGTAGGACTTTCGGAGGAGATTATCGCGAAAGCGTGGTTAGTGTATCCTCGATCTGACCCCACCGCTGTCAGCCAAGAGAAATCCTTAACCATGAGCATAAGATATATAAAGGTACCCCTTTGGCTTCGATGAGGGCGTCGCCACTTCCAACCCTTCCAGCAGAACGGCAGCTAAAACATTAAGGGTATGACGGGCCGTCCTCCAGCTGATGATCGCGTGAACTGGCCACAAACCTTTCTTGTTCCAGCACCACGACTTGTTTACAATAAGACAACCGTTTCCAACCCATTTCGACCCCCAGGAGAGGGCTTTCCACCTTTCTACATCGTATCGCCTTCAAGAATGCCTTCGACCACCGATGAAGATGTGCCACTCTTTGCTGAGCGCGAAGATTGGGCCGATGTACAGCCGTTGGAACAATACGAAGGCGCCAACCCTATTGCGTCGATATTCTATACCGCAGAATGTAAGTGCTTTTCGATAAGATGCGCGCATTTTCAAGGCCGATCGTCAAAGGATTGGCTCAGATAATGACTTTGAATGCTGACCTGGTTACTCAGACAAGGATGCGACGAATTATTTCCGTGCAATCGTCAAATCAGGAGAGAAGAGTCCAAGAGTACTGGAATTGACAGAAAATATCATTCGCCAGAATCCAGCGCACTACTCCGCATGGTATGTTCACGTTTCATATAGACAAACTCGCGTTCTTAATCAATGTTACAGGCAATACAGATATGAAACTCTCCTGGCTCTTCTCCCGGAGAAATTCGACGAAACACCTCCTCTCCTCACAAGCGAGCTCCGACTCATGGACGAACTTGCAGTACAGTTCTTGAAGACCTATCAGGTTTGGCATCACAGGCGCCTCCTCGTCCCACTTGCGAAACAACCCATGCGCGAACTCGCTTTCATCAAGCGTAGCCTAGAGGTCGATGCAAAGAACTACCACACATGGAGTTACAGGCAGTGGCTGCTGGCGTCGTGTTATGGACTCGGAGCTGCAGCTGATGAGGCAAACGATGATTCGGTCATAGATGACGCGGAGGAAGTGTGGGCGGGAGAGCTTGATTTCGTCGATGCGATGCTGAGCCAGGATGTGCGAAACAACTCGGCGTGGCACCATCGCTTCTTCGTCGTCTACGGATGTCGTGGGCTGCCTTCCAGCGAGAGCGAGCGCCAGAGGATCTTCAAGCGGGAGTTGATGTGCGTTTCTTCTATTAATATCAGATTATCAATTGTTTAACTGGCCAATGCAGATACACCAAGCAGAACATTTCTCTTGCACCGTCTAATCCATCAGCGTGGAACTACCTTCGCGGCATTCTCAAAGAAACAGGAAATTCCATCTCAGTCGTGAAGCACTTCGCCCGCCTCTACGCGTTTCCGCATGGCTCTAACGAGAAGCACGACATTGTCGACCTGGATAATCCTCCCCCAAGTGCTGAGGCAGAGCTTCCCAGTGTGCAAGCTATGGAATTCCTGGCGGACGTATGGGAGGCGGAAGCTATTGCAAAGCTGAAGACTGAACCGAAGGCTGCCAAAACCGAGACGGACAAGGCAGTTGAGGTATATTTTCGTGACGTTATCATCGCGAATTTGGGATTGATCATTGTGTAGATGTGGACTGCCCTTGCGAACGAGCACGATAAGATTAGGAAGAAGTGAGTGGTCAATATGAATTAGCAAGCGCCTTTCTGATCTCCTTGCGTCTTTGATCAGGTACTGGGAACATCGGATTCGCGATGCTCACCATCTTTTGCAGGCGTCGGCTTAAATTGTAACAACCTCGAAGACCATGTAGGCCAGTGCGCGCGATTCACGTTTTTGTAATTTCTTATTCATCCTGTATCACATACATTCATCGACATATATTCTGAAAATCAAGCAGTGGCCGAGAATCACTCCAAGCCAGCGCAGGATACATCAACGCATTGACACTGATCATGACAGCGACATTGAGTTCGATATATTATCTTTCTATTTTCTCTGTTTCCAGTCAATGGGTCCAGTTATTCCAATCAGACTGAAAATGCTGGGAGGTATGAATTTTCCTCAGGCTCACCAAACCTTGGATACATCAATGTGGGTTGAGTTGTCTGAGTGTAAAATCCAGGTATGTAATAAATGTATGCCCGGAATTTAGATTACAGCGGTGCGAATTTCAGCATCCAATCACAAAATCAGTGCACTGCCTTGAGGCGGTATTTGTCGACGCTCGCGCCGCTATTTAACACAGCGATCAACAGGGATCGCCCACCAGAGCTGGTCTCTGCCAATTCCCCAAAAACCAAGCTCAAGGACTGGCGCCTTGTTTTCCCTCATATTGAATCTTCTACCGCCCGCTGACGATTAACGATACCTTATAAAAGCCGACATGAAGTTCTCCCTGCCTTTGTGGTTTCTCCCTCTCTTCTTCGGATATTGGGCTTCTATTGTCCTTGCATACCCAGTAGTAACCCAACCCGCGCCTGGATCTCTAGCGGTCAGTGTGCAGAAAGAAGTAAATATGGCCTTCATGTAGCTGAATGTAAACTAGATACGCGATTCAATTGAGCTGAGTGATGCTCAGTTCTCTCGCTCGTTGACAGGATTGGATGACCTGGAGGATCTTGAGGCGCGTGGAAAGTTGTACGTCCAATTGATTTGCTATGTTAGAAAGCACTGAAAGTAGCCTCAAACTTTCGACCACGCAGTGTTCAGAAATTCAAAGATTTTCATCAGAAGTACATTTCCAGAGGCCCGAAATCCCATACCAAAAAGCCGTTGCAAGTACACGTGAAGGTCGAACGAGAATCGACAGTTCATTACCCGACCCACTTCGATAGAATAGCTGGAAAGAAACTTCCGCCGCTGCCCAGACCAGAGGCTGTTGCTCCGACTCCGCCACGCTACCAGCGTCCTGGCCAACATCCCCTGGGACCGAGGCCTCGACCAGACACTCAAGCCGAGCATGTTCGTCCCAGGAGACGCCCATTAGGTCCGAGGCCCAAAGTACAGAATTAGTCAGGAAAAACGGAATATTTGCATATGAAATAAGTAGTAAAGTAATCGTAGTTGTGTACATATGCAGTGAATTCATTATAAATTCGGAACTTACTTGTAAGCTATATAAGATATACTCCTCTTATCTCGAGAGATCAAGTGTAAAATACTGAGACAAAAACGCAACGTTTTAGCATTCCAGTTGGCACCCTCATCTTGAGTTAAGTCTATGTATAGGAATTCTTACTCCATTTGAAAGTTTTCGTTTCAATTACTAAATAAGTAATATTTGTATCTATTATGACAGAAGGTCGTCGGCACGCTTTTTTCAACGCCATTGGCATCAGTTTGATTGCCTTCATAGAACGATCATGCTGCGAACAATGTGAGTCTCATTTCTTTCTCAAATCACACTGGTTAACCACATTGCATGTCGCTATAGAAAACCCAAAAATGCCCGCTCAAAACGAGTCCTAGATGCTCGTCAACCAAAAGAAATCGAAGACCCTCGGACGGCCATCTTCGTGAAGGGAACACATGCTGGAGAAGTGCTGAACAATGTCATGAAGGAGCTGGTGCGTGGTAGTCTGTGATAACCGGACATAAATCTGAACCTTGTTGTAGATGGCGCTGAAACGACCTGATGCTATTGCCTTCAACAAAAAGAACCTGATCCATCCTTTCGACGCTACAACGCCTTCTATTTCTTCGTTAGAGTTTTGGGCAGGAAAAAATGACGCTTCGATGTTTGTTGTTGGACAAACGACTAAAAAGAGGCCTCATGGACTGACATTTGTGCGGATGTTCGACGGGAGGGTGTTGGACATGACGGAAGTAGGAGTTGAAAGCTGGAAAGGAATGGCTGAATACAAAGTGCGTTTATGTCGGAATATATTTTCTATCTCGATCTCAAACCTTTTCTAAGACCCCCAAATCAACACCAGGCCATAAGCCATTGATGCATTTCGCTTCAGAACTTTTTGATACCCATCCTCGTTTCGTCCAACTAAAATCCATGCTCATTGATTTTTTCAACGGTGAAGAAATTGAATCAATTTGTCTCCCTGGTCTCGAGCATGTTATCAGTGTATCCTGTGGCCCCACTCCCGCCGCACTCAACAATGCCACCGCCATTGCCTACGCCAGCCGCCCAACATCAACCCCCGAAGACACCTCCCATTTCCCCAAAGTGCACGTTCGAACATATACCATCAAGCTCCTCGCTTCAGGTACACGCATCCCACGCGTAGAACTGACACCCATGGGGCCCTCTCTCGACCTCGTACTCCGTCGCCATCAAGCTGCTGATCCCGAGCTGCTTAAACAGGCGATGAAGCGACCCAAGGTTAAGAAGACGGATATGGAGAAAGGTCTGGGCAAGAAAAAGAAGAATATGGAGGTCGACGAGATGGGAGATCTAAGAGGACGCGTGCATGTTGGCAAGCAAGATTTGGGCAAGTTGCAGACGAGGAAGATGAAGGGATTGAAGGCTGCACCGGGAGAGGAGGACGCCGAAGACGAGGATTTCGAAGGACCAAGGAAACGGAGAAAAGAAGCATGATTTTGGTTCTATCACCTTTTGGTCATGTTTCGCTGCTCTTTTTGTTCGTTTACATGTACGCTCTGCTTTGGGATCACATTTATTTCATGAGACTACGTCTTCGCAGAAAATGCCAGTCGTTTCGGCAAAAAAAAATCTTACAACATCTAGCAAGTAGGATCTCTCGAAGTCGCTGCAAGCACATATGTATACATGGATATTGATTGTGCAAAATATCATCGACGTGAAGATCTATCCCTGGAAGGCAATTCCAGACTTCGAAGTCTCCGCCAATCCTCCGCCTGCAAAGCCGGTCCCTGATCATTGGAATATGAGTACTTGGTATCAAAACCTATGGCACCACGAACCTTCGCGTTTCAGCTCTATGACATCCTTCTCCTTCAACTTCACGTCGCACACTATACATTGTTTTGATGGCCGAACTAGTGTGTCAGTACATGTCTTGCAGGTAACATGTCCGCATGGTTTGCATACTGTTTTCCGTATGAATTACATTTCAGTTATGAGGGAAGAGTCACATACGGAATAACAGTGTACTGTTCGACAGTCGTTTCTTGCATGAAGGGCACATAGGTTCGGCATCCTCTTTCTTGGTCTCTGTTGATGGTGTGGCAGATGTGGAAGACGACGACGGAGTGTATAGCGTGAACTTTACGGGAATGAGATTCTTGATACTGTGTTAGAAAGTGTAGATTTCAATGACGTTGACGCATTGCATAGCGCTAATCCTATAAGACACGTACGCAAGATTATGAGCAGAATCTGAACCGCCGCCTCTGCATACGGTTTTTGCAACCTCCATCTGCGCCTGAGCATCTTCAAGGGTCTCTGGTTGACCAATTTTGGCGGTCGCTGTGGGGGTTAGAGAGGGCAGCCAGAAATCAGGCAGCTTGGCTTTCATTCGCTCTGCTTGTTCTTCCTCAAGCTTCTTGAGAGCGGCTTGCTCGGCCTTCTCTTGCAATTCTGACACGGTTGATGAGGAGAATTTGAATGATGAGGATGAATCAGAAGGTTGTTTCCGTTTGCTACCAGTTTCTATACGCAGATGAGAAAGGTGTTATCGGTAAGAGACTGGACAGCTTACTTTCGTCGCTCTCGGGGGTTGTACTTTCCTTCCCGCTATTCTTTATATCGCCTGCTTTGGATCCAACACCACTTCCTAGAGCAGAGGACCCGCCCAGACCTAGCTGCCCCCGCTCAAAATCTTGCAAGACACGCTCTCTCGCTGCCTCCCTTGCTCTCGTTCTTTCTTCCTCAGCCTCCTTCTTGAGGGCTTCAAGCTTAGCTTTCTGCCGCTTTATATTTGTTTTCTGCGTCACTTTTAAAGACAGAAAGTAAGAATGATAACTGAAGCGTATGACATGGTAGAATGCTCACATAGGTCGGTATAGACGCATTCTTTGCAAAATAGATGTCCTTCTTGGCATACTAATGGCTCTCTGGCACGATTGAGACACAGAGAGCAAGCATCGAAGACCCTCATGGATTCATTGCCTAAACGTTGCTTTCAAGGCAACTTGAGATCGAGCACATAATTTCCGAAGTTCCAGAAAGGCGTACCTTCTTAGTGCCATAATCCAGTCGTTTATACTCAGCATACGTGAAGATTGATGATGCGGTATTATTCTTGCTATGTTTCGTCATGTTTTCTGTATTGCTTTCTGTGTTGCTTTCTGTCGAGCGTCCTGGGATGTCGACGGCGTAAGGTGTTCTGAATTCAGGAACAACTTCAAGTTCAACTTGAAAGTGGAGGCGGCGCGATATTATTCGTCACGGATCATGTGATCTCGAATCCTGCCACCCGCGCCCGACGCGAATTGCGAAGTTGACTTTCTTCTTCTTTCCAGCCAACGCAGACGCGTCGTTTCACTCTGGAAGCGTTTCACAACCTTGGGACTTTAAAGTATCTTAAAAATTGAGTTAGAATCCTACCTCTCCGTTTTGAACGATGGATTTCCAAAATCTGGACGATATTAGCAAGGCATGGTTCCAAACTCTTCAGTGACGCGGCCTTGAGCTTACGACGACATACTACTTATAGACAACTTACTGTATTCCATATATACCTCAAGGTAAGTAACCATATTCTCAAAAACTTCCTCACGACTGAATTTATACGATGCAACTGTTTTACAAAGGCGCTCAACCAGATCTAACCCCCAAGTCATTTTACGAAGATCGAGACCTGGAGGATGGGCGGGAACTGAGATTTGAGGCCTACAGGGTGGCATGGAGTAAATGCTTGCGCAGAATGCAGGTGCGTTATTCTTAATTTTGTCGCCTTTTACCATTGAACCCTTGATAGGAAATTGTTCACGAATTACAAGATGCGTCCGTCAAGGATGTAGTCAAGGAAACTCGAGAATCATACACAAACGTACTCCCTGGACTGCCTTACCCAGAGCTGCCAGTGATAACTCTGACCAGTGCGTCTAAATCGCTTTGCCAATGCCACCCTTCTTTCTAACGTCTTCATAGATCTGAGTCTAGGTGCCACCCTCCTCGATAAAGTATCAACAAATCTGGAGCAAGATGAGCACGATACCGAAGAAGAGAGTTTTAGATGCACTACAATTCACCTATATCCTGGAGATGTACCCACTTTAGCGGCTGGAATGCGTGCAATTATATCGGGTTTCGTGGACAAAGAACGGATGGCGGAAATGGGTGTGTTTAAATTTTTTTTTGACTGATGATATGGCCTATTTATATGTCTATAGTTGAACGTAAACCTACGAGTTCTCTTGCGAATTATGACATAAAGTACCTGGTAGCTTGGTATAAATCATGGGCTCATGAACAAGGTATTTGGACCTCTCAATTATATCGGAATTGAAACCCTCAACTTTAATACTTCCAATAGGATATTCAAACCTTGTCATTGTCTTGCATGACTTTGAACAATTTGATACGGAAGTTATGCAGGATATCTTCTATATATGCAGGTACTGTCTATCAATTGTCGTAACCTATCGTTCTATATCAATTTACTTCTGGCAGTGGACAAACATCTGTGCTCCCACTCGTCTTTTTTCTTTCGATGACCTCCCCGCTATCCAATTACCTAAATATAACATATCCACGCGCGACGCTATCACTTCTTCGCGTGCGCAATTTTTCAGCCCCTTCTGGTCCTCAGATTTTACAGGAGATACTGCTTAAGGTACGCTACTCTCGATAGATTCCGACTATTGGCTGATTGATCTCTGCCCAGACTTTCTTCGATACTAATTTCCAACCAGATATTATGATTGGCCCTGCCGTACTAGAATATTTGCAGGATTATTTTACAAGATTCCATCCCTCGGTGGACGCCATATTTACTGTCGTACATGTAAGTCATTCTCAATGACTACAATAGAAAGGGAATAACTCTTTTTCTAGCTAGTTCACCTCAGGCACTTTAGCTCGGAGCCGTTAACCGTCCTCGTCAATGACACACCTGCGAATCAAGCCTTGTCAAATACGAAGGCGTCTGCCTTTGTTGATTTTCTTCAAAAGAGAATACGGATCAGTCACAGAAACAATGAAGATACCAACATGGGCGATGATTCTATATCCTCCACGATTGAAGCGACCAATGCTATCCGCAAAGATTTTCGACGTCGCATGATTGACATGAAAATCGGCTTCCAGCTCATCGTTCTCTTCCAGTCTTTCTTGGAGGAGCAGGGTTATAAAGGTCTGGATTGGTCTCAAAGCCCTGAAAAGCGAGAAGGACTCGGTCGCGCGATGCTTCTGCTGCTCGACGACAGCCTCAAGAAATATGTCAAGCAGATTGGGGTATTCGCAAGGTGCGTGTGCTCAGTCTTCCAAGGCCAACCTTTGGGCCAATGCTCATTAGTCTTTCGGCGATGTAGGAAACTGAAACGAGAAGAACTCATGATCGTTCTCAATCGTATCTACCAATTTTTGCATAGTCTGCCTATTGATATCTCTGCGGCCGAACAACCAGCAAAATTGCACAACACCAGCATGCGTATGGAGATAAAACAAAGTCCAGACAGCGAAGACGTATTTGATGCCGCATCGGAGAATTTTAGTGGATGGATTGTTGGGTACATAAGGTGCGTTTATAGTTGTGCCGTATCTTGTGACGCCGAATCTGACTCCCCTTCAAGCGAAAAGATAAAATCGCTTGAGACCTGCGCTCTATGGGATATATGGTACACTGGACGCTCACTTTTCCCCGCTGAGGTATCTATTACATTCCATCCTCGACGTGAAGTAGTTTTCACAATATGCGTTTCAGCTCATCAATCCATCCATCCGCGCATCTCTATTAGCCGGACTATTGCGCCCACATGAATTTGCAGACGACATCAACGAGAATCTCGCACAAAGGCCAGATGCGGAGTCCAGAACTATCAGGGACTTGCCTGATACCAGTATACTCTTCAAGCGATACCTGGACAGCAGCAAGCTCATCAACGTATACGACTGGTACGAGTCGTTCAAATCGGTCTTGGATGATCAGCGACAGGAACGTTTGAGGGAGGTGACTGCGAGTCGGAATCAGAGTCCTAGGAAGAAGGCGAAAGGGAAAGGGAAGGGGAAGGCTAAGGCTTTGTCCCAGCCTGCTGCTGAAATGGATCTTGCCTTAGAGGATGATGAGAAGTGGGATATTCGGGTACAGGCGCGGTTCATCAGGGCGCTGCATGAACTCGACTACCTGGGATTCATCAAGCACAGTGGGCGGAAGAAAGACCACCTGATGAGGACGGTATTCGATATCGACAATGCGGAATAGATGGGTGGTGAAATGTTCGTTTCTTTGTATCCTTGGATAGTCCATACCGACCCTAATGTGCTTCTATCATTCGCTTATACAGTACCAGTACGCAATTGTAAATTCTTTCCCTTCCTTCTCGCGAAATTTTACCTCTGCTAATACTTATATTCCCCCGGCAATGACATCGGCGTTTGAGCGAGGAGAGATGCGTCGCGTCAGTGCCATTTTTATACGAAAGGCCGCCGTGGGCTACATATATATTCAATAAACTTTCGGCGGCCACTTCATCTCTTTCAGAAATTTCATCATGGACGATCATACGGACCGTTCCCTCCTTCGTCGAAGCCCTGGATTGGATGCAGACCTGGTGCAGACCCCTGGCCATCACAGGTCTACAACCTTCATTCGTGAATTCGGCCTCCGAAGGTGGAGACCAAGATTTAGGCAGATCTATGCCGGTGTTGATTCATACTTAAACGATGCGCTGAGCGTGCTTTGGGTGAGGATGTCCTTTTGTTTGACTTTCCCTCTCAGCTGCTTTCGCGATCGCCGAACCTGGGCGCTGTGAAGCAGTTATAGCAGTGATATTCTACCCAATACTCAGCATTACGGTTTAATTGGAGAAAACCTCACCATATTCTCATGTCGTTGGCGAAGATCCCGGCAACTTTTTTTGTGTCATTGACCTTTCAAAAATGTATCACCCCTCCGCACCCACCACCACCGAAAAGCGAGCGCATTCAGACGAACTCCAAGGACGTGGAATGGTATACACAGACAGTGTTACCTATGGCAGCGGTATGATCCTTGTTTCGCTCTCCAGAGCTCTCTTAACGCGTTATCTGCACGGCTATTCTAGAAGATTCAATGGGTCATTGCCTTCTCCGAAATCGCAACAATTCTGGCATATAATTACCCCTCTTCAAATATGTCAAAAACGATACTCTCGTATCTAGTAACAACGGAAGGCGACCCCAGCAAATTAGGACTATCAGGACCAATAGTATTAGGCGGGACGATGATGATAATAGGCGCACTCATCCGCATTACGACCTACCGGTATCTTGGCCGTTTCTTCCGCTATGAAGCGAGTATCCAGAAGAACCACCAGCTTATAGTAACAGGACCGTACGCTATCGTCCGGCACCCAAGCTACACCGGCTTCCTCATTTCCCATCCAGGCTGGTTTTTGTGGCAGCTCAGCCCGGGGTCGTGGGTGCGCGAATCGGGTTTGTGGGGCAATTGGTTGGGCAAGGTGTTGGTGTTGACCTATGCGCATGTGGTGATTGCATCGACAGTCTATACTGTTCTTCGTAGGATGAAGGCGGAGGATGAAGCTCTAAGAGATGCATTTGGCGAAAAATGGGTGGGGTGGGCGAAGGAGGTCCCTTACTGCGTTGTGCCTGGTGTGTACTAAGAAGAAGGGCATAGCTATCAGAATGTGTTAATTGTTTTTAACTGTTTTCACGAGTCCAGTGCGTTTTCTTCTGTCCCAATCTGGTCATACAACTCCTGACCTTGGGCTTTTTTTCTTCAGTACGCCGCATCACTGACAATCAAGCCTACGTGTGCATCTTCAATATATCTTTAGACGAACTATTCTTTTTATAAACAGCCATTCATTCGTCCAAGTTGGTCCGCTCTGCCTCCCGGTAAGCCTGACCAGACAGGAAGAATAGAAGAGAAAACGGCTATCTCACGAGCATGATTCTACGAAGCCTGCGAGTCCAAGGTCTGAAATAAATAAGGGTGCTCGAGTCTCACCAATTATTTGGTAGTTCTCGATGATCCAGACCACATCTTTCGTGACAATGTTACTTGCAAAAATTCCTCTCGTCGCAATCGCTTCGTGGGCCTTCAAAATATGCATCGCTCCTCCCCATCCTCCACCTCCTAAGGGTTCGAAATTAATCCGTGCCAACAGAGCTGAAACAGAGTGGTACAGTTATATCCTCACGGTATATGCTGCGGTGAGGCTTTTTCATTCAACCAAGGTTCTCAGCTTTAATAGAAATTTGTAGCGCCTCCAATACTTTATTGCCTTCCTCGAAATAACAACCATCCTGGCACTTACATACCCCTCCTCTTCTCTTCCTGCCTCCATCCTTGCCTATACAGGTACTCCCAACCTCACACTCTCTGCTATACCGCTTATTGGCTTCGTCTTAATACTCACCGGCGCCTCCATTCGGCTCTCTACGTTTCACTATATGGGGCCCTTATTCACATTCGGTGCAAGTATCCATCCCAACCACCGTCTCATCACACACGGTCCTTACAGCTTCGTCCGACACCCGAGCTACACTGGCATGATGCTCTCGCACCCGGGCTGGTTTCTTTGGCAATTTGGACGTGGGTCGTGGGTGAGGGAGAGCGGGGTGCTGGGAACGGTATTGGGAAGGACAGTCGTCGCAATGTATGCAATATTCATTGTGGCCTTTCCGCTTTATCTTGTACTCTCCAGAATAAAGGTGGAGGATAGAATCTTAAAGGAGAAGTTTGGAAAGAAGTGGGAAGAATGGGCAGGAAGGGTGAAGTACACAGTCATTCCGGGGATTTATTGAAACGCAAGTTTACTGTATTGGTTAGACGTTCTCTTCATTTCCAAAAAAAAAGTGAAGATACTCATACACTTCGAAGACATGGATTCGTTCGACTGCGTCTGACTTCCCTTGGAATAATGAGTCGAATTGGCCGCATATAGGACGTGCGCTATCAGAAACGGCACGCAGGAGAGTTCACAGATTCTAAAGCTGAACGCGCACCGCTCTCAACATGTCCACGCTGCCAGACACTGCAGGGGGTTTAACTCGACAGATTTTATTTTTATCGTTATTATTTCAAGTCGCTCGTTTTTGTAACCGACGGTTCTTGCCAGTGCGTATTATCGAGTCTCTAAAAATACTATGATCATAGGGTTCATCAATTGTAAATACTCTGCAGCGGTTGACGCGCCACGGTTAGAATTTGGAATGGTCCTATGTCGGTATGTAATTGTCCCCGTTTATGGCATCGGTCGTTCCATTGTGATGCGAGAAGCTGAGGCCATACCGCGACGAGTTCATGGGGCGGCCAAAATAAGAGTCCCTTGCGTTCCGATGCTCAACGGAGAGAAGCACCATGCGCCATTCCCTTCATACTCATACTCATTCTGCTTCTGCCCTTTTGAACAAATTCGCGACGCGGCCAATGAAACCCGAAAAGCTGGATGTGTATTAACAGCACGCCGACGGTCGCAGGGTTGCTCATAGGTGAGCCCGTTCGAAGTACAAAACCTGCGCTGTCCAGCTTCGAAAGATCATCGCCTCATCCACGATTTGGAACTAAGCAGATTGAACATGATCTCTTTCAACCTCCTCATTTCATCTCTACTCTTCTCTTTTGCATCTGCAGCTTCTGTATGTACCCGTCTCACGACTCAAAATACTCGCGTCTATGCTAATCAATTGCCGTACGCGCAGTCTGCCAATTCGCAGCTTGAAGCCAGGCAATGCACGATCCCTGCCGCGGGAAACTAGTATACCATCTGCAGTGCGACCCTCCCCAACGATCCGCTTGGGCTCGGAGAGCCTTTTGGTACCCAGTGATTTATATTGAACATGGCGCCTCCGTTTGAGAATTTCAATCTTGTATGTTCTTGGGCTGGGTTGACGCGTGCAATGATTGACCTCTAATTTCAATATTAGTTCACGCCCAGTAACGCGTATAAAGGCGGATTTTATATCACGAGCGACGTGGTGGGCTTCACGGTTGGGACGATTCATCTGACGGAGTCTGTGAGCGCTTCAGCGTAGTATGCTGCGCAGTATACTGACCACATCATTCGTTCGTAAAACCTACAGAACCTTTTCCTTCCCTTAGTAGCTAGTCCTTTTGCTGACCCACCCATTCCGGCGACGACCTATGCGATCGAGCGTGCGGGCGGGGGTGCGTTTGTGGTGCGTTTTGATACCTCAGTCGCTCCCACTTTAAACTAATTCAACTAACTGAAAATTTAAATTAGATCAAAGCCATCGACGCGGAAGTTCTCTGGACGAGCATCCCCGCGGTAGACCCGACTGACCCGGAGACGGGAAATGCCATTGTGAACTTTTGTCTTTGAATTGAGTGTGGGGTTATGCTTACTGTTGACAATTTAGATTCAAATGTTGCCAGCTGACGGAGGGTCGCATCAGATATTCTTCCTACATTCTGCCTAAAATTTTGAAGTGGTAGTGATATGGGGCTGATCCAACACTTGGAGTCGGATAAAGGGGCGTACGGGGTCTTTGGGGCGTTGATTTTTCTGGCCTTGGAAAATATAACGAAGTGAAGTAGACACTGTCTGTAGTATATCCTAGTATATTTACATGTCTATAAATCCTCACGCTAAATCTCTGGCAATGCAGTAACATACTTGTTAGTAACTACTGTACGAGGCAGCGACTCAACCGGCGGCCCGTCAACGCGGCGCGCCGATACGCGTCTCGAGATTAGCGCTCGCACGTGATGTTGATGCCATTGGCCCTGCTGACAAACCAGGCCAATCACCGCTGCGTGCGCCGTCGGCTTTCCGTTTCGCAGCTCTGTGCCATCACCATCAGCGTCATTTGAGCAGCGCATACACCCTTTCGACACCCTGTAAACCAATCAAACTCGCTCTTGAGGATGCCCGTCACTGTCGCTGCTGCACCAATGCGCCAAGCGGTGCTGAGCCTATACCACAGCATGCTGCGCACCTCGAACTCGTTCAGCTCGTATAACTTCCGCGAGTACTTTGTGCAGAGGACGAAAGATTCCTTTAGGGCTATGCAAGTACGTTATTGTTTTGATTATCATTTGTGCTCTCATCAATTCGTGTCCAATTTACTGTGTTATTTTGTCCCTGACACGAACGGCTTGATGCTGACGTTGAACCTAAAATCCAACAGGCAGAACAAGATCAACAAAGGCTCTCCCATCTATATGCCGAAGCACTACGTGAGCACAATGTTCTGCAGCGCAGTGCGGTGGTGAACCGCATGTATGCGGGACCGAAGCTTGCGGTGGAGACAACACGGGTGAGAGATGGGAAGGCGAGTGGGATCCCGGAAAGGAGTGATTCATGAGGCCTTTTGTTTATTCTTTGCGCTGCTACTGAAGAGAGGGGTTGAGGAAGGTTGGGTGTGAGAATTAGAGGCGAGTGAAAGATGAAGGCAGTTGACTGGACAGGGAAAGGAAGATCAAGAATGGGAGTGGAGACGGGGCTGCCAGAAAGAGATGGACCCAGATGACGAATTGTGAAGACCCCAAACTTTCGAATCCTCTTGCCTGAGAAGACCTGCAATTCATGCATTTGCTCGCTTTATACACCTTTTTCACCCACATCCATGGACGGCCCACCCTTCGATACACGGTTTGCATACCACTACCACACGGTCCAACTGGATCGTCCATTTAGCTGTTTACTTCTCTTTTGGATGTCATATATAGAAGTCGTTCGGTTGTATCATCGATGCTAGCTCGAATACCTACCCAGATAGCATCGTAGAGTCGAACTAATTAGGAATGTAAAGTCTGCCAAAAAGACGAGCGAGCCAACTTCACCGCCCGGTAAAAAGAAACATAATTATGAGATGGGGATTATTTTGAAACTACTAACTTACAACGACATAACCCTCCTTATACACCTACTTGTTCTCCTTCTCCTTTACCACTGGACCTTTCACTGTGCGCATCCCAGACAATCCAGCACCCGCCTCCATCTCTGCCGCCATCTCCGCAGCGCGCATGCGCTCCGCAAACTCCCTCTTCTCGACCTCCCGCTGCCTCATCTGCTCCCCTGTGAGCTTCACGCCCTCTGTATCGGCTGGGCTTTGTGTGAACGCCCCACTTAGACCGCCTGGGAACCCGGCTTCAGCGTCAGCGGCTTCCTTGAGGAGGCGCTCTTTGCGGGCTTTCTGGAGGGACATGGATCCGCCGACGAGTGCGACGAGGGTCGCGCCTTGGAGGGCGACACGAGCACGCAGCCAGTAATTCATAGTTTTGGATTGGCCTTGTCGCATTTTGATGGCAGACATGACGAGGGCGCCAGTGGTGGCGAGACAGCCTGTAGGGGTGTAACGGGAGTGTCAGCGATCGTTGTCTGCCACTTTATCTCTCTCTTTATTTATCTCTCTCTTTCGTCTTCCGTACGAATAGAGGCAAGGAGTGTAGAGGTGGAGAAAGAACGTACCGAGTGGTACCCATGGGTTTTCCTTAAACTTGCGCTGCGCCTTGTCGCTCCAGCTCTCCGAGGGGTCTTGGTACATTGGGGGTAGAGGAGCGCTCATTGCGACTTCGGTGATCGGATTAAGGGAAAGATGGAATATAAGTAGAAGATTGGAAGCTGGAGGTGGAAGGGTGTAAAACTGAATAGACGCCCGGGATGCCTTTATCGAGTCGTCGAATCAAGTCCGTCTGTCGAGCTAGAACAACGATATTAATAAGCAATCAGTGCTCAGCAATCTTTCTTCAAAGTACAATTCAAGCCTAAGCGAGGTTATCCAATGAAAGCATACGACAACGAGTACTGAAATTCCCCGACTTTCCTCCAACAAATGCATGTTTCGCTTCAACTAATCGAAGTAACTCACCTCAAATCGAACGGCCTACTTCGATGAGTGCAGTGAGTAGTGTACTGATGGATAGAGCGCCTAACAGCGAAGGTAGACGACCGGTCAGTGGGAGATAGTGGTGGTGAGGACGGAAAGAAGCGTATTGAATTTTGAAATTCCGCCCTGCATGATAATTCGGATTGCCTTTTTCAGCTTCGTTACTAGAATACTACCATGAAAGTCATGGTCATACCCAGGGCAGACGAAATAGGTTAATATTCTATTAATTCTTCTTTCTTTGAGTTCAGTTTAAGAGCAAGCGAGAAAATGTTCGGAAAGGCTCGTACTCATGTACGAGTATTATCAGTACAGTGACAAATGATCTGAATACCGTTGGTATGGATAAGAAAACAATGAACTGAGGGATAGATTTTTATTATTAGCCTCGCATGCCTAGGGGGTTTCGTAGTACACTGGCATAGCTTTAGTTTCGTAATAGTGTTATAGTTATTGAGCAATTATCTTAAAAACTACAATAACGTTGCGTTGCGAAATGAAATGAATCTATTTGCGTTAACGGTTTCATGTCTTCTGACGTTAAATGCGGTCCACTGCGTTCATGAGAAACGAGGTTCGATTGGTCTGAGTACAAAAACTTGACAAAAACCTCAAAAGTTCAAACGTTCAAAACTGATCAAAAGATATTGATGCCGAAATGACGGGCCCGGCAGCTCACTGATCAAACTTCTTGATTCTGAACTATCGTCTCTATTTCGTTCACAGCTCAAGCTCAAGTTGCTAACTACCATTTTTGTCCTACGAATCGTCGACCTTTCAACGCCGTGACGACGTTATTGTCTCTATACTCGAGTCGTTTACTCCTGATACCGTTGCAACCATGGTTGACATTCGACAACCACATTCGCGCTCCTACGATGTGAGCGAACCTCCTCCTACAGATTGTCGTACGCAACCCCGAAGTACATCAAAAGCACCGCAATAAAGTACCAACAATAATATGACCCGGAGTCTTTGACATTGTGGACGAAATTTGACATCGTGAGTGCCGGCTCGAAACAAAAGTGATAACGCCCACAGAGTTACTTGCCTACAGAAGTCCTGCTATGATTTAGTCTCTGGCCAGTATATAATGAACTACATCATCCTTCAATTTTCTTTGTGGTATACTTGGCACAGTGTATCTCCTGAGGGGAATGATGAAAAAACGTCCGAAGAGCAAATCTCCAGACGAGAATGTCAAGAGGATCAAGCACGGGTCGGGGTCAAAAGTACGTCGCGCATTTTTTTTTGTACCCTTGCAGAGTGCATATCACTTTGGATTTTGGATTTACACAGGAGGAAGAAGAAGACGTTGTCGAAGTCGAAGTGACGCCCGCGCCACCGCCAGCAGAACCTCTGCAATTTAGCAGTAAATTTTTCCAACAAGCAAGATGCGTGAAAATCGACGGGGGGGAAATTAACAGTGCAAGTAGAGATCTAATATATATCAATGTCAATATTCCTGGTAAATCTTAATTCTCTTGCTCTGGTGAGACCTTGTTAATTTTGGTAACAGGACCTTCTAACAGAAACGATGCACGACATATACACGATTTGCCTCCTGGTCCGGTTGTATGTATAAATAATTTCGTGTTCGAGCTCCTGAAACTCACGCACTAGCATTCCTGTTGTTTAGTCCGCGACCGTATCGATGCAACAACTCGCTTCAGTGGCCTATACAAATGCTCCGCATCCGGTTCCTCCTGTATGTTTTCGTACGACATTGAGAACAGCGGTGTCGATCTTTTTTAATGCAATTTACCTAGCACATCCGAACGGTCTCTCCACAACCTATCGATACAACACCCAGTGCCAATCCTGCAATGGAGCAAGAGACTGAACGCAGCGCGCGCCCATTTTATGCCAGCACCAATCAAACTCATCACAGAACTGCGGACGAGCGAGATGTAGGTGTTTTGAAATCAGTTTCTTACGTGAGCTTGTATAGCAGTCCTCAACATATTTGTATGTAGCATCCTTCGTCGACGCCGGCAACCACAGCAGCAGCAACAGCAGGCGCGACATACCCTGAAACCAGCCCCAAGATCTATGAAAGACAATTGCTGCCTAAACGGCGCGGCTTTCCGCTATGGATTCCCGAACCAGACAGGTATCTGCCACTGCCCTGCCGGCGCTATGGTGTCAGTATCGGCGACATTGGGACCATCACTTCCGATGGCGCCTTCTCATTCATGTTCAATATCTTTCGTCGGGCGGGACACCCTATCAATCCACCTGAGCTCCCGGAGGGGTTCAAGCCGCTGGAATACAGAAGGATGGATGCAAACGAGCATTCCATGTTCAAGCCAGGGAGCTTTCTTGCGAGTGCCGATATTACGAAGGTTCGTAGTTCAGACCCTTCGTTCCGGTGAGGCTTTCTCGATTCGTACAAAATAAAATCTATCTAACTAAAATCTATCCAACGATGCTCTTGTCCCCCGGGGCCAATGCGATCTGATAGCGGAATGTCATTCAAGACCTCCTCTACAGACGGTGCCATCCTGACCTTCCCCGACGGCGCTATGACAATCAACTTTCGGAATGTCCATCTCATACGTAGATACGCTTACGAGCACCTCTCCAACTGGTATCGCTTTGCTAATGGCCCGCGTGGACTCGAACTCAAGAATGGGGAACTGCACCTTGTTACTGGCTGCGACAAGGCGACCTCGTGGGGTATGGCTGCAATTGCAAATGTCGAGTCCGAGAGGCATAGTCTTAAGTATTACCTCTCCCCTGGAGACCGTGGCAGCGACATACCTCTGTATGAGTGGGAATATACCGGGCATACCGAGGCACGCGTTGGGCCTGATTTGGAGGAGATTGAAGAACTGCGTCAGACTGATCATGATCCTGAAGAGGCTGGTATAGGTGTTGTCGGACGCGAGGGGAAGTTCTACAACCAGTGCCTATTTGTGCGGACACTGAAGCTCACCCTCGACGAGGATGAATTTCAAACTATTGGACAGGAGATAGCACCCAAGTCGGAAGCACAGTCGCTTCAGAGGCACCCAAGGGCAGAGTTAGGGGCAAGGAGTAACCAGCCTCCACAACTACCAGGGTTGGGTACGGATACTCAAGAGGCGGGTTCTTGGCGACAGTCAGAATCAAGTTCAGGCATGGATTCAGCAGATCTTTTGGTCGCAGATATCGAATCTCTGAATCCTGAATTGGATCACCTAGCCCTTGGTAATACCGCATGGCTTGAAGACTCTGCACCGTCCATGCTCGATACTGCACCTGTAAGCTTCCCCAGACGGATCTTCAGATTAATATGATGTAGTTCTAATCCAGTATTTCGTTGACAGCGATCACATCCTGCGAACTATTTAAACAAATATCTCTTGAAATTGGTAAGCACTTGCGGTAAATTCTACGTTTCAAATAATACTATGTCCTTTGTCCATCAATGAATACGTAGCATCCGCACTGCAAAGCTGTGATTACGCATGATGATGATTGGTGTGCTGTCGTCAGCGAGGTATGTATTCAACCTAGAATCCAGCTAATCCGATTATCTTACTTTGATCTTTCCTATGTATACCTAGAATGATAAAGTCATGCCAAGTCCCGAAGAAATAACAAGGCGTGTTCTCGCAATCCATGATGTTGTGGAACAAGATGGTAAGTGCATACTACATGTACCGAGTATTCGAGAATCGAAACCTACTAATTCTACAACGAAATCAAGGCCTTGTTTATCTCGAGCTGAAGGGAAAGAAAGTAATGTTTTCAGTGCATTGACCTGCCTTATACGCGTGAGCTGACTACAATTTAACCCTGTCACTGTACAGGCTTTGGACATAGATCCGCCAGTCTCTAAACATGTTTTGCGTAGACGCAAGTGAGGGAGTTTTGCAAATACCTGCGGCCTCGCGCAGGAAAAGACTCTGCAGGACCTACATAGAAGTTTATTTGGACACCTACGGTGCGCACAGCCTAGCCAGATCTCAGAGTGACGGGGTGCACTGCACACCTTCAAAGCATTTTCACGCTCTTTACCCACGTCTCCTTTATATATTTCATCATCACGCGTCTTATTGTTTTGTATTCTGTCCTCTTTATCTCGTTAATAGACATTTCTCGTACTCCTGGCCATCATACTGTCCTTGTTGTCGAAATTGTTATAGCTTTCCTGTCATGCTATAATTTTTTTTCAACCTGTTCAGTTTAATCCCCCTTGTTACCTGCTCTTAAATAGCTAGCATACTCTCGTTGTTTTTTGTTTAGTATAAAACCGTTGTTGTACTTCAATAGTTATCCAATCTCGTTCTATTGCGTACATTACACCCATCGCCTTTTGGGGCTTCTCATCACAGCGCGGAGTCAAAGAAGACACTGCCATCACGACACCTCACCAACCAGGATCCCTTGAATCTTCAATCGTCCTCCCTCACCCTTGTAAAAAGCGAAATAGAAGGGCTGCACCATAGGTCACCGGTCACCAAGTCGTGTCTGGTCTTTCTTGACAAGTTGACAAGCCTGTTTGCAACGGAGGAATAGAGGTGAGAATGGTGATGAGAATCCGATGAATCACGATCAATTACAACAAAGCAAAGACCCAAACATAGATTATAGTGTCCTTGTGTTCTGATGGGTTTTTGAACTTTCTCGGAATCGATGAGTCTTGTTGACTCGTACCCAAGAACGACTTTCTTCCCATTCACCATCATCATCACTCAATTCTCCAATCACATCTGGCTCCTTGCCTCTCTCTGTATTAATGTGCCTGCTGGCATCCACCGACACCGAATCAAATCCATTATAATAGCCAGTTGCGGAGTCAGATACACCTGAGCTGACCAGCAAAGAAATTTGATTTGGCAGATGCCATCGACGCGTAACAAGAAGGGCAAGTCGAAGGGTAAGGGCAAGATCCCGTACAGCAAAGGAACAGGGAAAGTTGCGGAAATCACGCAAGTAGGAAAAACTTCTGCGCAGCATCCAAATATTCATCCTCCTCGTATGTTCTGATTTGTTTCTTTTGTATACCGTGATGGGAACTCATTGAAGTTGGGTTATAGCTGAAGCTTCTAGTAGGAACGATGCCCAGAGATCGTATCATAACAATGGTGCTGTATGTGTAGGCGATGCACTCCGAGGCTCACACATTAACATCTGTTTGTTCAGTCCGTGAATGCATCGATACCAGCAACAGAGGTCAATGCAGATTTATCGTTTCGGGTTCCACCTGTACGTTTTCATACATCGAGAAGGCTGTACTGATCTATCATTGCTTTAAAATGTAGCCCATCCGAACCACGTCGCCGTCTCCTATTATCACAACTTTCAGCAGAAGTTTTGCGGAGGAGGAAACGCCTGGCCTCGTGAGCCTTATTCATGACGATAATCAACCCCACCCAACCCATTCCAGGACTGAGGATGAGCGAGATGTACGTGTTTTGAAACTAGTATCGCACTTGAGCATGGATAACACATTCCTTGACATATATATAGCATGATTCGTCTGCAGCGGCAATTTCAGTAGCACGAACAGAAACAGACGCGATATACGCAGGCCCCAGCAACAAGATCTACGAAAGACAGTTACAGCTTAAACAGCGCGGCTTTCCGCTATGGATTCCCGAACCAGACAGGTGTTTGCCACTGCCGTACCGGCGCAATGGTGTTAGCATTGGCGACATTGGCACCATTACTCCCGATGGCGCCTTCTCATTTATGTTCAATATCTTTTTGCCAGCGGGACACCCCATCAATCCACCTGAGCTTCCAGAGGGGTTCAAACCGTTAAAGCTGCTGCATCGTGGAATGTTGGATATAGATGTATATCCCGAGGTCAAGCCTGGGGGTTTTCTTGCGAGTGCCACTATGGAGGAGGTTCATAGTTCAGACCCTTCTTTTCGGTGAGGCTTCCGGCATTCGTACTCAATAAAATATCTAATGATGCCCTTGTCGTCCCCTGCCACCGTTATTTGATAGTGGAATGTCATTTGAGACCTCTACAGAAGGCGCCATTCTAACCTTCCCCGACGGCGCTCTGGTACTTGACTCTCAGAATGTCCCGTCCATGCGTACATATGCTCAAGCCCACCTCGCGAGCTGGTATCGCTTTGCTAATGGCCCGCGTGGACACGAACTCGAGAATGGGGAACTGCACCTTGTTACTGGCTGCGACAAGGCAACGTCGTGGGGTATGGCTGCAATTGCAAATGTCGGATCCGAGAGGTACAGTCTTCGGTATTACCGCCGCTCCCATGCCGTCCATGGCAGCGACACGGGAGACGCTCACGCATCCATACCGCTGTATGAGTGGGAATATACAGGGCATACTGAGGCACGCGTTGGGCCTGATTTAGAGGAGATCGAAGAGATCTGTCTGACTGATAATGACCCTGCTGAAGAGGCTGGTATAGATGTTGTCGGACGCCAGGGAAAGTTCTACAACCAGTGCCTATTTCTGCGCACACTGAACCTCGCCCTCAACGAGGATGAATTTGAGACTATTGAACGGGAAATAGCAATCGAGAGGGAGGCGCAGGATACATGGCCTGAGAATCCGTGGATGCCCAAGCCTGTAAGCTCCTTCAGACTTGGTTTAGGTTAAATTTCTGTGATTTTATCCCAGAACTTCATTGACAGAGATCACATCCTGCGGACAATTTGAACAAGCATCTGTTAAAATTGGTAATCGCTTACTTTTGTGTCTTGACTTTCCTTACTCACCGTTAACGAATTGCATAGCATCCGCACTGCAATGCTGTCATAACGCATGATAATGATTGGTGTGCTGTTGTCAACAAGGTATGTATTCCACCTAGAATCTACCTAATCCCATCAAATTTTTGGATTATCTTCTAACTTTGATCTTTCCTATCTAAACTCAGAATGATGAAAGCATGCCAAATCCCGAGGAAATAACAAGGCGTGTTCTCGCAATCCATGATGTTGTGGAACGAGATGGTAAGTGCATACCATACGTACCGAGTATTTGAAACCTACTAATTTAACGACGAAACGAAGGCCTCGTTTATCTGGAGCTGAAGTGAAAGTATGTAATGTTTTCGATGCATCGAGCTTCATACATTTGAGCTGATTAAACTATGTTGATCTGAACCTGTCGCTGAAAAGGACTGGGACATAGGTGCTAGGGCACAGGATTTGCTAGGCTGTGAGTGTTTTTTGATTAGATGCAAGTAACCGACCTTTGCGGATACCCCAAGACCACGGGTTTTTACATAGAAGCTTTAGCGCTTAAGCTAAAGCCTCCTCTTACTTGAGAATCCCGTCTCACAGAGTCATGGTGTGCACCGCAGACTCCAAAGCATTTTCACCCTCTTTCTCGTCTCCTTTTTAAACCTTCCGTTCCGTGATATATCCTTATCATCATTGTTTCAAATTCTGCGCCATGTTCTTATTATTGGACTTCTCGTACTCCCCATCATACTATTGTTGTTTTTGAACTCGTTATAGCTCTCCTGTCATGCTATCATATTTTTTTCATCCCGTTCATTCCAAGCATCCTCTCTACCTGCTCTTAAATAGCCTGCATGCTCTCGTAGTCTTCATTCTGTTCAGTATAATATACCATTGTCAGCTGCACTTTAACAGCTATTTTGGCAAAGATATGTACACTATGCCCTACAGAGAATGTGCAGCAGGGAACAACCCGCATCACATCATAACAGGGGGAACAAGATAATCACAATCTTGTATACCACTATATGCATACAAACGTAACAAATTCAATCTATATATTCTGTACTTACTAACTGATGGCATCTGGCGAGGGAGAAGGGAGGTGGAGAAGGGCAAGACACTGGACGACGTACTATGGTGGCCAATACTTCGTAGCACACTGGTCCGTCGATCGAATACGACGAACGACAACGAACAATGACCACATACGAAAATAACGATCGACGATGCTTGTACATCGTTGTCCGTCGTCATCATAGGCGGTTGTCCATTGTCGCATCTTCCATCGTCCGTGTCGTCGTACGTACGTACGTCCCATCATTCGCCGATCCATTGCATCTCTCCATTGTCCTACGACGTCGTCCAGTATGTACACAGATTGTACGCTCCTTGACCGTGGTACATCATCGTACATTGTTGTCCATCGTCCGGTCGGCATGTACGTCGTCTAGAACGTACAGTCCGTCATCCGGTGCATACATATCTTGGACATCCGCTGTAGCACGTTGACCATCATTGTCCATTATACGCTACATCTCCATTGTCTTCCGTCGTCACAGCCGCATGCTGATGTATAAGAGTGAGCTATTGGGAGTCAACACGAGATGAGCGTGTGGTAAAGATAGCGGGCACAGCAACGCACCTTATGGATCTCCCGCTCTGAGGTCTTCTCCTTCTGATTCCGTTGTACCTCCCTTCATCCGTTGTGAATTTGTGAGAAGAGCCTACATCCCAGGCGAGAAGGGAGGGGCTCGGCGGTTCGTGACGGTAGGAGATAGACCATCAACTGCTTTCAAAGGCAGTTGATGGTCATCCCGGCGTCTGCCGACTTATCTTCATCTTCAGAGACGATGAGCTGATATCCTCTGGTGAAGCTCATAGTCAATCAATATGTCATAGTAGATAATATACATTTACTGCTTCGAGGACCTGCAATGTCTCATGTTAGTGCGAGGCAACATAGCCCGTTGTCGAGTCAATGAATTTCAAATTTTGTCGTGCACCTTGGGCTCCAACTTGAACATCATACAAAGAGCACGATACGACGAGGCCAAGAGCCGGCCGCGGCTGATAACATGTACAATTTTCAACGTTGGAGGTACATAATTATAGTCGGGTGCCATGCGAGAGACAAGAGTATTTCTTGCGGCATTTGGGATCGAACCACCAAGTAAGGGCGTTATCGACGTCTTCGATATCTGAAGACAGGAAGTGATCTACTGTAATTCACTTGTTCCTTTGGATCGGAGTACCCTGTTCCGGGTACTCGGAGGACGGTCTCGAGAGTATTTGCGGTGTAGCGGAGTCTCAAGTCCATTGAGAGACTACTTGGAGACTACTGTACCAATTTAAATAGTTCGGCCGTCACGCATCACAGACCGAGTGGATGTGGACGAAATCGGTCGCTTGACCCATGTCACAGGCACTGTGGACGGAGGGACAAAACGGTCACAGGACAGGCGGAAATTGCCAAAGGGATCCCAATGGCCGTAAAACGTAAAACGCGCAAATTTGCAGAGAATACACTGATTTGGCGCCGATGGATGTCTGGATGAGGGCATTTTGGCCCCTGCTCATCTAAATTTTTACGAAATCGAGGACAAATTTTTTTGGCCTTGGCCGAAATTTTGCAGGTGTCCCAGGTCACTTGTCAACTGGCCGGAGTCCAAATTTCGTCCACCTTGTCCCAGATCACACCACCCGGCTGAACTATTTAAATTGGTACAGTAGATGGCGGACAGTGCGCCTTAGACCCAGACGACTGTCCTGCCAATGATGGGAGATTAAAATATCTCTTAGAAAGAGACAGTAGTCAGTTCAATCAGTTCATGCGCAGTATGGCCGACTCACTGAAGACTTCAAAGTTCCTTCATCTTCCTCACCAATGCATTGTGGAAGGGCCCGCTGTGACTTCCTTTCTCTATCACCCACTTATACCAGATGGCGCGGGACTCTTTCGGTAGATGTGGAGAAACGACGGAGCAGATGTCAAGAACCAATTCTGCCAGTTGTGGAGGCGATCGTCATCTAAGGTGTGTGTGGCAATCAGTGCGAAAATACAAGACTGAAGCTTGAAGCTGATGATAGACAATACCAATTTTTTCGCGACAGAATCCAAACCATCGGCTCCTTGAACATGGCCTCGAACTTGACTTGTATACGTACGGATAGGTCACGAAGTCGTATCTGACCTTGCTTGACACACCTGTTGGCAACCTTGTTTTCGGAGGAATAAAGGTGGGAGCAATGATGATAATTCGATCATCGATGTCGATGAATCATAATCAATTATGACAACAAAGCAATGATCCACACATAGAATATAGTGTCCTTGTGTTCCGATGGTTTATGAACTTTCTCGGAATCGGCGATGAGTCCTGTTGACTCGAATTCAAGAACGACTTTCTTCCCATTCACCATCATCATCGTTCAATTCTTCAATCGCATCTGGCTCCTCGCCTCTCTCTCTGTATTACTGTGCCTGCTGGCATCTACCGACATCGAATTAAATCCATTGTTGATACCAGTTGCGGACTCGGAGTCAGATACACCTGAGCTGACCGCCAAAGAAAGTGTTTTTAGCAGATGACATCGACGCATAACAAGAAGGGCAAGTCGAAGGGCAGGGGCAAGACTCCGTACACCAAAAGAACAGGGAACGACGAGGAAATCACACCAGTTGGAGAAACTTCTGCGCAGCATCCAAATGTTCATCCTCCCCGTAAGTTTTGATTTTTTCTTTCTTTCTTATATTGTGATGGGAGCTCATTGAATTGGGTGACAGCCGAAGCTCCTAACAGGGACGATGCCCAGAGATCATATCATCACAATGGTGCTGTATGTGTAGGCAATGCACACCGAAGCTCACGCATTAACGTCTGTTTGTTCAGTCCGTGAACCCATCTACACCAACAGCAGGGGTCAATGCGGATTCGTCGTTTCGGGTTCCACCTGTACGTTTTCGTACGATACCGAGAAAACTGTACTGATCTATCATTACTTTAAAATGTAGCCCATCCGAACCACGTCGCTGGCTCCTATCATTACAACCCCCAGTAGCAGTTTTGCAGCGGAGGAAACACCTGGTTTCATGTTCCCAATTCATGACGATAATCAACCCCACCAAACCCATTCCAGGGCTGAGGATAAACGAGATGTACGTGTTTTGAAATCAGTATCTCACTTGAGCATGGATAACACATTCCTTGACATATATATAGCATGATGTGTCCGCAGCGGCAATTTCAGTAGCACAAACAGAAACAGACGTGATATACACAGGCCCCGGCAACAAGATTTATGAAAAACATTTTCGCCCCCTTCAGCGGGGTTTTCCGCTCTGGATTCCCGGACCAGACAGGTGTCTACCACTAGCCTACCGGCGCAATGGCGTCAGTATTGGCGACGTTGGAACCATCACTCCCGGTGGCGCCTTCTCATTCATGTTCAATATCTTTTTGCCAGCAGCACACCCCATCAACCCACCTGAACTCCCGGTGGGGTTCGAGCCGCTGGACCTGCCGCATGGCGGAACGGTGGATACATTTCAATATTCCGAGTTCGGTCCAGGGACCTTTCTTGCGAGCCCCACTGTTGAAAAGGTTCGTAGTTCGGACCCTTTATTTCGGTGAGACTTCTGCTATTTGTACTCAATAAAATCTATTCAACAATGCCCTTATCCCGCCTGGCTTCTGATAGCGGAATGACATTCAAGACATACTCTGCAGAAGGTGCCATCCTGACCTTTCCTGACGGTGCTGTGACACATAATGCTCTGAATATCCTGTCCATACGTACATATACTCAAGCCTACCTTGCAAGCTGGTATCGCTTTGCTAATGGCCTGCATGGACGCAAACTCAAGAATGGGGGACTGCACGTTGTTACTGGCTGCGACAAGGCGACCTCGTGGGGTATGGCTGCCATTTCAAATTTTGACGCCGAGAGGCACAGTCTTAAATATTACCGCTCCCCTGACAATCGTGACAGCAAGTTAGGCAATGCTCACGCATCCATACCGCTGTATGAGTGGGAATGTACTGGGCATACCGAGGCAAAAGTTGGGCCTGATTTGCAGGAGATCGAAGAACTGCGTCATGCTGCTGAGGAGGCTGGTATAGATGTTGGGGGGCGCCAGGGGAAGTTTTACAACCAGTGCCTATTTCTGCGCACACTAAACCCCGCCCTCAGCGAGGATGAATACAAGGCTATTGAACGGGAGATAGCAATCGAGAGCGAGGCGCATGATCATCAGCGGCGTGCAAGGCCAAAGTTAAGGGCTGCAGATGGTTCGGGAACGGGAACTCAAGAGGCAGGTTCTGGGCAACAGTCCGAGTCAAATTCAGGCAAGGATTCAGCAGATCTTCTGGCTCCAAAAATTGAATCTCGGAGTTCTGAATCGCAACTTCTGGCACTTGGTAATGTTACATGGCTTGAGAATCCGTGGATGCCTGTAAGCTCCTTCAGATTTGTTTTCAGGTTAATGTGCTTTGATTTTAACCCAAAATTTCATTGACAGAACTCACGACGGGCACACCCCGCGGACCATTTGAACAAGCATCTCTTAGAATTGGTAAGCGCTTACATTCTGCACAATTTTGTGTCTTTTGACTTTCCTTACTTAACATTAACGAATTGCATAGTATCCGCACTGCAATGCTGTCATAACGCATGATAATGATTGGTGTGCTGTCGTCAGCGATGTACGTATTCTACCTAGAATCTAACTAATCCCGTCAAATTTTCAGATTATCTTCTAACTTTGATCTTTCCCGTGTACACTCAGAGTGATAAAATCATGCCAAGTCCCGAGGAAATAACAAGGCGTGTTCTCGCAACCCATGATGTCGTGGAACGAGATGGTAAGTGCATATCATACGTACCGAGTATTTGAAACCTGCTAATTTTGCGACGAAACGAAGGCCTCGTTTATCTGGAGCTGAAGCGAAAGTATGTAACGTTTTCGATGCATCGATCTGCTTTATACACTTGAGCTGATTAAACTGTGTTGATCTGAACCTGTCGCTGTGAAGGATTGAAACATAGGTACTAGGGCACAGGGTCCGCTAGCTGCAGATCTGTGAGTGTCTTTTTAGTAGATTCAAGTGACAGACTTTTGCGGATCGCCCAGGACAAGACTATCCGCCGGGTTTTACTTAGAAGCTTAAGTGCTTAAGCTCAAGCCTCGCTCTTAAGTATCTCATCTCAGAGTCATGGTGTGCATTGCAGACTCCAAAGCATTTCGCACTCTTTCTCCTCGTCTCCTTTTTTAACCTTCCGTTTCATGATATATCTTCATCATCATTGTTTCAAATTCTGCGCCCTGTTTCTTGTTATTGGACTTCTCGTACTCCCCATCATACTATCTTTGTTTTTGAACTTGTTATAGCTCTCCCATCATGCTATCATTTTTTTTCATCCTGTTCATTCCAAGCACCCTCTCTACCTACTCTTAAATAGCCTGCATGCTCTCGTCGTTTCCATTCTGTTCAGTATAAAATACCATTGTCACTTGCACTTTAACAGCTATTCTGGCAAGGATACATATGCTATGCCCCATAGAGAATGTGAAGCAGCATCACAATATAACAGGGAACTTGGACAAGATTTTTGTACACCACTATATGCATACAAACGCAACAAATTAAATCTATATATTCTGTACTTGTTTACTGATGGCACCTGGCAAGGGAGAAGGAAGGTGGAGAAGGACAAGACACAAAGAAGTGTCCGTCGTTGTCGTTGCCACATCCCAAGAGGTACAACGACGGACGACGGACGACGGACGACGGTGTACGATGCTTCGTAGCACATTAGCTCGTCGATCAAATACGACGAACAATCACGAACGACCACGAACAATCACCACATACGAAAACGACGATAGATGATGCTTGTACATCGTTGTCCGTCGTCATCATAGGAGGCTGTCCATTGTCGTGTCTTCGATAGTCCATGTCGTCGTACGTACGTACGTACGTCTCATCGTTCGCCCATCCATTGCATCTGTCCATTGTCCTACGGTGTCGTCCAATATGTACACAGATTGTACAGTACGCTCCTTGGCCGTCGTACATCGTCGTACATTGTTGTCCATCGTCCAGTACGTACATATGTCGTGCGTCGGTCGCGCGTTGGTCGTCCGGTACATACATGTGTTGTACATCCGTTGTAGCACATCGTCCGTCATCGTCCATTGTACGCTGCATCTCCATTGTCGTCCATCGTCACAGTCGCATGCTGATGTGTAAGAGCGAGCTGTTGGGAGTCAACACCAGATGAACGAGTGGTGAAGATGGCCAGCACAGCTACACACCTCGTGGATCTCCCGCTCTGCGGCTCTGCTGTCTTCCTTTTCTGATTCCGTTGCACCTCTCTCCTTTCTTCCGTCGTGAATTTGCGAGAACAAGTCTACATCGTGATGGTAAGAGACAGACCTTTGGCTGCTTTCACAGGTAGTTGATGCCGGAACGCGTCTTCACCCGGATATCCCCTAGTCAATCCTATAGTCAATCAGTATGTCATAGTAGACAATATACACTCACTGATACGAGGACATGCAATGTCTGGTGTTAGTGCGAGGCAACATAGCCCGTTGTCTAGTCAATGAATTTTAAATTTTGTTGCGCAACTTGGGATCCATAATCCCCCAACATCACGCAAGGAGCACCACAGGACGAAGCCAAGAGCCGGCCACGGCTGACGACATGTTCAATTTTCAACGTCGACGCCCGAGAGAGACAAGAGTATTTGTTGCGGCATTTGGGCCGGACCACCAAGTAAGGCCGTTATTGACGTCTTCGATATCTAAAGACAGGAAGTGATCTACTGTAATTCACTTGTTCCTTTAATTCGGTCTGGAGAGTATTTGCAGTCTAGCGGAGTCTGAAGTTCATTGAAAGCCAAGATTGCGGGCAATGCGCCTTACACCCAAACGACTGTCCTGCCAATGATGGGAGATTAGAATATCTCTTAGAAAGAGACAGCAGTCGGTTCAAGGCCGACCCACCGAATTCTTCAAGGTCCCTTCATCTTCCTCACTCTCACACTGTGGAAAGGCCGGTCATGACTTTCTTTCGCTATCACCCACTTATACCAGATGGCGCGGGACTCTTTGATGTTCAGCAGATGCGGAGGAACGACGGAGCAGGTGTCAAGAGCCGATTCCGCCAATTGTGGACGCGATCGTACATCAATCTAAGGTGTGTGTGGCAATCAGTGTGCTCGAAGCTGATGAGACAATACCAATTTCTTCGCGACAGAATCCGACGACCTTGTGTTTAGATGGCTTTTAAACTTTCTCGGAATCGATGTCATGTTGACTCCAGAGAACGACATTCTCCCCATTCACCAGCATCATCACTCAATCGTGCAATTATACCTGGCTCCTTGTATCTTGGATGTGGCAAGACGCAAAAATCGTGACGCAAGCTGGAGAAACTTCTGCGCAGCATGCAGCAGTCCCTCAGGCGGTTGAAAATTCACCGGCACCTCCCACATCTCAGTTTACATTATTCGAACACGCAAGCAATGTTGACGTCAACAGCTCGTTTCTTTCACAAGTAACTGGAAACCAAGTGAATGTGAATGTCCATCCTCTTGGTGAGTGTGGATTCTCTTTTTTTCTACCGTGGTGGGAGCTCATTGAATTTGGGTGACAGTTGAAACTGCCAGCAGGAACAATGCCCGGAGATCGTATTTTAATCATGGCGTTGTATGTGTAGGCAATGCATCCCGAGGCACAGACATTAACATCTGTGTTCAGAGTGTAGGCAACAGGTTATCCGCGGCAGGGGACATGCACAATCCCATTACGTATGATTATAATCCTCCCAACCTTAACCACCATATCTATATGGTTGAGGATAGGCAATATGTACGTGTTTTGGATCCAGTATTGCACTTGAACTTAGATAACACATTCCTGTGGGATATATGTAGCAAGATTCATCTCGGACAACAACAAGCATGCTATACGCACCTGAGCCCAGCAACAAGATCTACGCAAAATATCTCGAGCTCAAACAGCGCGGCACTCCGCTCTGGATTCCCGGTTCAAACAGGGTTCGGCCGCTACCCCACCGACGCAAAGGCGTTTGTATCGGGGACGTTGGCGTCATCACGCGTGCCGGCGCCTTTTCATTCATGTTCAACATCTTTCTGCCAGCAGGACACCCCATCAACCCATCTGAGCTACCGGACGGGTTCGAGCCACTGGAGCCGCCGAGCATCAGTGAAATAGATCAGTACACTTCCTTCCTGCCAGGAAATCATCTTGCGAGTTCCACTATAACGAGGGTTCTTAATACTGACCCTTCATTTCGGTGAGACTTTCTCCAGACAAAATCTAATGGGCTGGTCTGACCACCCACATCCTGATAGTGGAATGTCATTCAAGACCATGTCCACAGAGGGTGCTATATTGATCTTTCCGGATGGCGCTATAGGAACTGACTTCACGAATATCAATCGTATGAGTGTATATGCCAAGGCCCACCTCGCGAGCTGGTACCGCTATGCCAAGGGCGTACGTGGACGCGACGTTAAGAATGGGGAACTACATCTTGTCACCGGCTGTGACAAGGCAACTTCTTGGGGCATGGCTGCCGTTGCGAATGTCGAGGCGAATAGGCACACCCTCGAATATTATCCCTCCAATGTCCATGATAGCGACGCGCATGATGCCATTCCGATGTACCAATGGGAATATTCTGGGCTCGCGGAGACACGCGCTGGGCCCGACTCGGAAGAGATTGGAGCACTGCGCCAGACTGATCCTGAATCCGTCTTTGATGAGGCACTTATCTTTTCTGTTATTACTGTGGGCGGGAATTTATGCAACCAGTGTCTGTTCGTGCGCACAATCAACCAAATCGTCAACAAAGATGTGTTCGAGACCATAGAGCGGGAGATAGAGGCAGAAATGGAGACACAGGTGCTTCAGTTGCGTGCAGAGGCAAAATCGAGAGCAATGCGCAGCCAGGCTCCATTGTCAGGGTTGAGTACCAGTATGCAGAAGGGGAGTGCTGGCCAACAATCAAGTTCAGGAATGGCGCCAGCAGATACTCTAGCTCCAAATGTCGAATCCCTGAGTTCTGAACTTGAACATTTAGACCTTGGTCGTCCTGCACCAGAAGATCACGCAATTCCGAAGTCCGAGACAGCATCTGTGAGCTTCCTCGGACTGATCTTTAGCCTTCAGATGAACATTTTTTTGATTCTAATTCGTTATACCATTGGCAGAGATCACATCCTTCGGACCATTTGAACAAACATCTCTTAGAATTGGTAAGCGCTTGCAGTAAATTCTTGAATTGACGTTCAACACATCGCACAGTACCCGCACTGCGATGCGGTAATTACACATGATATGGATTGGTGTGTTGTCATCAACGAGGTATGCATTCTGCTTAAAATTAAGCCAATCTCCTCTGGATTTTTTTAAACTTTCAACTTTCCTATACTTAGAAAGATGAAGTCATGCCGAGACCCGAAGAAATCACAAAGCGTGTTCTTGCGATACATGATGTCGTGGAAGAAGACGGTGAGCGCACATTATACATAACGAATATTTTAAACCTGCTAACTCTACGATGAAACAAAGGCCTCGTCTATCTGGAGCTAAAGAAAGTAATGTTTTTAATGCATTGATCTGCTTCATGCGTGTGAGCTGACTATGACGTATCGACCCAAGGCTGTAAAGGATTTGAATCACAGAAAAACTAGCAAGATCGATGATCTATAAGAAACGTCGTTCCCAAAAAGAGACCTCTGCGACATCCAGTGGCAGCAAGTAGGGCAAGACTACCCACATTAGAAGTTTAAGCGACTAATCTTCATCTCCGAGAGTCGCAGTGCGACCTGCAGAGTCCAAAGCATTTTTACGCTCTTCCTTGTCTCCTTTTTTTTTTTTTTACCACCAGCTTCCGATCTCGTCGCTAAGTATCTTCATCATCACGCGTCTCTTGCTATTGCTTCAATTCTCTGTCCTGTTTCTCGCTAATGAACTTGTAAAATTTTCCCCCATCATACTGTTATTGTTGTCCAACTTGTTATAGCTCTCCTGTCATGCTAACGTTGTCTTCAAGTATCCTTGTTACTCAGTCTTAAATAGATATCATTCACCCGTTGTTTTTATTCTGTTCGGTATAGATACCCTTGTCACCTGCTCTCCAACAAATATTTAATGCTGGTCTATTGCCTACATTACACCCGTCACCTTTTTGACCTTATTGTCACAGGTCGAAGTCAAAGGCGCAAAGAAGACACATTCAATGTCTCCGTCCTGCTCGTGAAGAAAAGTCAACGTCGTATAATTTGTACACATTAAGAATTAGGTACCTGCTCCACTTCCTAAGTCTTCCTTCATGCGCTCTTTCCACCGCTGGTGGTGTTGCGTAAACGGAAGCAAGTATCATTCTGAAGTACTTCTTTCCCTCTCTGGTCATAAGCTCGATCGTGCAGATACGATTCTCGATTTCGGAAGAAAGCAGAAACTGAGCTGGAGACCGAATTCCAACTATGAAAACCATCCTATCAATCTCATGTCTGTCATGGGTTTGGAATGTCCCATTGTCGAGGGTGGGTCGGAGACAATCAAGCCGTAATCGGTAACATTCGATCAACGGCAGATCCCGAACGCATCTTATCGAAAGTTCATCCTCTTCCACCCTCTTCAACAAGCGCCCATCTGAACCTCCCCATATGCCCACCGTTCGCTATCATTTTATCCCATAATCCGAACTCAACCCACGCGCTCTACTCTAGAAAATGGCTGCTTCAACACATACACCAAGCACATCCGCGCCCGCAACAATTTCACTGAAAATCGAATTTGGGGGTGGACTCGAGCTACTTTTCGGCGGGGCGCGTTCACATCAAGTTAGGATCCCTGCCTTTGTTCCATTAAATAACTCTACGGCGTCGGCATCTCCTGCTGTCATTGCTTCTTTCTCTTCCACGACCGAGACTCCGACGTCTCCCACCACCCTAGCCGCGTCCACGACGCCAACGTCTCCAACCACACCAATCACCCCGGCCACGCTAGTCGACACTATAAGCGGCTCCAGATTGAAGGACCATGATGGGGACAAACGGACCAAGGCGGCAGATGTAGAGTATCTGATCCACTACATGCGGGATTGGATGCTGACGGAACGACCGGAGCTGTTTATGGAGGCGGGTACTGTGTGAGCTTGCTTGTTTCGATCGTCCTTGCACTCTTATTGACATCAGCGGCACTGCAGACGCCCGGGTATCCTTGTCCTCATAAATGACACGGACTGGGAGCTCGAAGGCGAGGGCGAGTGTGCGTTAAAGGACGGTGACGAGATTGTGTTCATCTCGACGTTGCATGGCGGCTGAGCGCTGAAGATGATGTTGCGGTGATGTGGTTCACTGGATGGATCACTGAGGGCATTTTTGGGATGGAATTTAGTAATTACGAAGGGCTTAAAGGGTGAGTGCAGAGGAGATGCGAGCCATGACACCTGGCGTTTGCAACTTGCTGCGACAACCGCTGCCGTCCCACGGTACAGTCGACTCCATTTCGTACCGCGTCTATCCCCACCCTCTCTCGTCAGTAATTCGACTCCGTGCATTCGACATGTTGTCAACGCATGCAAGCTCATTTCTGCTCTTACAAGTTTATTCCAATTGTTCTGATCAAATTAAGACCTTCACAGACTCCGAGGCCACTGACTTGGAAGAGTTGGAACCGCATATCTTGTACAAAAGACAATGAAAATAAGCGAACAAAGAAAGTGTCAAAGGAGTTCCCATTCTCTTATCATTTTATCATATTCTCTCATCCCCAACTTGAACGGATCCAGTGCAACGCTTCCTCTTTTGACCTTGCCATCCAACGGAAGCACCGCCCATACTTGGTCAGGATTGGATTCACCGTCTCCCGTGGCGAATACGGGTTGCCTCGACGAGATCATTGTTGCCAACTTGAACGACGACGAGTGGGAGTTATCGAGCGTTTGAATGGTGCAATTCCTGCAGCGGAAAAGCATAAACGAAGTGTCTGTTCCGGTTTCATTGATGCTGAACTGGGAGATATAGATTTTGGCGCCTGCGTCTACTGGATCCGCGACGCGAACGAGAGCGTTAGTGGTTGACCTGTGAGAGTGATTAAACGATGGTCAGAAAATAAGATGATTTAAGTTGATAGGCGTACGACTGATTGAATATTTGGACCACTGGAGTGCTATCGAAGGCATTCAAATGAAGATTCAGTCAGAATCCAACTTGGAAAGTAGTAATACTGACGTACCCGACAGAGGACATCGAGCTTTGAACTGCTTGGATCCACCAATCCGCGGTGAGACTATACGAGTCGCACACAGAATCGTAAAATTAAATCAGTGGGTATTTTCGAATCTCAAGTTTGATCATGTATTGAATAGATGATCTTACCCTACATTCGCCACTTCCAAAGCGCGCTTGGGATTGTCATTGATGTTGACAGGTCCGCCCATCCCAGCAAATCCATACGGCAAAGGAGTCCAGGCAGCTATGATGAAATCGGGTGGAAGTAATTCGCCATTTAGCTTGGTGTCACTCTCCCTCGGGATGATAAGACTCAAGGAGATACCCGTGATCGGGTCCTATTGATGGGGAAACGGGCGCTTAGTGATGGGCGCTGTATTTTATTTATAGCATTGACCAAATGCTACTTACGAAAGCACGCGGTAAGCACGATGAGTGAAAGGTCGAATTCGCGGAGAGTGAGCACGGAGTTGTAGTGGCCCTTTCCTTTGTTTCGATCCATTGATTCGCGTAGGTAAGTGGGGGTAGCAGAAGAGAGGCGGCGGCAATGATTCTGATGTATTTGGTGAATTTGATGGAAAACATGAAGGTGGTTTGCTTTGTGCAGCTGATTTAGAGAATTTCTTTTGCTATCAACTGGGTTGTAAAGCGACCCCGTTGCTTAGCTTTTATACTCCAACTTCGTCTTCTGAATGGCTCTAGCACTGCAGTGTCCGTGGACAAAAAAGCTATCTCGAGCACAAGAGCTGCGCTCGAGATCCTATTATAGCTCCGTTTCTGGAGTGCCTGAAACTGAAGTACGGGCACTCGGCAAAGAGGTCGATCACTAACGCCACCGTCAATCATTGCAACCGCTGGAAGTTGTCGACACGGATAACTCGGTCATAAGTATGAATAATACATTCCATCTTTGAGCTTATCTTCCAGCCTGATTGACGTGACTGAATATTTGTCCACTTCAGAGCGCTGCTGCCGAATCGAGGAGTGACAGCGTTTCGGACTTCGCGGAAACAGAGATCTTATCTTACAGTGGAACAAACTGTGCATGTCGAGCCAGTATTTAATAAATAATTGGTTGGAAAATTCCAAGGCTTATTGGACAGACAATGTGGTACCCAAAGCTTGAGAGATTCGATCAGTTGAGTCCCCATCCCTCCAGAACTTCCTTATAATCCGACTCATTCAACAATAACGGCATGAGAACAACACTTCCCCTCTTCAATTGGGCATCCAACGGAAGTAGTAGACCCGACTCTGAGGAAGTCTGGCTATCCTCTGTGGAATATTGAGGTGGCGTAGACGAGATCATTGTGGCTAATTTGAAGGAGCCGGAGACCTCTGAGTTGAGAGTCTGTATCGCGCAGTTCTTGCCTCGGAAGAGCATGAATGCAGTTCCCACCAAGGATGACTCGGAGGATAACGGAGAAATTGTGATTGTGGCGCCTCCGTCCGACGGATTTGCGACGCGAATGAGGGCGCTGGCCGTTGGTGATTTCTCGAATATTTGAACCACAGGGATAAATTTTCTGTCAAGGATGTAAAGCCGTTTATACATTAGCGAGGGAGAAATAAATTCAGCTGGAAGGTAGCACATACCCAAGCACGCCTTCGATCCACCATGCTGCAGTTAAGCTGGTACCGTATAAAATTAATGTATGTCTGTCTCAATGGTTCAACGGTAGAACAACTTACGGACTGGAAGGTGCCTCGGCATTACTCGCCGCTTTCACATTGCCAGTGGACGGAGTCGTAGTTCCATCATCATCGCCTCCCACCCCTGCAAACCCATAAGGCAAGGGAGTCCAAGCGGCCATAATAAAATCGGGCGGAAGCAAGCCCGGTTTGGTATCTGCAACATCCGTCCCTTGGGGAACAATGAGACCAAGAGAGATCCCTGTAATTGGGTCCTGTCCACGGTGCAAATTATGTCAGTGACGTTGGGCGCTTAAAGTTGGCAGGCACTACTTACGAGGGCTTGTGGAAGGCACACCTTCGGGCCGGTAATGGTACCAGCTGCAGTGGTGGAGGGAAGACACACGGTCGAAGGCGTTTGGGCATCGGGGACATCGTCTGTGGCTTGTTTGAGAGGGGATAATGGAGCTGCGGTCGTAACGGTTGTGTTAATCACGTTGTTGGAAGACATCTTGAAGAATATAATTGTTGGCTATTGAGAGTTGGGTCCGGTTCAGGGTGTTGAATATGACCAGAATACAAATTTCTGCGCAGGTTTTATACTTCACTACACGGGCACTGTGGGACTTGGTTTTGGGAATGCGCTGCTGAAGATCTACTTGCGAAACATACTCTAGTGATGCGGTGCACTTTCTTTTTTACGAAGTCCATCGGATTCGGGCCAATGTATTATATCCGAACAATTTCACGGAGTGTCTCTCCGAATCATCATTGTTTTGGAGAGAAACAAAAGGCTAGAAGTTGTTCGATCGGATATCGCGGTCATAGTCAAATTAATAAATATTGAAACTGAATTACTAGTATGATCCATTTCGCTGTGTGCATACCTTTGCATGATAGCGATATTTTTCGGCGTCATTGGGCGCTTTTAATTATAGTTAGGTACAACTTGGAAGATGTTATGATTCTATTGGGCTTCGGGAACAGACGCCTGATTGAATTGTGCTTAATTATAGATTGTCAATGGCTGTGTGTAATGTATTTAACATACCCGTGGTATGTCGAGAACTCAGACACAGTCCCCGGATTGTTATCACGAAGGAGACTTCGATACTGCAGGCCACCTTTTACAGAGGGACTTGACTCTAGACTGTACGATCACGACTACTTACACTGCTCGTACGCCACACAGTATATCTAAACTCGTACAAAGCTCGATGAGAGAAGACTTTCGTGCCATGCTGCGGGGGAAAAAAAGACCATCATAGATACTTGATCTCATTGATATGATAGTCAATCGCCGCTGAACAATGAAAACGGTCCAATGCGGCGCTCATAAGCCCCAGTAAGGTCTACCTTCCCCGTTTCATTCGAGTTTCATCGTCCTATTTAGTTCCATACAGCCAGCTTCAAGATATCGATATAGGTGTGAACAGTTTACTTCAATCTGAAAAGACAAACTCATAATGCACATCGAAAAAACTATCTGCCATCACCAATTCTGTCGGCCCATTACACCCGTGACATGCCACACCGGTGTTCACAAATATAGTGCAATAGTACTAACTCTGAGTTCTATTTAATGTAAACGCTTCTCAATCACTTTCGAAGCGCCAGTCTGCCAGTATGCCCAAGGTTCCTCCAATCAACGCCATCATTGTTGAGCAGTGGTTCAATGGTGAGCACGTCGTTCTAGGCGCCCAGGTGCATTCTGATCAAACCTTGTTTTTGCACTATCAGGTCTTTATACTGCCATTACGGTGCTTACAATATGGACCATCAGTAGGCCATAATTTTTACATCGGAATATAATTGTGATTCCTGATTAATATTTCATCGTTTTAGACCGCAATCGAGATGCAACGAAGGCGAACAAAATAACATGGGCTGCGCTCGTCCTCCTGATGTACACGAGCGCGACGGTCCACTGTTCCATGAACTGGAATCACTTCGCCAACGCTATAGCCGCCAACGAGAACCCAGGAATGGGTCCTGGCTTTGCGTTCTCCCTCGCACATGTATCCGCGGTTATAGAGATATCAGGGTCGTCGTTGTTGGCGCTTAATATTTTCATTGCCGACTGGTTATTTGTGAGTGTCAGTTCTGTTCGGCATTGTTTCTATCGTGATAATATCATCCGAGCAAGATTTGGCGCTGTTGGATGGTATGGCAGCGACGCTGGATTTTTGTCGTCATTCCGATCGCTTCGACCATTACTGGAATCGGTATAAGCGCCCGTAACTCGATCTAGCGATGACCCGTACTGATTGGCCTAATCCTTTCCAGTCATGGCTGCTCTGGCCCTCCATCTAGAAGACCTCCTCCTCCACAACACCGACCTCTCCGTCGACGTCATCCAAACCGAATCTCAAAAATTCATGAGCTTCAGCAACGTATTCTTCTCGCTGTCAATCGGGACTAGTTTGACGACGACGCTTCTGATAACACTGCGAATCGCGTTGGTCCAGCGACGATTGAGGAAGGCGGGACTCAAAATCACTTCGTACAGTGCGCTCATTGAGATCTTGGTAGAGAGTGCGGCGATGTATTCAGTTACTTTGCTGCTATTTGTGATTCTGCAATCGACGAAAAACGAGGCCTTGTTTTACCCACAAAATATTCACGCACAAGTTGCGGTGAGTCTTTCAATATTCGTTCTTCCTCATATTTCAAAGGGTGCTGATCAACATGTAGGGACTTGCACCTACATTAATTATTCTGAGAGTCGCTGCCGGCCTTTCGAGGCCTGAGACGGAGTATCCTTCTCGCAATTCAGTGGCGGATTCATCACAAACGAAATTTGGCCCCGAGGCGACGCGCTCGGCGATAAGATTCGGGAATGACAGCAACACGGAGTCGGAAGCCTAGTGCAAGGTCCAAGTCTATGTGAATCTCTACATAATGTCCTGAATAATGAGTGCAAAAATCCTGCTTGCAGAGTGAATCTATATTAAAATATCAACGAGAACATACTCAGCGTTCTTTATAGACCCGCAAGATCTGCCTTCCGAGCTTCCTTCTTCCCATTTAACTCTTGCGCGTCTTCAGCTTCATCGGTTGTAGCTCGATTCCCGCTCTCCCTTTCGATTCCACCCTGCGAGTCAACGTCATCAGTGGCCCCTGTCACATCCTCCCGTCCACCATGCGCTTCGTCATTCCCGCTGTTTTCTCCATCCGAATCCATATATTTTTCATCGTCAAGGGATATATCGTCGTCTTCGTCACCTTCATAATCGCGCGCAATGCGTCCTATCTCAGCGCGCAGCGCCTTCCGCTCGCTCATAAGCTCTTGCCAACGTTCGATATCCAGACCGCGGGATTTGTACAGCGCTTCGCGACGAGCAGAAATACTGCGGGCGAGTACGGTGGTATATGATACTTCGCGACCTTGATATAGAAACCTACAAATTCAAACGGTGAGAATGAGTGCAATTGCAGATGCTATAATTGCATACCAGAGGTATCCAAGTATGACAGTAGACAATCCAGAGAGGTATGTGATAGGTTCCATTATGTCCCTGTAGCGCATCATGAATGAGAGTTTCGCAAAGCATTAGGTGCGCACGCACCATCCGTAGTCCCAGAATGTGAGCCGTGCGACAGCAGCCCAATATACGACGAGCATGCCTAATCCACCCACAGCCATCTGCTTGGCCCCTCGGTGCGCTTCGATGTCGCATTTGACTTTGAGTCCCTCCATATCCTGCAGACGACCCTCTATCAAATTGAGCCGTCTCCGTAGAAAGCGCGTGCGATCTGCAAATGTGGGTATAGACACCGTTATAAGCGTTTCTGTAATCTTGCCGTCGCTACCCTCCTTTTCTCCAGATGCTATGGCGGTGTTCACTGGCACAATGCGCGCCTTTTCTTGGTTTGCGGCAGGTAGAAGGCGCTTTCTGGCAGATGCAGGCCCGTAGGATATACATATCACGAACTCGGAGGAACGTGCAGCATCACGTATAAAGTCACCTAAATCGGTTGCGTCTGACCATTGAAAAGCCAGATTGTTCGATGGTATGCTACGGAAGGATATGGAGGGCGTTGCCGGACTCAGAGAAGCGAGAATTAAGCTGCTGACGTGGGATAATGGCTGGGAAGGATGGAGCAGAAATATAGTTGGTGGTGTCTTCGAGGAGTGTTTGCCATTTTTGAGATCTTCCGGGCTCTTGTCGTCATTAGATGGATGAGATAGAGCTCCCAAGGGTAATATGAGTTTGAATAGATGCGACGAGGTGGGTGATAGCTTCCCTAACAATATTATCGTTAGAATTATTGTGTTGAACAAGTGTTCATCGAATGCTCAGTACTCAGTACTGAAGTACTCACCTCTATTATCCGTGACTCCTTCCAGTTCATCACGCGAGCTTGCAGTCTTTCTCGACTTCGAGCTATCCCATTCCTTCCACTTCGCTTTGGGAGACGCGTCCGCCAGGAAATGTGAATGCGAAACGTCTAATTCTGTCTTATGGCTAGTGTAGCGGCGAGATACCCGGTATACTGAGAAGGGTATCCTTGCAAAAATCGGCCTGAAGCATGACATGCAGGCGTAGAGAAAGAAGACAGGCGTGTGGTAGACGTCATAGCGCTAATTAGCGGCGTACTCCACGCGTCAGGTCACATGGGAGATATTCAAGCTCCGACGGGAATTTCCAGAACCTTAATTTGAAGAACTGCATAGTTTTGGGGTCATTTCCCATCACCGTCCTCATCGTCAACCGCATCCTCAAGACAATATGGGAAAAGGTACGCCGTCGCTGCCTACGACGTTCTAAGTGTTGTTGACCCCCTCTCCACTTCTTCGTCGATGAAAAGTTCACGGCTCCCTCGCCCGCGCTGGTAAAGTCAAGTCACAGACTCCCAAAGTCGACAAGCAAGAGAAGAAAAAGACCCCCAAGGGTCGTGCCAAGAAGCGCATTCTCTACAACCGCCGGTGCGTCTTGCTGATTTGGGATGTTGGAAATCATTTGTCTGATTAGAATGGATCGAATAGCTTCGTGAATGTCACCACACTGCCAGGAGGAAAGAGGAGAATGTGAGTACTTCCTTCTTGATTATCGTCGGCTTTCTCTTGCCACGCAACTTCGTATGGAGGTCATCCGTCGATCCTGTGGCAACCCTTCAAAGATGAAAACACCATTTGCATAGTTCACTCTGAAACATTGTGTTGACAAATAGCATCTTAAAGTCTTTCGCTCCTATCTGATCTTTCCTTCTTTCCTTTCGTGTGTCTTTTCCTGACCTCTGGAACTGACAAAAATCTCTCTACAGGAACCCCAACCCCGAAAAGTAAACGGTTTTATTCTAGAGATCACGATCATGACGAGCGGACCTTGTCATCGCATTACGCTGGCGCCGATGGGAGGATGATTGCCACGCTATCCTTGGGCTGTTCTTTGGGCGCTGTCTCCTGTCTTTTTTATTGATTTTGCTTTCCATCACCATTACCCTGCATATTCTACATGCCGCCCGATATGCCCAATGCAAAACTTATGATTCAGCATTTCGCTCGCAGAGCAGCGCGCTGCTGTCAGGCATTCACCATATATCCGATATGACTCACGCAGACCATCTCATCAATATATTCCGCTGCTGATGTTCTCAAATTTGCTCCGATATTCATTTCGCGACGTCGTATTTCCCCCCGCTGCCTGTCGGCGGTGAATGAGGAGTAAGCTTTTGAGTCGTGAGATCACTCCCCAGTGAGCTGCTGATCGTCGTATCTTGCCGTTGTCTGATCATGTTCCTTTATTGCCATGTCCGAGAATGAGTTTGCCCGTCCGTCCAATCCTTTCCTGATTATCAGTGTTATCATCAATCTGATCCATATTAGTGGGTTGATAAAAATGAGGTTAAGCTTCTCGCATTGCGGTGAGTGGCATCAGCTCGTTCTAAATAATAGATAGATATCGTTTCGTCAGATTACAGCGTTGACGGTGACGGTCCGAGTTAGCATTCTTTGACGTTGTGAGATTCCACAGTGGCTTCTTACGTCTTTTATTTTGGCTTCCTTGCTGAAATAACCAACTCTTATCTCTTCGATAATTCCTACGGAGTCCCACCCGCTCGTCGTCCCCCATCAAGATAAATTCTCCCATGCTTTCCACACATTCGCTCTGAATTTAGCAAAATTATGAGAACGTGGAATTCAACACCCATCCTTCTCAATATCTTTTTCCAACAAGGTCGACGTATTTCTATTGATGGAATTCTACTTGGTGTGTCGGGTTACAGTTTCTTCTTATCATCTGATCCTTGATTGCGGTCCGTTCTGCATGTGCGCGAATGCTGCGGGGGCGTAACGGTGTATAAAAGCAGTACTCTACATGGGGACTGGAACCTGATTTCGAGGACAGCAAGATGAGGTCTGTGTTCGCTTTGACGTTAGCCTGTTTTCTACCTGGGGTTGTCGCTGTCAATGGCGTATCAAACGATCCTACTATCTTCGGGAATAACTTCAACTTTTGGAAAAAGCTCAGCTCGGGATGGGATGCATGTCTTTTCAATTTCCAATCACCGTGTTCTGGTTCACTGATTTGGCTATCTTGTTTTTTTTTTTTTTTGGTTGCATTTAGTTGACCAGAGGCGATAGTGCAGGGGCTATCACGCTTCCTATGCCCGAGAACGGACCTATCACTATCCAGCCGAATAAATCGGCGCTGGTGATCATCGACATGCAGAACTTTTTCTTGCATGAAAGTCTCAATGGAGACCCGAAAGGAAGGGCTATTGTTCGTACGTCGAACTTCTCACTATTCAATTTTCCGATGTAGTTGCTTTACTAATACGAACTGTTGTAGCTGCTACGGTAAACCTCATTCACGCATTCAGAGCCGCGAAAATGCCGGTGATCTGGACGAACTGGGGCTTAACTGAATTCGACCGTGCGTGTTGACCCTTCCTCTTTCATACTATCCGTATTTTTTTCTTACCGTTGTTTGATGCAGTTGTCAACATGCCGCCGGCGTTCATCAACGGCTTCACAAGCTCTTCTAGTTCTCAGAGCTCATTCGGCAGTGACATGGGCACGATCGTGGTCCCATCGTCCGACCATTCGATTCCTGCGACTGCAACGACTAAAGGGGGGAATACGACTGTTGCTGTAGGGAGGAAGTTGGTGAGGGGAAGTTGGAATGCACAACCGTATGAGGATCTATTCTTCTGCTCGTTTTTGTTGTGCTAATGACTTTTTTTTTGGATCAGATGGGGCGCTCTGTTGGATGAACAACTTTCCGGAGTGGCGAAAGGGACTGATTTCTACTTCAATAAAAGTAAGTTTTGTTTTGTCAACTGTATTGTTTTTCTGAATAAAATTATTAGATCGTCTTTCTGGAATGTGGGGTCCAGGAACTCCAATGCAGACCTTCCTCCAGGATAACAGTATGACTACGCTTTTCTTCGGAGGAGTCAACATAGATCAGTGTGTTTGGGGTACCCTCTTGGAGTGCGTTTTCCCGTTCTCCACTTGATATTCCTGACTTACGCCGTATATAGCTCGTACTACAAAGGATACGATGTGATCCTCGTTGACGATGTTTCCGCGACGACTTCGCCCATTGGAGCCACTCAGATGGTCGACTTCAATGCAGGATTGAATGGATGGCGGGCGAATTCGACTGATTTTATTGCTGCGTTGAAGGCGGCAGCTAAACATTGATCTGTCGAAATGGGGTCTCGTTCTTTGTAGGCTCTGGTTTTTATGAATATTGGACCATGGTCGATGGGGCAGGACGTGAAAAGTTTCTATGAATGGTATGGCTCTGAATTATAAAAGGGATTACAGCGGTGCCGCCTAGGAATACATCCCATTTTAAATAAATCGGATATCAGAATTACCCCCACGAATGCCGCCTTTGTCCTCGCCGGAGCTCCACTCGGGACCATACGTACCTCCGGGTCCATGTGCTCGTTGTTGACGTTACGACCTTCAGATGCGGGGTTTAGAAACGATTAGCAGATAATGAGCAAGTTATACATAGCTCGCAATAAGCTGTACTCATGGGAAGAATATACTTCAAGCCCACCTACTGATATAAAGTCTTGAATTTAAGGCGCTGCCAGACATGATCAAATGCGGGGAACCACCTGGAACCATGCTTACACGGACCGAGCATGTTCGTGTGATTTTGTTTGATATCCTGCCCTCACCCAACTCTCACCCAACTTTTATCTACAAAAATAACAGGAAGCACTGACTCGGTCCGCGCACTAAACCAAAGACAGTCCTGAGAGACTCCACAACTAAAGAGGCCATCACGAAATCCAGCCCATGCGCCTCCATGTGCGCGTTATGTGATACGCTCTTGTGCTTCTATCAGGCATTGCTCTTGTGGGCAGTTTCGAAGCGTCACGCATCATGTTGACTTGGGCCGAAATACATGTGGACTTGCTTGCGGGACCTTGTATCGCTAATTGCAAGCCAGCGATTGTCCCCTTCGAGAGGGGTATAAAAGGCCGCCTTCATGGATCCAAGACGCTAGCTCAAGATGTCGCTTTTTCGACGCCTTTACGCTGTTTCCGCCCTTCTCTCATGCCTGGCTCTTGTGTCAGCGCGTCTCCGCGATGGGCGTCTTCATGGAAACATCATGCGTCCAGCGAGCGTGCCCCTCGTGAGCGCACCGTCCGCGGATGTGCCCGTCGTTAGTCGGAATGGAACGGTCTTGCCACCATACACGACCATATTCCTGTTTGACCAGCTCATCGACCACAACAATCCATCGCTCGGAACATTCAAGCAGCGATTCTGGCATACATGGGAATTCTACGAAGCTGGTGAGTCCCCTAACTGCACCAGAGAATCCTGCATATCAACTCTTCGACCAGGTGGTCCTATAATTTTGTCGACTCCCGGTGAAACCAATGCAGATGGTAAATTTCGCGAATATATCTGGGTAGAATATACCTCATGTTGGAGCAGGTTTTTCTGGATACCTCACCAATCGGACGATTAACGGGCAAATTGGTGCGCTTGCTTAACTTCTACTTCATTTATATTGGACTAATGACCCGCCAGCTCAACAACAAAATGGTAGCACCATCGTCCTCGAGCACCGATTTTACGGCCTCAGCAATCCCGCGGCCGATCTCAGCGTTAAAAGCCTGAAACTACACACCATCCAGCAAGCTATTGATGATCTCGAATATTTCGCCAAAAACGTGAACCTTCCTATGCCCGGAGGCGATTCGGTCGGCCCAGATAAGGCTCCGTGGATCTTGGTTGGAGGGAGCTATGCAGGTACGGAAGATTATCGTCTCATAAATTAATTTGGATTCTATACTTACCTCCGTCTATTTCAGGCGCTCTTACTAGTTGGACGATGGTTAAGTATGTCAAAACCCTCTTTTTTTGGAAAACAAAATTGTTGACTTTGTCTGCCAAATCATCTAGCAAGCCTGGTCTTTTCGCTGCGGGATATGCATCGTCAGCCGTTGTTGAAGCAATCTTGTGAGCATTTCACCAGAACATGCAGTATTCGTGCCGCTGTCTGATTAGCTTTTGACAGGGACTTCTGGCAATACTTTGAGCCAATCCGTCAAAATATGCCCAAGAACTGCTCGGCGGATGTAGAAGCGGTCATCTCCCGTGTCGACAAGACACTTTCGGGACGCAATGCCACCGCTATCCAGGCTATCAAGGATAACTTTGGTTTGGGAGTTATGACCCATCTGGATGACGTTGCGGGCTCTTGTAAGTAGTTGTATGTTCCATATCCGATCCTCCTAGGACTCATATCTCTGCTGAATGATAGTGCGAAACAACTTGTGGGATTGGCAGGGTCTGCAAGTTACGTCAGGTGCTGGAAATCAGTTCACGAAGTTCTGCGATGCGCTTGAAGTGAAGGATGGTGTCAGCGCTCCGGCGTCGGGTTGGGGAGTTGACCACGCATTGGCTGCTTGGGGATCATACTGGCGCTCGACATATCTTGCATTAAGTGAGTTGGAAATTGATAAACTCAAACCTCGTATAAATGTATTGATAATCCTTCGCGACAGTTTGCGATGACCAAGATGCAGAGTAAGTCATACCTTTCACTGGATTGGACATCATTCTCATAGGAATTTAGGACATGTCTTGGCTCATATAATACTACGCAGTCATTCTGGACAGATACCAGCCTCGACAACGCGAACAGGTCCTGGATGTGGATTGTGTGAGTCATGCATATCGTTCGGTGCAGATAGCAAGTCTTACGCATTGATTTTTACCATAGCTGCAATGAAGTCGGATACCTTCAGGTGAGTTCCTGATGCAGCTTAAATTTCCTCAAACCACCTGACATATGCCAAAATAATAGGACGGCGCCCCGATAACCAGTCCCAGTCTCGTCACCAGGCTCGTCCAGCCGTCGTATGACTTGGTAAGTCACTGTCCACCATCTCTTCACTCTGAGTGCCTCCGAGCTGACTGTTCCGATTTCAGAGACAATGTCAGCAAATGTTCTCTGCTGCATTTCCCGTCCCGCCCATCCCTAACACTCTCGCGACAAACATCAAATACCGCGGTTGGAATGTCCAAATTAAGAACCTCTTTTTCGCAAATGGCGTTCGTAAGTCACCTCAGCGCTCTAATCAATACATCGTGTTACCCAATATTGACTTACCCCGCTTTTCATATAGGCGACCCATGGAGAGATGCCACCCTCTCCGCGGACGGACGCAATGCTCACAGCACGGCCTCGCAGCCTATCGCAGAGGGCGACGGGTTCCACTGCTCCGATCTCCTCACCAGCTCGAACATCGACCCCACCATCCTCGCTGTGCAAAACCAAGGCCTGGCCTCGATGAAGACGTGGATCGCTGCCTGGAAGCCCCATAGCAGCGGCTTCCCTGTTAAGACGCCGCGAAGTGTACCAACACCCCCTCAGCAGTTGCCTTCTCTGCCTTTCGTCAAGCCTATTAATGCTTGGTTTAAGAAGTTTGGGAGCGCGAGTCATTAAAGTGTAATAGAGAGATTACAGTGTAAAGTATGTAGAGAATGTTATTGATTGGACTTATACTTTTGAATTTCTTTGTGAATCAGGATTTGAATCCATCGGCTTCGCACACCTCACTGCTTCGTGTAGAAGGCTGAATAAACTTAGAAGGCGAAGCATTGGGAGATCGAAAAAGGTGAGTGTTGATGTTTAAGGTACTTATAATCGAGTACTAGCCGAAGTCTAGACGGGCGCTTATTTTGCAAGACGACCCGAGATAGTTTCCACTCTAACCAAGAATGTACCCAGAGAAAGAAATGAGCGACCTGTAAGCTCTGAAACCTTGGATGCCGGTAGACTGGCAATAATACTAATAACTCTGTTCTAGTCCAATGGGCTACATAGGCACGGATCAACACGCGCAACCAATAATATAGGGACGTATTCGCATCAAAAAAAAAAAGACAACGAACCTGAAAACACGCAACAACGCTGAGCACGAGGTCTTCCAACGGGCTACCTCTTTACGAAACAGGATAGCTTTTCACGAAATTAGATATCCAGGAGCGCAGGAGCGGCATCGGGATACACTCTTAGCCGGTCCCGGAGACCGCAGGACCGTCCGACTTCATAAAGATAGTGGCTCTGCGCCTAGTGGGGCAAGGATAGGGGGAAGGGAATCAATATTACGAGTGATCTTGTACATTGATAAGTACCCGGATGTATTCGGTGCGTGGTCCTGTGGTATTCTCGACCGAGCGCTAATGGGTATCATCTGACTCTAGGCGCACGAAAACGTCAGGGATTCATTGGCAATGGACAACATTGCCCACGGAACCGATGAGTTACTGCGGGGCTCGAGGCGCACATAGTGCCTGACAATGAATTGACATGACAGCGATGGGTCATTAATTTATGCAGTAAACATCATCGATCATAACGTGCGCGTCGCGGGTCGCGAGTATAAAGTGCTCTTGATATTTCAATTCGATGGCGTCAATTTCCTCCCCTTTATCTTTTGATTTTTTCTACTCGATAAACAGCGACTATGTCTCTGCCCACTTTCAAGGAACTTCCCAACTTTGAGGAATTCACTGGTTGCGCGTGGGGTGTATGGCCTGAGGACGACGAGCTTGGCACAGTCAACCTCTTGACGGAGGACGTCGTTCTGCAGGCGGCGAAGGAGGAGATTCGGTTGGTAGAACCTCAGAATCATACCGAATTCCCGCTCTAACAACCAAATTCTTAGTACCGGGAAGGCTGTTTCTCTCAACTGGTATGGAGATTCCATGCCGAAGGTCCTTTCTAGTTTTGATCTTTTAAAAAAAATCAATTTGAAGGCCTCTCAACTTTCCCGAGAAGGTACTGGTGCTGGTTCAATGATTTTGAAGCTATGGCCTGCTTATTCTCTTTTCGAATAGCCTATGTTCCATAGGAAGACGCCCGAGGTTACCCAAGTTCTCAAGATGTCCGAATATTCTGCTCTGAGAGATGACATTCTAGACTTGGTGAGATCTGATTCCGGACTATCCTTTCTTCCGCTATCGTTCACAAGGACCTTGAAGAACTCCCAATCCGGAACCCAATGGGACGGTATGAAGCATTTTGGTATCTTGGAACACCATGTTTACTACAAAGGGTACGTCTTGATTTCGGTCTTTCGAAGATTTAAGCCAATTTTCATCGCAGAATTAAATCGGATACCCTTCCCCTCGGACGGCACGCGATTTTGGATCCTCTCAACGTCGATCCTAAACTAACTAAGCTCGGTATTCAGAGTATGTCTACTTTCTTCGCATTTTATCTATCTTCATAAATCAACGAATCACAGACTGGGCCAATCACGGAATTTGTGGCCGAGGTGTCCTGCTGGACCTCGTCGACTATTTCACAGAATCCGGCACGAAGCCTCTGCCTTACGATCCGCTAACAACTCACGCCATCACCGTTGAGGACCTCCGGGCGTGCGCAAAGAAGCAGGGCGTGGCCTTCAGACAGGGAGATATTCTGATCCTTCGTGTTGGGTTCATTCAGAAGTACAACTCGGTTGACAATGACGCTAGGGCGGCGTTGGGGTCGAAGGAAGAGACTTTGTGCATTTTGTTTTCCCCTTTCGTGAGAACAATCATTGATTCTGAATTATTTAGTGCTGGTATTGAGCAGACGGAAGAGATGAAGGCTTTCTTATGGGATAATCATTTCGCTGCCATCGCTTCTGATCAACCTGCTCTCGAGGTACGTTCTTATCCGGGGTGATACAAAATCTTTCTTATTTCTGGTGTTCTTTTTTTCTCAGCGCTGGCCTGCTCCGGAGAAAAAGTATCTTCATCAGGTACGTCTCCGCCTTGCGGATATATGTATCATTTACTCAATGTTATCTACTTTTAGACGATTCTTGGGTATGTTCTGATCTAGCCTATGGATGTATCCTTCTCACTATCTTAATTTATTATAGTCTTTGGGGAATGCCTATTGGTATGCGCTTTTCACTCCATGGATTGCCTTTTGATGCGAATCTTCTGCAGGTGAATTCTTTGATCTCGAAGTGTTGTCGAAAACCTGCAAGGAGCTCAACCGATATACATTCTACTTTACTTCGTGGCCCCTCCCGATGTATGTTTCCAATGCCTTCTTACCAGTTTAATATCTAACATTTCTCTGTTAAAGCATTGGAGGTTGCGCCAGTCCCGCAAATGCGTCAGCGACGTTCTGAACACCCGATTCCGATGGGACTAGCAAAGTACTAGACGGATAACTATCAGAGCAAAGTGAAAGTGTACAAATTTAATACGGTAGTTACGTGAATTAAATGAGACTTGGTTCCCGGTTCTGCTTTGTGGTCGTTGCGAAATACATAGCCACGCAGCAATATATTAGCGCTGGGCTTTGGTGAATACGGTGACGACGTCATGCTGTGTTAAGCGCCAGGATCTATTCAAATCGAGCCATGTATGACATCATGCATGGGTCTGGCCAGCATTCATTCATTTTCTCTTTCTTCCAACTTTCTTCCAAACCACGACAATCGCAACACAAAAAGGACGATGGACCAACTTCCCATCGATACTTCTCACCCTGCAGTGCGCGAGTATCTTGCTCTAGTTCGCCTGCAAGTCCTCACACCGCTTTCGCTGCTCATCAACATCGCCTGCGTCGCTACCTGCGCATTCGTGGCCAGCCCATCTTTATCCAGTGTTTCGAAGCTGTATCCGACGGCTTTGACACCAAACTCGGCGGTGATTGCGAGTTATGTGGCCGCGCTTTATGTTGGACAGATTGGATACTGCGTAATGTTGGTGTTGACGAGGAGCGCGGAGACAAAGGTGAGCAACTTGATCGAATATCCTGGTTGAAGAGATTTTGACCTGTATAGAGAGCCTATGTCAACGCAATAGGCTTGTTTCTTCCTTTTGCAAACCTGTTCATGGCGTTATGGGCTATTGCCTGGGTATGTTGAGTCTATTTTGATCTATCATTTTTCTGAATATGTCATAGGTGATGCGCTGGTTCTTACTAGCCACGATTCTTCAGGGACTTATCCTCCTCTTACTCTTGTTTTCCAACGTTGCCCTATTTATATATCATCCTCCGGAACACGCGCGCCCGCTTGGGATCGCCTTCGTTCACGCACCTCTACGATTTTTCCTGGTGCTGCCATTCAGCATTCTCTTTGAATTATCTCTTTTGTAAGCCTACTTTATCACCTGGATCTTCTATCTAATGGTTCCTATCTTGTCAACATCAGCGTCGCCCTCGGTCTTTCATACGAACCAACGAGCCCAGGGGCGCCGCCTCGGGATTATTCCTCATGGCATGCCATGGCAGGTTTTGGTGTCGTCCTCGGCACAAATCTAGCCAGTCTCATAGTCGTCGTCTCCCGGTCGGACTTGGTCTGGTGCGCTGCAGCGACGTGGATCGCTGTGAGCATCTGGTCAGCGAGTCCCAAGCCAGCACCTGTATACGTATGCCAATTCCATACCACGCCACTATCATCATTTGATTAACACCTTACATGCAGATTACGGCAATAACCTTCACCGCTCTCCACCCATTAGCATACATATTCTCCAAACTGTACGCGCGGTGCTGCTCTCCGTCAGCGAGGCGGAATAGGAATATTGTGCTTCCTGGAGATCAAACCGCACATCCGGGGCTTTATGGTGCGACGAGTACAGGTGCTGCTGCCACTGCTCGGGCACGTCAAAATGGGGGAGAGATAGAGACAGGTCCTACAGAGGTTGATGCTGAGAATTGGGGGTGATCTGGGTGTTTGGGTTTTACGATACCGATACCCTATCTTGAGTACAAGGAGTTTCATGTCATGGACGGTGTGGAAAGGTTTTCTGTATATGTTTTGCTTTTTTTCTGTTCTTGTTTTTGACGATTCAAATTTTAAAACTATTTCCACTGGTCAAGGACTCCTTATAAGCCTGGAGAACGGATGGTTGAAGTCAACAGGTCCGTTTTATTGGACAATGGGATGCGTTTGGAGATACGAATATACGAGTTTATACAAGAGTCAATATTCCCAAGGGTCCCTGCGCGTATTTGTGTAAGTCGCAGCCTCCATTCAGAAGCGTGTTTTTGTGCTTGTTCGGAAGAGGCAAAATTCCGTCTGTGCTTCCTCGACAGCTGCCTTGATAAGTGCCGCTTCACAATCGGACAGGGGATTATTCGAAAGGGAGGAAGTAGGGTGAAGGTAAAGCAAGAAGTTCGAATCTGCGCAATCCCAGAATGGCAGAAACCACTGGATCTTTGGTTGTCACCACATTTAATTATATCGTTTTCTCAGTGGCGCCTATGAATAAATAAATGAATGACCGTCCCCTGCGAGTTTCAATGGGTTCGATGGAAGGAGATGTAGAAACGCATTTCGTTGTTGCGTTTCTGGGAAAATGAAGTTCAAAATGCCAGAAAGGACACAATTTATCAGATAGATTCAAGTTCTAGATCTCGTTCGAGCGGCCAGCTGACTGGCGTGGACGCCGCTGTAGTGAATGGCGAGAGAAAACCTTTGGGGTCTTCTCCGTACATCATGAGGTTTATAGCGTCATCTGCGGACGAGCGAATCGCTGTAAAAAATTCGCAGAGTCGCAATAGTAAGCCACAGAGCAGAATAAGGGAGTTATGGCACCTACGATGGTCGTCTGAGATGTAGGTAAGGTACAGAGGTTCCGTAGCCAACAGGCCGCATGGTGCCCAGTGGAGGTCCTGGATAATGGTTCCCATCGACCGGGCCCATTTCTGAACTATCCGTCGCGCGTAGTCAGATAAAGGACCGACATTGGAGAAATTTATTTGGAGAAAGACATGGAGGTTTGAACTCTGCGTGTGGTTTGAGAGAAGAAATAGAATTAGCTGCCTAATGACTATTTAGTGACGTAGAGAAAGTCGAACTTACAATGATACTTTTGAGATCTCTGATTTTAAATTTGTCAATCTCTGTTAATGAATCCATGACGTCTAGGATCTGCGGTGTTTCCTCCCAACAATGGTCATTGTGATTGTACTGCTGGTGTAAAGTGCGGAACCGACATTTTTTTTCCACTTCGAGCCTTAGAACGGCCAGATTGGTGCATTCGCCCAAATCACATTGACTCCACAACTCGAAATAAGCCTGTTGCAGACGTGACTCCTTGTCGTGCCAGCCAAACTGTTCCTGTTTATAGAGCGTTGAGACCGCGCGCAAGTCATGGATCTCTAAGACCTTCAATTGTTGAAGAGGAGTGTCCTTGTTCTGTTGCCCACCCTCATCCGGCCTCGGTATCTCGCATCGCACCAGCGCGAATGAGGCTATAGCCAGCCTCATATCATAATCAACGCTGTCTGAATGCAGCAGCATGGCACAGCGCTCTAATCGGGGAACCAAAACATTCCCTTCCGTTACCGTCAGCGCCCAAATGCTATCTTCGGTAAAAATACCGGCTCGTAGATCGACGAGCGCAGGAGTGACCTGCAACAGCAAAATGAGATCATTGGGGCTTGAATAAGATTGCATTCTTAGATCAAGTTTTGTCAACCGACAAGTACCCGGACTCTGACCGATGCTATTGTAGATGCGTCGACAGAAAGTGGGGGTTTGCGTTGCTTCGATGTATACCTCGGCGATAGCGGGAAGGCAGATACGAGACGCGGTAGTTTGATCATCGTCGAAATTTCCATATATCACCAGTTTGGAGAGATTTTGGAGAGTTACGATGGGATGACCGGAAATTGTGGGCTGGAAAATGTCTTGGATGAAAAACTCGCTTGCAAGAACGAGAGTGTGGAGATGAGGAGAGTTGTGGACGGAGACTGTTGGAGACGATGTTTCGTATTGCGTGAGTTGGGGGAATGGCAGGATGAGTTCCTTTACATAACCAGAACCACTGACGGATGCTACTTTAAGCTTGGGAGCAATAGAAAATATATCGAGCAATGGAGTGCGGTCCATGTTGGAAGAGAGTCTATGTGCAAAAATTCTGAGTGAGAGAGTCTCCAGAAGAGGGATACGACCTTTGATTGATTTCAATTTATTGAAGCCGCTAAATGGGATCTCCATCGAGAGGCGTCCAAATCTTTGAGAATGTCCGAGAAGGAGAGGTAATACGGGATCTTCCCGATAGTTGGGCCGTGAAATGGTTGAATGGCCCCAAATGGATATGTCCAAAGGTGCATCGCGTGAACGGCGCAGAAATTCGTTAAGAACGAAAAGTTTTCTTGATCCGGATTGTTGATAACTAAAGAAGTCTATGTGGACAGTTGGAAGACGAGTCCATATAGATGATAAGGAGAATGCTGCAGCCCTCCAAAACCGACACACGAGAGCGACGCGCCATCGGGTATCCTTTTCCAGATGGAACCCGGTATCACTTTCAACGGACGTAAAATAGAGGAAGATTTCCTGTAGAATTTCTTGCGGTAATCGTCGGATAGGCGATAGAACACGCTGATGTTGAACAATGAAGTCCTGCGCGCATTTTAGTTGACGGTTGAGTAATCGTAGCGTCCGTTCGGAAGCTTGCTGCTCTTTTTCGGAGATGATTCGGTTACACTCTTCACGGGCTTCGTCGATGGCCGCTTTGGCAAGAATCGTTTCAGAGTCAGATGGTGGTACATTTGAGAACAAGAGGCGAGGTACAGGTGAGTTGGGAAGCTTGAGTTTTGGTACACCCAGTAGGGTGGATGTGAGCGCATCTTTCGTTGCAAACATTAGTTTCTTCCTCGTTGATTTCATGTTTTCTAACTTGTTGTGGGTCGAAAGGAAGAATGGTTGGAGACTAGTGTTGCCACAAAGTGCAGTGCAGTGACAGTGAAGCAAATTTTGGTGGACTGTGATACGCTTCACAGTGATCACAGTCTGCTGTGAAGTGCTGTGAAGTGAGTCGCGATACATCGCGCACGGACGTGGTTCCCATTTCAGGTATGGTTGGCGCGACGCTGCACCAGGGTCAGCTCGGCAAAACACTGTTTCTACCAGATATCGGACTCTTTAGGATTTAAAAGAGAATGGCGGCGACGGCGATGACTTTCCTGGCACTGTGAAGCCACTTCACGGCGACTGTGAGCGGCTGTGAAGTGTGAAAAAGTGTAAAATCTCACAGTGCAGTCACAGTGTGGCGGCAACATTACATGATAACGGAGCTAAAGGGCCAAATTTCAAGTCCGCCAGAGTCCGCTGCGCCGCCTGGTCTGGGACTCCGAAGTTCAGTGATTCACATTGAATCACCAGCTTCATTTTTAACATTTTTTGGACTCTGCTCAACTTGAAGCTCAAAGCACTCAGGATGTTTTGGAACACCTGCGCAAGGATATGCAAGACGAGCCTCAATGAGCTCCAAAGTTCCGCGAGCGCAGTCACTGCTAAGCGCTAAGCAACGTCAAACTTTCCCTCTACTCGAGCAGGGCGGCATTCCTTCCTTAACCTCTCTCAACGTCTAGCTGAATATTAAACATATATTCCGTTCATGCCAAATATCAGCCGTTATCATCGCTTGGAGATCCGCTCCGATCCCGGTAGCTTTCGAAGTGGAAATTTCAGTCCAGCATTTTTTTTTCGACACCACGATTCAAAATCATCCTTGTGGATTAAAAAGCACTCAGCTGGTAAGAGGATGAAAATATTGAAATTTGACCTTATGCCTGCATACATGTACGATACATGCTAATTTTTTTTTCCATGCGCCTCATATTCGCCGGTTTTTGAACGCCAAGGAAGGACATGTCGACCGTACGTATTATTACCCTACCCGATGCTTTCGATTCGTCCCTTACGTCCCCAGAGTTGGTTGAACAATGTATCCATTTACGAGGAATAACAGTGATCATGCTCACCGCCAAAATCCATTTCCTCAAGCGTTGAATTCTGTGGCCCTCCTTCCCAATGCGCTTAGCGCGGCCTCGGAACTACAGTGCGCTACGGCATCTATCTTGATGTTTGCCGCAACGAGGTCACTTCCGGGTTTCATGCTCTTGAAGAGCTGTGTTCACGATAAAAACAGGATTGATGGTGAGAAAGAATCATTCGCTAGAACGTGCATTGCCAATCCGAGATATGTTACCCGACGTTTGCGTCCGACGCTTGTTCGACTTGGACGACCATCTTGCAGGGCAAGACTTCATAAGGTACGTGGCCCTTCAAGCGTGTACATGTAAAATTTTTTAATTTCGCAAGTAGTAGGCTTCTCGTTGACGAGTGGCCGACATTCCATCCATAAGAACGGATAGCGCTGGTCGTGTCCTCTTAAAACTCAACACAATACACTCTTTCACTTCGTCCCAAGAAAACCCACAAAAAAATCGAGAATGCAGTCCCCTTCGTCGTTTTTCACTCTTTCAAAGACCGTCAGCGTGGCTTCTCCCACCACACTGGCCGAAAATGCGGCTTCGGGATCATACTTCCCCCCTGTCAGCGCGAAGCCTAGGAGTACATGGAGCGTCATAAGGTATTGTCTATCCCATATCGTTGAGCGAGATACTGACTATAAATCAGGAAAATTATCCGGGAGCCCATGGCTGAATTCGCAGGTGTTGCGATTTTCGTCATGTTTGGTACCGCCGTCGACTGTCAAGTCGTCCTCTCTACCAACAAGGGTGTTGCTTCTTCTCCCAAAGGAGTGCGTAGATTTCAATCATTGCGTTGTTGCGATCGTTCTGGCTGAACGAAGCTTTTTTGTCGCTGTAGGATTTCCTTTCCGTGTCTTTCGGCTGGGCCATCGGTGGGCATGAACTACTTTCTGCGAACCACTGGTGGACATATTCTGACACGTATTCGGTTTTGCTGCAGGTTTGGCAATGGGCGCATGGGTGAGCGGTGGCATTTCTGGCGGTCATCTCAATCCTGCTGTAAGTAATACTTTTGTGTAGGTATAGGCCGATTCTCATGTCATTCATATCTCTAGGTCACATTGGCTATGGCTTCGTGGCGCGGATTCCCTTGGCGTAAAGTACCCGGTGCGCAATTTTCTAAACTGCGTTCGGGTCGTGAACCAACTCATTTCGGTGTTTAGCGTACATCTTCGCCCAGGTTGCTGGCGGCGTTTTCGGAGCTGCCGTGGTTTATGGAAACTACGTCGGCGCTATCGACATCTTTGAAGGCGGCCATGGAATTCGCACTCGTGCAACTGGCGGTCTTTTCGCTACCTATGCGGTGAGTATTCTGCTTATCGAGATATTGCACCGTGTATTGAATGTGTTGCACAGCTCGACTACATGAGCAATATTTCTTGTTTCTTCGTCGAGTTCTTGGGAACTGCTTTGCTTGCGTTCATGGTGTTCGCAGCAACGGACAAGAAGAACAATGGCCCGCCATCTGGCCTCCTCCCACTCACCCTCTTCCTCACACTTCTTGGTCTTGGTCTTGGCTTTGGAATGCAGACCTGTGGGTATATTAACCTGCTCGTTGCCATTCCGTGTCTGAAATAATGTTAACAACAGCCTTCGCTTTCAACCCCGCGCGTGACTTCGGTCCACGTCTTCTCCTTACTTTCGCTGGCTACGGAAAGCAGCTGTATTCCTATCGCAGGCAAGCTACATTTATCTTATTCGTATCTTATTATTCGGTTTCTGATGGAGACTTTTAGTCAATACTGGCTCTGGTGCCCAATCATTGGTCCATTCGTCGGCGCTCAGATTGCGGCGGTGTTCTACGACCTCTTCCTCAACGAAAACGGCCGTTTCGGGGAGGATGAAGAAATGTAAGTCCATCTGAATAAAATATATACGAATTCGCTGATTTTGGGTGCTTATTTCTAGTGAATATCCCTCGCCAAAAGCCATCTCCTCGAACGACAGCCAGGTTTGATTCACGACTCGATTTCCTCTTCAGGGGAACTGTACGATCATGCGAGATGTTCCATCTTTGTATGTACCCTTTCTGCTGTGTATTGTCGCAGATTCGTTACCCTCTCTTTTCTCGCATTGTTGTACTATGTCTCTACGTTAATCTCGCATGTTACGTACTTGTACCTATTGATTAATGTATCCTGTTTCTCGTATTGTGGGACCGAATACTGAAGTCCCCCCAGAGTTTGTCTCTGAAATCATCCTTGGTACGTGTATCATTTCTTATCTGTGTTGCGCTCAAAATCTACATTTTTATTGGTTTGTACTGTATCAAATACTTCTGTTTTTCCCATCTTCGACGCACCTTCTGAGACATTCTCGACATTTCAGGCTTTGAAACTTGCGATTTTCGCAGCGATGCAAGTACGCGTGGACTGACGGCTGCACCTCTGCAAAAATAGATTGCGACTGCTTTGCCACAATGGCCGTGCCGAACCGTCAGCCAAATGCGGAGGCTTGATAGGGGATTTGGCACCTTTGGGCCAGCGTATAAAACGGCTTGAAATTCTTCTCCCTTAAAGTAGATCCCCTCGGCCCTCAAGCTGTTTTACTTATCTCTTCATCATATCTACTCTGTTTCACTAAAGAATGGTTGCTGATCAACGCGTTTGGTTAGGTGAGTTTCGCGTCATTTTGCCACATTTGATTTGACTTCCATCATAATTCGATTATCAGTGACAGGGGCCTCTGGTGGACTAGGAAAAGCTCTCGTTGAGGCTGTTCTAGAGTCGGGAGAAAACGTCGTCGCTACCGCGAGGCGCATTTCCTATCTCGATGACCTAAAAGCCCGTTTCCCCCCATCTCAGCTGCTCGTCGTTCCTCTGGACGTGTCCGTGAACGCACAAATCGACAGTGCTTTCAAGGAAATGATCGACCACTTCGGACGCATAGATGTTGTCGTGAACAATGCCGGATACGTGAGTCGTATCGTTGATGTCGGCTCGTTAATAATGACTGAAGCTGGAGGTTGTATAGGGATTATTCGGTGAAATTGAAGGTATCCCAGAGAAAGCAGCAAGGGCGCAGTTTGATGTCCAATTTTGGGGACCTGTTTACATCTCGAAATTGGTTCGTCTAACTTCTCCCTCTCCAAATGGCAACTCGTCAGTGAGACCCGTCACCAGACTGCCAAGACCGTTCGCGAAGTTAACAAGAAAAGCCAAGGTGCAACCATTTTCAATGTAAGTACTGCTGGAGGCTACAGTGCCAATCCTGGTCTCGCTTTTTACAGTGCTAGCAAATTCGGTAAGTCCCAAGGTAGTTTAATTTCGGCAAAAATAAGCCACTTACTACTATCTGTCTACCCTTAGCTTTAGAGGGCTTTACCGAATCTTTCAGAAAGGAGATGATTCCTGAATGGAACATCAAAGCATGCATCCTCGAGCCCGGAGGCTTCGAAACCGGCTGGCGCAGCTCGACCATCGTAATAGACCAACACCCCGCGTACGTCGACAACCCAGCCAATTTCCGAAATCTTCGCTCAGGAGTCACTATGCTGGGAGACCCGGCGCGCGGTGCTCAAGCCATCATCAAGTTGTCGCATGAGCCGATACTGCCCCTGCGCGTACCGCTCGGAAGCGATTGTCTTGCGATTGTCAGAGCGGCGGCACAGAGGACGTTAACAGATTCGGAGAAGTTCGAGAAAATTTCTAGGATGACCGATAAAGCTGATATGGATGGCATTGCATATGGAGATATGATTCTCAAAGCACTAAAAGCGACCTCAAACTAGGTAATACTTAACATATTTCATCTTACTCGGAGGATTTTCGTCGGGCGTAGAGTAGTCCGTAATTGTAGCGAATAGCCCTTAGGCAGCGATTATATGGCTGTTATCTATACACATACTCACGATACGACAATTAAGAAAGAAATACAAGAATACATGAGCTACAAGGCAAGACGAACTCGCCATTCGCCGCACAAAAGAGTCTTCCAAGGCAATATTCTATTTTTAGCTCACAATGTGGACTTGTGCAAGTTTTGCATGTCGCGCGCAAAATGTACGATGCAAAAACCAAATGATCGTCTATAAAATCCAGATTACCTACTGCAAGCAGCACACATGTCTATAATCTTTCTTCGCTTCCGGACCAAACCTCTTTTTGATTTTCGCAAACGATGTTCTAGAGAGAACGTTACCACTGGCAGCTGGGAATAACGCAAGATAACGTCAACCAGGTCAGGTTACAAGTAGCTTAGGAGTATGAATACCATTCGAGATGTAATCTCTTTATAGATTCTTCAATAAACTTGGTCTATCCTTCAACGGGAACATTGACAGTTTGAATAGAAAGAAGGTGTATGATAATGCTGCCAGGTACAAGCAATGCGCCGGAGAATGGCCTCACTGTACATTGTCGACAGGTTTGCAAATCGGGGATGCTAAATCCGCAGGGCTAAATTATGCTATAGGAGAGGTTTGCGGAGGACTGATGCCAAACCAGTGTCCTTCCATACCACCAACTGAAGTTCATTCAAGCCAGACAGTCGGCTCGAAAGGTAAGCAAACCGAGATTTCATGATTCCAGCGTACTTATATAGCTCACCATAACTTCTACCATTCAGCAGACATTCCTTCCTCTCTCTCTCTCCCACTTCCTCTTGTTGTGGCACGCCACGGCAGAATTTTTGCGATGTCGATCCATGATGTACCTGGCAAACTTCCTGACCCGGAGACGCCTCTTCCAGAGCTTTCTACTTACCCACCCCCTGCTCATCGCTCAGCGCTGGGCTACTGGCAGCGGATTAGGTGTGTTTATTCTGCTAATTAAATCACTATAATGGCTGAGAGCTGAACATTCTACAGAGCTCAAATCCGAGCTCCCATGGCTGAATTTCTAGGCCTGGCCGTTTTCGTCATCTTTGGTGCTGGAGCTGACTGCAGCGTCGTTCTCTCGACAAGCACTGCAGTTACTTCTTCTCATAAAGGAGTCAGTGCTTTCTCATACTCTCTGTAGGATATTTATTTAACATCTAACGACGCATCCAGGAATTCTTTTCTACCAACGTCGGCTGGGCTATGGGTAGGTGTCTGATATCGACCAGCTTCTTACCGAGTGATAATAATCTCTTATAGGTCTTGCATCGGCCGTTTGGATCAGCGCAGGTATTTCAGGAGGTCACGTCAACCCCGCGGTAAGTTGGGTCGTCTGCAAAAATACTGAATGAAACCGAATGCTGATGTTGACATCCCTTCCGCTATGGAAACAAGATTACATTGGCTCTTGCGACTTGGAGAGGTTTTCCATGGAAGAAAGTGCCCGGTAAGTCTACTATCCATTGTTGTTTCGTTCGGAGTGCGCAACTGACCCATTTCCCCGTTGTCCAGTCTATATATTTGCTCAGGTCATGGGTGGCGTTGTCGGCGCTGGACTCGTCTACGCCCAGTATATCCACGCGATTGATCTATTCGAGGGAGGGCGCCATATTCGCACGCAGGCTACCGCGGGTCTATTTTCGAGCTTCGCGGTGAGCGCTTATTTCCTTCCCGCGATCTCCGACATAAGCGCCTCGTGACATTGATATCGATCGTGCATTCCAGTTGGACTACATGACGGCGGTCTCCTGCTTCTTCTCAGAGTTTCTCGGCACCGCAGTCCTCGCGTTCATGATCGTGGCCGCTACGGACAAGAACAACGCTGCGCCGCCCCTGGCGATACTCCCCTTTGTCCTTTTCCTGACGCTGTTGGGCCTCGGCGCGGCGCTGGGTATGCAGACAGGTATGTTGCCGTCCTATCTTTGGTGCAATGCCGGATGGGCGTTTATCTGGCGCCCACCGATGTCACCGGCATTTAATCCAAATGTTTCAAAGAGTGGTTTCGATTTACTGATGCGGTGTTACAGCCTTCGCGTTCAATCCGGCTCGCGACTTCGGCCCACGCTTGTTTCTCAGCATGGCCGGCTATGGGAAACAGGTGTATACGTTCAGAAAGTGGGTCCCAGTTTCGTCTGATGGGTGGCATGATCATGCCTATATCGGGTTGCTCACGGAATCCGTAATTTCAAGTGAATATTGGATATGGTGCACCATCATGGGTCCTATCTTAGGCGCCCAGTGTGCAGTTGGCCTTTACGATATTTTTCTCTACGATCCGAAGGGCGCCAATGAGCCAAAGGCCACTGAGACGGTGTAGGTCTTTCTGATATGCATGCAAATGAATAGATATCACTGATGATGTTTGCTACTTTAGTGAGAGCGGCTAGCTCATGTTCGAATCTTTCCTGTTTCGCAATATTCCGAGAGCAAAGGAATCTTGTTATCTCATGTCTTGCTACGTACTTTCATGCCCCACTTGCAACGATTATTGCCATGACAATATAACGGTTATTCGTAATATCACCTTCGGAGACAATCATACTGCGAGAATCCCAAAAGGTGCCACAAGATTATCGTCAGTTCCTCAAACATAAAGCAGTCAGCAGTACACCTTAGTGCAAGTAATGGACAAAGCTATCATCAACATCTTATCTTTATTGTACACCATTTTCCTGACGAGAGTGCACGTCACTACTGCGTCACACCTCTATACTAATTTTCAGCAATGCATAAGAAGAGCAACAATTGCGCTTACTATACGCTGTAATGTATGCTAACTAATGTGAAGCATCGGGACCAAATGTGCATGTATTGCACTTAAATTCTTGCACGCCAGAGGTTTTCAGCCTTCGTATTTTGGTTCTGTAGTTCGAGCTATATAGTTCATGTGTAGATATATATACATGCGGGAACTGATTCACCCATTCGTAGATAATCTACAAGTGGCACCCTCAAGGCACCCTACAGATATTCCCTAAATGTTGGAACCCGGCGCGCTTCCTCTGTCGGGTCTCCTAGTCGCAGTAGAGATCGGCTTCGCCCTACTTGTTACCGCTCCTTATCAAAATAATTGCGTCGATTACATTCCATGCTGTCGCAAAATTCTTTCCGCTGCGCTGGATAATTGCACCCCTGGCTGCCTTGTATTCAATTATGCTATCTGACCAGCAATCATCAGCACACTCATTCTCTAGAATTAATGACCTCTCGGAGGAAAATGCCTCAAGTTTCCTTGTGTCAGATTCCTCGAGGCTGTATTTAAGCGGCGTCTAATACATATGTTCCCAATTATCCTTTCCTCTATTGAATCAAATTAAAGCCTATGTGTCGCACTATCCGGCGTCTATAGACCTGTTGATATGACGCTTTAGCACCATCTCAAAAGGATGCTGTGATAGTGCTGTGGTACTCCCAGCGTTTGGGGTGGCTATGATATAAGTCCTCTACTCATTTCAAATCGCAGATTCCTTCAGCTTCCTTCAGGAGGGCTTTGTCAGAAAGAAATACCGACGGTAGAACTCGACGGAGTCAGGAAAAATTAGCTCAGAAGGTCTCGTGGGTGGTCTCCCCACTCTCAGAAGATTGATGGCATGTACGTGGTGCGCAGTGCCCACGCGATAATCATTATGAGGAGGTTCCCACAGAGCATCAACGCTATTGAATTGGGTGGTAACCCTAGGCTTTTTCCATGGGATCCTAGAGCTTAGATTTCCACACCGTTTGGCTGAAATCTGGATAATTTGACCTCCGTCTTGGGCTTTCTATTCCTCCATGGGTGTTTCAACTTGCGTATATACATTCCGGGATATTTCCAGAGATACGATTACCCCAACGGAGATAGTCCTTGGTGCCCCTGGATGGTGTAGCCACATGGGATGACTAAGCTACATACAGAGTTTCAAATATGCGAACTCCATCATTTCCTCTTTCCACCACGCTTTTCCTCTTTTCTCCCCGTTCTATATACCCCCAGCCATGCCTTTCATCCCAGGTCCGGCGGATCCCTTTTACGAGCTCATGCAACCTCCACCGGACGAGACAGAAGCTCAGAAAACAGCGCGCGTAACGCGTGAACAGGAAGCACAGCGTCGAAACGACACAATCGATGAGGAGATCAAACAAGACCGCGCCAAGTTCAAGAAGGACAAGAAATCTATCAAGGTTCTTCTGTTGGGCCAGTCTGAGAGCGGTGAGCCTTATTATTGCTTTATTCATATGGCCTTTCCTAAAGTAGCGGCGTAACAAGGTAAATCAACCACACTCAAAAGTAGGTGCATTAACTCTACTCGGGAACAATGCTACATGAACATGTCCAGATTTTCGCATGAAATATGCCCAAGAGGAATGGGAACGCGAGCGCGACGGTTGGCGTACCGTTGTTCAGCTCAACGTAGTACGGTTTATCAACGCTATTATCAAAGTCATCGAATCCGAGATGAACGGCGACGTTCCCTTAGACTCTGACGAAGACCAGATTATCAACGAGGTCAACGAAAGTGACGCAGTCAAGTTCACAGATCGTCATCAGCTCCTCCTGATCCGACTGGCTCCATTACTCGGCGTCGAAGCAGACTTAAAACGACGATTGGGCGCAGGCTCTGAAGAATTCGCGGCGTCAGCAAGTTCACTCTCGGCGACACCCTTTGACACGCCTATTGGGCCCAATATTCGAAGGAAGGCGGAATTTTCCGTGAGGTCATGGCAGGACGTATTGAACACAGAGCAGACCGACACTGCTTCTTCCATACAGCGCGCCGATGCAATTTCCGCCACCATTGCTAGTTGTAGGGATGATATGAAAGCTCTCTGGCAGGATAAAACTGTTCGGGTGGCGTTGAAGCGTCGACGAATCCAACTCAATGACACTGCAGGCTTGTGAGCATTCTATTCTCGTCCTGCGCCTGTTATACCACACTGACCAATCTCCTGTTAGCTTCTTGAACGATCTTGACCGCGTCACAGCTCGCGACTATGTTATCACCGATGACGATATTGTGCGCGCACGACTGAGAACGGTTGGAATCCAGGAGCACCGAATACACTTCAAGCAAGGGCCTTGGGAGAATCCAAAGTGTAAGTTCCCTGCATCACTTCGGCTCCTCAATTTTCAATAACGCAAACATCAGGGGGACAAGCATCCACTTGGGAATGGCGTATTTTTGACGTTGGCGGTTGCCGAACTAAAGTGCGTTACAAAATTGCTGTTCCGCACGGCGGAGCACCCTCCTCATACCGACTCACCCCGATCACAGCGCAGTGCATGGCTACCGTACTTCGACAACGTTAACGTTGTGATTTTCCGTAGGTGTCGCATCTCGTTAGACGGGAGTCAATTCTCATCACTTTTCTAGTCTCGCCAGTTTCCGTGTTTGACCAACGCCTGGAGGAAGATCCCAGCGTCAATCGTCTCGAGGACTCAATTATCTTATGGACTTCGATATGCTCCTCAAAACTTCTCAATCGAACGCAGCTTATCCTCTTTCTGAACAAATGTGATCTTCTCCGCCGAAAACTCAGGCGAGGCGTTCAAGTGAGGCAATATTTGCCGAGCTATGGTGATCGGCCAAACGAAGTCATGGCTGTTGTGAAATGTCAGTCCATTATTTCCCTGCGTATAGAGGGACCCTCGTCTGATGCAACTTTTTTTTAGATTTACGTGAAAAGTTCAAGGATATCGCCAAACAGCACTCACCGGAGAACCGTACGTGCTATGTATACCCCACTACTGTCACTGTAAGTGGTCTTCGTCTTTGAGATAAAGCTCCACTCATTGTGATGCTTGTCAGGACACCACCGCCACTGCCACGACTCTAGAGACCGTCCGCGACGGTGTCTTAAGAGATAACCTAGCGGCGTCGCAATTGATATAAGCCACATTTGACCACTATCAACCCATAGCCTGATATTCCAATTATCCCGCACTGGCACCACAATACCATCCACGCTACAGCACACGCCACGGACTTTCGCGAATCTCAGATGCGTGTGTTGGGTCACACCCTACCCCTGCTCCCCACACCCACCTATACTTATGCGTCTTGGACACCAGCGCCCCAATCGTCACCTACAAAATCAGCCTATCAACGGCGGAACAGTCCTTACTCTTCAAAGTCAGGGACTACAGATGACTGTCACCCTAGCTTGAGCCCTCCCGTGTATTATATAACTCAATAGGTTGTGTCGGCGTTGCTGGCGTCAACCTTTGCTAGGTTCCGACAGTACGGCTCTGCAGTATGATGGAACAGGCAGCCGGAATATCAGGGTGGCTTTTTTGTCAAGCCGCACGCGTACAAAATTTATTGGCCGTTGCTCCGACGTTGGAATTTCTTTGTTACTTGTATTTGTATAATTTGTTGTATGTATAACCATCTGTTGATACCCCCCTGTTCTTTTTCTTGTTATGTACTCGTACTATATAAACCTCAGGCGAATAGAGGCGAATGTGCTTGGAATATACGCAAAAATTTACATAAGCATACATACGGAGGTTCACAGACTAAATATGAACAAATATGACGCGACTGTTTGGAAAATTCTACACCTTGACCGGATCCTGTGTTCATCATGATCATGTATCTTCAAATGCATGAGTTGAGTATATTCCCGGTGCATGCAACCCAGTTGCCGTCTCTATCAGTTTACTATCCGATATTCAGCCACGTCAACTTCCAGGACGTCGAAGACGCGGAGAAAGTATGGAAAATGGCACTCGACATCGTAACTTGGGCTTGCACTTACGCATTGAGGATGTGTCGCGCTGCCATAAATTTCTGATCTGAACTGGCTTATAATTATAACACTCTTTCCCTCTACATTTTGCCTCGGCCACGGCCGCCTTGTTTCCTTCAAGCTACACGTATTTCCTTCCCTGGCGGAGAAAACCCGGCCAGAGAAGTGTTCTGTGCACCTCTGGAAGGATTCTGCCCACAGGATACAGGCCAGAACTTCGGACGCCGAACATATGAAACACAACGTCGTGCGACCGGCGAAGACCAGCATCCTCTTCCTCAACACGTTGAAAGGATTTCAAAACTCAAATACCTACGACGGCGTCGTTGAAGCATGCCGATCTGAGAATTTTCATATTCACGATCACGTATATTCTCGTCTACGGTTCCAATACGACTCGTAATTCGCCGCGTGCTTTCGCATGAAGGTATTTTAGGTAATCCCCGTGTTCTTCAAAGGACCATCAGCCTTACCAAAACAACGGGCTTACCAGGTTCTACCTCGCTGAAAATTGTCACGAACCACACTATGCGTTCGCTGATATTCGCTACTATCTTTCTCGTCCTGTTGGCAGGAGATTTTTCACAAGCGCTATCCAAGACTTTGGAAGAGGATCGTGATTTCGCGAAGGCTTGCTACGGGAATTTGCTCCCTGTACTTGCTCCATCTGCCGAGAATAGGACCGTTCCTTGGGGTTCTCCCAGCATTGTCAACGGTCCATCGACCTGCCGCTCTTCCTTGGACGAGGTCCGGGCTGGAATCGACGACATAGATGTCCAGCTCCTGGAACTTTTATCACAGAGGTATGTCCGAGTTGTTTTAGAACTTTCTATGCCCTTGTCTATAACGTACTTGTCGGTGTCAGAGCTGCATTTGTTCGCGAAGCTACTCGCTTCAAAGCTCTGCGTGGCGATGTTGATGTACCCTCAAGAGACGCGCAGGTCATCAAGGAAGCCGTGACCAATGCACCCGCCGTACATTTACCGCAAACAATTGCGAGCGCCGTTTTCACTGCGATTATCAACGCTAGTGTATCATTTGAACTGTGCATAGTAAGAACATTTTTGTCTCCTCAAGTCACCTTTGTGATTTATATTCATTGTAGTTTGATTCTTTCTACGAGCGTGGTCATTAACCATTCTTAGAGAAGCGTTGCTACGTTTGGAATCAATGCTTCTGGGAACCGCAGCGAGGAGATTGCCACGCGAGTATTTAAAATTGACAGAATATAGCAGACTGTCTCTATGTAGCCACATCATCCTCTCACGAATTCTAATGGCCCAGCGTACCTAGTCAAGCCTAAGTATCCGAGTGGAGTGGGTGTGCATGGATACTGCGGCCCCAGAGTACGTCCCGGTACGTCCTTCCCATGTTGCCCATCCCGAACTGAAACACATCGATTAACTCCTTTTTAATACAGAATAAACAGAAAGGAGACTATAGAACCCAACCAAGAGTTCACAAGCCCAATTTTAGGGGAAATACCTCGTCACATGATCGAAGACGACTAAAACTACCTGCTGATTTCAAGCTCTTCCAAGAATACCCATATCGCATGAGGTCAACGTAAGGAAGACCCATCAGCTGTGCTAATCATCTGGCGTGGACTATCCAAGTGACTTTAGAAAGAAGCTATCCCACCCTATTCTAACGATGATCCCACCCCGCTACAGCATCCTGACCAGATTTGGAATGGTTTCATCTAACCGCTGCTGATATCAGTCATATTGTAGGCGAGACTATCTGTATCTCTATCACCTCCTTTACCTGGTTCTAACTTTGTACAGCGTAGGAGTGACTGACTCTCCACCCGGGACTCTCATTAGCCCCGTAGCTAGCCTGGAAACAGCCGCTCATGCTCTAACGATTTCGTTCCCGTCACCGTGTGCCGGTTTCATTTAGGGTTCTCATAGGTGTGTCATCTAACGCGAAGAGCTCTTCTCTGTCAATCGCACTCTTGTTCTCATACCTTCACAGTCATGCTCTCTAAAATCTCGAAGAGATCGAGGCGTAGGTCGGAACAGGTCTATGTGGCCAGTGTGAATGAGCCCTCTTCACTGGTCGTCGACAGACCGCCCGATCTATTACAGTGGTGCGATCTCAACACTCCTTTCCCGTCGGTGGCGCTGGGGGGATATACGAGATATTACCTGCATGCAGGACTTCTACCGAAGACCACAGAAACACCGGGATACTGTCCCGCGCTCTCTCAAGATCCCTACAAGACCTCACTCATCGACATCCCTCCGAAATCATCACTATTCCCTACCTCTTCGGACGCCTCACCCAGACCGCTTGCCATCATTCATGAGTCGTCGATGGAATCTGTGCATCCGCGACGACCTCCCGCTCTAACAGTGTCCGCGATGACTACTCCCAACTCTCTCCGCCACAAGCGTCGACGGTTACTCCGAACGCCGAGCATTGAGCGGGACTTTGCCGTGCACGGGCGGCAGTTCTTCTCATCATCTATCTCCGTGAACGAAGTAAGCTTGTCATCTCCCTCATCCCAGTCTGCCCATTCGCATTCGTCGAGCTCTGCCCATTCGGACTCCACCCACTCCGATTCAAGCGACTTTTCTTTCGGCCATATGGAGTTCCCTCTATCACCTTCGACAAGTATCGAGAGCGAGAGTCGCTTCGAACTTGACAGGAAATCATTGATATGTCTGGAAGAGACGCCACAAAGGCCAGGCAGCAGCGCCTCGTTTAATACTGCCAAGACCGGCTTCAGTGACGCCTAAACACCACCTTCCTCCACGTACACCACCATTCGAGCTGTTCATTTATCCATGTTCGTCATTCGGCGTTTTTCCTTATGTTTATTATTTGCTATCTGTGAACACACTTCACATTCATGTCCGAACTTTCGATAGACTAAGTAAACGTTGCCTGCAGCTTTTTGTACTTGTATCTTTGTACTGCTATCATCCCCGACATTGAAATCGTGGAATTCATTTTCGCTCATAAATAGGCTATATGGTACCTTTATCTACGTCTTCTTTTACTGTACTTAGTTACATCGCCACAATGAATCAAACGCAAATTCCATCGCGGCGTGTCCGGTGCGCTCGCCGCGCGGCCACATTGTGCGAAGTCATACGTGGCCATGTCCGGATCAATCAATGCAAAGTGCGTCTTCCTTGATCTTTTTTCACTGTACTTTCGGAAAGTAAGCATTTGCTTCTCCCTTCAATCCTGTTCATATTTATTTCTCTGACTAAAAGGATTTAGACACTCACGCCTGCATCAATATCGGAAAGTCAAATTTTGGGTTATACTTTATGTTTCTCGTTTTGATCAAGTTAGGAAAAACGTCGCATTGACTGTTACAGACACTGCGGCTACCGTCTTCCTAGGTATAAAGCTTCCTGTCCCTCCAGTCCCCCATCTTCTGCTCTTTAACATTGCACCATCGGATTCCGAAGCAACTCTTGTTCGAATCGCCCTCGACGAAGTGCGCGAAGAATGTCGGCGCATATTGTCAGGACAATCCGAGACGCAGATATCGGGAGTGACATCGCTGCTGGTCGGAGAGCATTACCGTTTAAAGCGCATAGGCGATTTTATTTCTGGGCATGAAAACATTCTTGCGCCCATACGATGCCTTCCACAGGAAATTCTCCAAGATATCTTCATCCATGTTGGGGATTGCTATCGGGACGGTGACACTACATCGGTTCACAATACGATCCGCGACGGAAAATTGCTGAAGTATGTCGATTTTGGAGGACAAGCGCACTCTCTTTTCCTACACTATGGAGCCGGATGGAAATTAGCTTGGCCACTGAACTATTTCCACCACGCACAAACGATCCAATCAATATCATTTCCGAACACCTTCACCGCTCGCAGAACTCGCCGTTAGACATTTCGGCAGCTGACTGGTCGTCAGCGAGTCTCGATCGCTCGAACGAGCCTGTCATACTTCTTCTCCTTAGCCACTGCGAACGATGGCAGCGCTTTATGATAGGGACCGTGGCAGTGGACACTCTGGCAGCTTTTCGGACAATTAAAGGGCGTCTTCCTCTTCTTGAATATTTGTCGTTGACAATTGCACAGGATTCTTCCGCCACCCCGCTCAATGATTCGGTGCTCAATATATTTGAAGTTGCTCCTCGTCTGCGGAAGGTTTCTATAATGGGGAGATCATGCACAAGAGAATTCGTCCTCCCATTTCCGCAACTTCTTCACTACGAGACTTCTTCGCCCACCGTTTCTCTTTTTTCACTGACTCAGTTGCGTTCTTTGTCATTGACTTCTATCGAGGTCCCATCAACATTAACAGATTCAGTCGAAACTTCTTCCCTCCATGCTACGCATTCACCAGTGACCTTCCACGAGCTATCCAAACTGATCATAAAGACTGCCTCTTCGCACAACTCCAGCTTGCTGCGTTCGATACGTTTGCCGTCGATAAGGACAATTTGTGTAAACTCCGGAAGTCAGGCTATTTGCCGTGACCTCACTTTCATCCTTTCCCGCACGATGTCGCCTTGCCTTCTGACTAGGCTTGACCTTAAAACGCTCATAGATGCAAGCGATCTACCTGCTCTGCTGAGCGTCACCACATCGCCTACAAGCTCCGATTATCAGCGCTAGCGATGTTCGAGCCCTGACACCATCGACAGGGAACAGTAAGATCTTGGTTCCTCTTCTGCAATTGTGCTCCTTCATGTTGTCCTCAATTGATTTAGATGATGAAATGCGTGGTGCTGTTGCTGATTTTGCAGTTGTGCGCTGCGACGGTGTCGGACAAGAAGGTATGCAGAGGCTGAAAATCTCCAAATTCACAATATGCCTTTACATCTGCGGAAAGAAATGAACGACAGGGAATATCTTTTGCAGTAGGCGGATTTCGAAACGTGGCGTGATATTATATCCCTTGCTGAACTTACCCATCTAGAAGGATTCAAGGTAGCCATTTTAGAAGAGGTTCCATATAGGTACCGCGAAGAATACACCGACTCTCCAACAGCAAGTCGCATCGAGAAGATTTTGTTGGAGATTGAGGAATACGAAATTAAAGACATGTGGGCGCTCATAGTATATTATACTTTTCATTCGTCCCTGGACCTTTCTGATCTCCTGAACAGAGATCGGATCTCCATTCGTTTTTACAGGGCTACTTTTCGAGGCTTGAGTTATCGCATCCGATGCTGAAGCATGTTCAACGAATTCTTGGAAAATGGGCCATCTTGCTTGAACCAGTTTTACCCGATCTACATTGGGTGGCGACAGGAAACGCAAGATATCATGATGGTATTACCACCTGTCTCACTTTCGTCTGTCATGATCACCGTAAGTGCTCAATTTTTGAACTTGGTGCCCTAGTTGATACTAATAGTGCTCAATAGCTATTCGTGCATGCTCCAGAGAGGCAATTGATGTTTTGATGAATAAAGAGGATAAAAAGGCTGTTGGTCTGGGCTCTTGGTTCGAGAGAGACCATTTTTTATTTTGAATACCATTATGTTTCTCATAGAATAAATTGATGTCTCTAATTATTATGCGATTTCACTTCGGTTGTTCAGCTCACGGTAAAATGCCTCGAAAATGCTTAGAAAATACAATGTGTACCTTTCGGTAATATTCTTTTCAGTAGCTGAACAAAGTATGCTGAAGCACTTACAAATATTTTGTAATGCTCTAATGGGCTGATAGCTCTCATTGTTAATTTTTGATTGATTTTCAATACGCAGTAAGAGTCAGAGCAAGTATTCGGGCGCTTAAGCGTTTAGGTGACACGTGACCGCATCGTTAAATCTATTTCCGTTTTCTCAATTGTATGACGCTTTTGCTCTTAACTTCCATGATCTCAATCGACTACTGAAGCAGATCTTGTACGTCACTCAAATCTTTCACGATACGAATCGTTCCTCTTATAAAGGCCCTTGCTACAACGGCATCGGCAGGAATCGGCGCTCTACTAATCTATCGAACAATGCCACCTAAGAAATCGCCATTTCGTCGGCTTTCCGTGGCTTTGAAATTCGCAGAAGCAAATATGCCAGCACAAGTACCACACGTTGCCTCACCGTCGAACACTCTCAGCTTGTTTCTTACTACCTCGAAGGCCGCGTTTCTGAAGGACGCAAAAGAAGGCGGAAACAAGGCAGCGGGCTGGACAGTGGTCATGGGCAACGAGGCGGGTGGTACGTGGTCTCTCAGCTCATCATTTACACGAGGTCATACTGCTTTTAGACCTCGACTCGATTGCCAGTGCGATAGCCTACGCGTGGATTCAGTCAGAGGTCCATAAAATTCCTGCTGTACCCCTTATCCAAGTCGAACGACCTGATCTCGCTCTTCGCGCGGAAAATCTGCATGCGTTAAAGATCGCTGGGCTGAGCGAGTCAAATGAAGAACTGCTCACTCTAACAGAGATATCTGAATTCAAGCCATTCCCAGCTCACAAATTCAACCTTGTCGACCACAATCGTCTTGCGGATGCGTATACCGTAGACAATCCCTCGGTTGAAGTCACAGCAGTTATCGATCATCACGAGGACGAAGGACTGTACTTGAACGCAAACCCACGGATTGTCATCCCATGTGGCAGCTGCGCCTCCCATGTGGCCGCCCTATGTCCACCCGAGCTTCCTGCGGAACTCGCCAGCCTGCTTCTTGCAGCGATCATCATCGACACCGACGGTTTCAAACCCGACGGGAAAGGGACGCAAATTGACCGCGATGCTGGGAATAACATTGCTGTCAAATCCACCTACGCCAAATTTCTACCTCCACTCTCTGCGCTCGCGCCAATTGATTTCCACATCCGAGATGGACTTTATAATTCTCAGATCATCATGGAATTAACGCAGACGTTGGCGGAGAAGAAAATGGACGTTTCGCATCTGACGGCATTCGATCTCCTTCGACGAGACTACAAAGAATACGTCCATCCACTTTCCTGGGTCAGCGACAAACCTTCGATCAAGTTGGGTCTGTCGACTGTGCCTGTCAGTCTCAAAGATTGGGCAACAGATGGCCGCCTAGAGGACGCCGCCATTAAATGGGCTACTCAGCGTGGGCTCACAATCCTAGGCGTGTTAACCTCCTTCCGCGAGGACAAGTCGAATATCCTTGGGAAGAGCAGTAAAGGGAAGCACAAGCGTGAAATGGCTTGGATTATCATAGATGATCCTCAACTATCCGAGATCGAAGGACTCAATCCAGACGTACTTAAGGACAGGCTCGCAGCTGGACTGGAAGCGGATGATGTAGTACAGGTCGAGAAGTTCAAGAAATTTACTTTGGAGGACGGGAAGCTACCTCCGCATTCCAGGGAGTTGTTGTACAAGCAAGGAAATGCACACGCGACCCGAAAGGCTATCGCACCGCTAGTCAAGAAGATTTTGGAAGGAGAATGATCACCTGGCTTTCTCTTAGACTGATCTATCCGGAATGGTGTCCTTTGTCCATATCTTACGCGAGTTATTCTATATCTTAGGGGTTTTTTTTGCGTTACATCATTTTTGTTGAGTATGTAGCTTGGGGAATCACGATAATACGGACATCTTGGTTTCGGATGTAGCTACGCTATAGCCTATTGTATGTAAAGTACTCTACAAGGATCCAAAAGCATTCTCATTATCATTTACAGCACCCCGATTAGTTGGAAAAAAATCTGATAGACGGCGTCAAGTGAGAACGGCGAATATATTCCTGGAGACCATTGGATTGTGCTGTGGCGATTTTTCGGGTTATTTTTCTTAAATAAATTGATGGGAATTTGATATCGAAAAAAAAAAAAAAAAACAAACAAACAAAGGAAGATCTGCTGTAGAATTTCCTCAGGAAAGCATCGTATTGCTGAGAGAATGGCTTCATGCTGATCGATAAACGCTTTCATTCCCTCTGAGGTGTGGGTTTCGGTCTTAATCATCTGCGGTTTGCCTATTTTTTTCAAAAAGAAGACGTGTATAAATATATAACGCGAGCATGTTCTATGGAAGATCTGATAAGAGACTCCTCTGAACCGGAAGGTGGGTCGTTGGTGAGCAGGAGATGCGGCACTGGTAGCAAGGTGAAATCGGTAGATACTCGACTTGAGCTTGAATAGCTGTAGATACCAATCCTCTAGCAACTTGAGCGATCTTCTTCTTCGGGGAAGTTTGAATTATCTTTATAGCCGATAGTATAATAGGTTTCTTAACCGCATTTTTCTTCGTGGAGGAGTAGGCTGAAAGCACAACAATGGCCATCAAAACGAACATGACATTTCGTGATGGTAGATCAAGGTTTATACTTAGATCTAAAACCTTCTCTACAAATTGGGACGGATGTTGTGGGGATTCTGTCGACAACGGCTTCGTTTCAAGTCGTCTACATAGATCTATTTGACCAACTAAATGCCTCCAAAGATGTTGCACTAAGTCAGTGAAAGCCCGATACGATCATCTTTTGAGGCAAAGTTAAGGAGAAGCGGCGAGCTTCCGATTTCTACATACGGTAGCAGGGCTGAAGCTGAGGATGGGATCCAGCATAGGACAGTTCTCTTCACGCTCTTTCCTCCGCACGTGTTTTCCTACTATGACCAGGAAAATCATGCTGGAAAAAGATCGAACGTCGGTGGACGTGCCGAAAAATGATACATATGTACATACTATTATTACTGGCATCTGTTTCGGGACGGTCGAAGTCAAATCCGTCGGTGGCGGTCATATTTTTAGATCGTCATCTTATCATGCACATTATATATTTTTATCAGATAACTGCGGTCTTGCGGAAATTCGTAGCGAAAGGTTGGGTGCACCCCGTAGGATGTTAGTTTTGCAAAGGGAAAGAGATTTCTAACCTGATAAGAATCTCGCCATCTGTCATTCGAAATGTTGTTTGCCTCAGGTCTTGCGGCATATGACCGGACCCCGACCATCTGTTGCGTCCCGATTCCAGACGGAGAGAGGCCCTGCAGATAATGCGGCTAGGTCCCTCCGAAATTATGACTGAACTGCACCTCTGGATTCGCATATAAAGGCTGAGGATTAGACCTATAAACTCATCAGTACAATCTCCTCGACGTACAACCCTCCCGCTATAAAGATGTTCTCTTGCAAGTCTCTCTTCGCCGCATCTCTGATCGCCATTACCTCTGTGGCCGCTTCTGTACGTCCGAATCGTCGCATTGTTGATGATGTACGCTTATGGTCATGGATTTACCATATCAGGCCCAAGCTGGTTGCTTCATCCCCCCTCCAGGAAACTACTCTTTCCGAAGCGTCGCCTTCACGAACGAGCTTGTGGGACTTGGCCAACCCAACTCTGATGGGTTCACTTTGGTTATTGAGAAAGCTCCTCCACAGGGAAATCTTGGAGTGGTATGTCTAACGCGATAGGAAAAGTGATGCTAAACTGATTCAAATCGTTGAAACAGTGGACTCTCACCAATGCTGACCAAGGAAAAACCATATCTTGAATGTTGAAGAGAACCTCACTGTCTCGACTATCAATTTGGTTGAATCTGTAGGTCATTCACATATATTTTCACAAAGTGTCTTCTTATCTTCGTTCACAGAACCTTTTCCTTTCTGAAGTCGCCAACGCTGGTGCTCCACCAAGCACCTATGCTATACAATGCGCCGGGCTCAGTCAATTTGTGGTGAGTCTAGATCTACATCGAAATCATATCTGTCAATTTCCCTGTTGACTTTTCCTCGTTCAGATCAAAGCCGTCGACGACGATTTGTTATGGACCACAGTCCCAGGTACCAGGGAAGGAGACGAGCAGCAGGGAGTTGCGACGGTAAGACTTCGATTATTTCCCGGTTTGCAGACAACCGAATATTTTCTTACAGCTCCAAATGCTTCCTGCTAACGGATCTAGCCAGCAGCGCTTTTTCTTAAATGCTCTATAAGTAGAGCAGTAGTTGTGGCGTGGTCTAAACGGATTATTTGCATGTGTATTTGCAACGGACTTCTCGATGACCGGGTATTTGAATGGAATATCTTCTCCCATATTGGATCAAGTAAAGCTAGATGAGGGGGATCCAATGCAGCGATGAAAAGCCCTCGATCTATCCTCTTGAAGTTATGACAGTTTTCTGTGACACTCGATTCACAGATTAATGCCGCTATCCGATGAACAAGGTTGAGGGACCGATAAAGCAGCCCACAAGGGAGGCAGATGGAAGAAATGAAAGCGATGATATCCGGATCAGAACAGGAACAAACATGGAAAACACACTCAAGTGTTTCTTCGAGACAACCTCTTCGAGAGGGTAGCCATACCCATCTCTAGTTCCTTCTTCCAGATTTTGGGATTTTTACCGCCAGTCGGTCCGCGTGCGAGTAATGGAAGTGCTGAATTTGGCTCCGACGGTTTCGATTTTGCAACGAGCTTTGACTTGTTTGCCTCAGGAATATTACCGAGTAGCATGTTAGATTTGAAATCGACTGCGGTCGTCTTCTCTGGAGTTCCCACGAGAGGCGGTTGACGATAGTTCAACAATGATTCTGCAAGCCATGTATTCTCCATTTTCCTCGCGGCCTCGTTAACCGTTTTGAGGCTATCGGAAACGACAGAGATCAGGTCGGGAAGGGGCATACGATAGAGTGCTGTCGTTGGATAGAATATGTATGTCCATCCTGACAGATTTCATTGAGAACGAGGAAGCAAGGATCGCCAAATTGATAACACACCTTGCATGGTCCACTTTTTGCCGGCTTTGGTGTCGTCGAGACATATTTCGGAGCGCTGCTCCCCGGTCGAAGGATCGACATGTTGGGCTGCGTAGGCACCCCGAGTAGCTATGAGCTGCATAGCGCCTCGAAGCCGTTTGGCGATATTAGCCCGCATGTACGCGAAGGAACCCATTCGTTTTTTACTGGTGGCGTTGCTAAATGACATGGGGATGCGTCGCGACAGCTTCCTCATCGCGAGATCTAGTAGTCGCCCTTTAGGAGTAGCGTTGCGAGTTGGTATTCCATACGTTTGCATGTCGTCTTCTGGATAGATTTGGTCAGTCCCAAGGTATGGAATCGGCCTGTCCTTCTCGTCCTTGCCCTTGCAAATTATGACACCGCCCTTCGTCCTGACTCCAGAGAACCCAGCTTCCCGCGCCTTCAGTACTCGTTCACTCCAAGTTATGATTGGAATCATAGGATACGGATTCGCGCCATATATGAGTCGCGCCATAGGGAATATCTGGATCCCTAGAACATCTTTATTCGTCGACGTCTTCGGAAACTGTGATATGCGCATTCGTGCTGAAGGATGACTGGGGTCGAGCATGTCTCCATGGTTTCCAATTCGATTCGGGTCTTTGTTGGGGTTATACCCAGGAAAGAATGCATCCAAGCCGCCAGCTGTTTGGCATTTGTCCTGGGTAAATGAAACGTACATTAGTTGATAATGCGTCTTGACGAAACATGGTTCCGACTAACATTGATAGAGGTCCAGCGTGACGACTTTGGGAGCTTGGCGAGCTTAAACCATTTTGTTCGCATGAAGGAACAACAAGTTGAGGACAGTGGAAAGGCACCGGATCCGGGCGGAGTCCGGGAAAGATCACATGACTTCGCACTTTAGCGCCCAGCCGTCGGCTTGGTTTCGTTTGAGACCCTTTTCGAGGTTTATTCAGAGTCAAAAGTCTCCCTGCTCTGGTAATGCCCATTTAGGAATCAAAAAGAATATCTTATAGATCCCCTCCGACACAGAGAATTTGACAACACTACGACTAAAATATCACCCAACTGGTAACGATCATTTACTCAGTCTGGAACAAGAGTTTTAGAAGCGATTGAAGAAGTTACTAGACCTAAGGCCAGAAGAAATGCAAAATGCACAAGTCGCAGTACCACATCAGGATAAATGACTCCTGTTAGAAAAACCAAGATCCTCTCCTCTATCTTCTTTTCTGGACATTATGAAGGCGATTGTATCTGCATCTGAGCACGAGCGAATAGCTGGAAATGAATCGGTAAGATTTGCTGAGTGTGACGACCATTAATCGTAAGAATAGAAAACGCGTACGGTGATCATGTGTAATATAAGTAAGATAGGCACTAAACTCCGACTGAAAGAATGGGTTTCCTATGACTGTCCAGCAAAGGTTTGGTAAAATGGCCACAAGCGACTGGGCCCATTTCCGGACAATCATTTCCGCATTTTCCGCAGTGGAACCTGGTATTTGCTGGGCCCAGGAAGATATGTTGAAAAGGCTTATCAAGGATGAATAGAGATCTGACTTCTGTTGAATATTCAATCACAAGTCAGCGAAGGAAATCAAACACGGGTGGGGGAACTCATACGATGAGAGCTCTATGATCTTGGACCTGGTATTGATCAACCTTTCTCAGTAGTTTCCGTATTCGATATTGTAAATCCATATCCACTTCTTCTTGACTATAACCATAGGGAATAATTTCAAGAAGAACCTTCTGGAAATATTCCAATTCGTGCAACTCCGCTGGAGGTACTTCATGACGCCACACCTCAAAATCAGCTTGTTGGAGCAAAGTTCTCCTAGCGCGTCTTCTGTCTGCAACCTGAAGTGTCGGAAAGTAATAACTATCATGGATTTGGACTGTCGTTAGTCTTTGCCAAGAGGGCATACCCCCACCAGCCAAGGATTCGCAGCGCGCAGATGCAAAACGAGCTATGGCATTGCACATCTCGTCGTCGAGACTGTTTGCGTCAATTACAAGAGAGCACTTCTGCAGAAGAGGTACCAGGACCTCTTCGTTTAAGGTTGGCGTAAGCGCAACAATATCGCTGGGGTAGAAAACGCCTGCTTGCAGTTCGACGAGCGCTGGAGTGACTTGCAGCAAACCCGGAAGGTCACCGGCACCGGTGTATAGCGTCTGAAGATCTAACATTGTCAAATGGCATTGAGTGACTGTGTGCGAGATAACGAATGTCAGATCAAGGCAGAGGGTCGGTGTTTTCGATATGATATAGGCCTCCTTAACAGATGGGAGACGGATTAAACGCAGAGCATCCTGATCCTGGAAGTCAAGGGCAAAGTCCGCACGGAGAATCAATCTAGTTAACTTCGGGAAGACGACGCTGGAAGGTCTGGCGCTCCGGGGGGTACCTCGGAAAATCTGCCTCAGCGACTGGGGATGGGAGGTAACTATAGCCAAGGTGTGCAATTGAGTGATTGCGGTGAGGGAAATGCTGGGCGATGACGTTTCGTAGTGGGTTAGGGATGAAAATGGCAGAAGAAACTCTCTTCTACACGCCGGGCCTGTGATGGAGACTGTTCGAAGAAACGGAGCAACTTCAAATATATCGAGCGTGGAATCTTCGAGTGAGGAGGTGTCGATATTCAGCGCCAATTCTTGAAGAAGATTGATCCGTCCTTTGCATATCTTAAATACGTCTAAGCTGTGAGCATCTATTCGGGACATCGATAGGCTCCGCCAACGTTCGCAGTGATTCCGTAGAAGAGCGAGGAAAGGGTCTGAATACCGATCAAAAGAGCTTGAAGTCCACTCCAAAGTCGATACATCCAGAGGTGCACGACGCGACCGGACAATGAGCTCGGTAAGAATATTGAGCTGGCCGCTTTTCTCCAATGGATACGACGATGGCAGATTGACTTGCACCCTGCTCCATAGGGTCGACAAGGATAATGCGCTGGTCCTCCAAATCCAACATACTTGAGCGAGTTTCCATCGTGGGTCGGACGGTAAGCTGAGAAGGGCATCATCTAGGTCATTCGCAAACTGAAGGAAGATTTCCTGCAGAATTTCTTGTGGGACGCGTCGTATAGGTGCGAAAATGCGTTCATGCTGGGTAATAAACCCTTCTAGACGTTCCAATCGATATTGTGGTCCAAACAGTAGCGATATTGGAGCAGAGAATATTTCATCGCGTTGCTCAGATAGGATACGCTGATATTCTTTCCGTGCGTTATCGAGTGTAACTCGAAGCGCCGATGCTTCGACGTCGGATGGTGGTACGTTGGAAAGCAAGAGTTGGGGAAATGGAGGGATGGGGAGTTTTATGGCTTGTAAAGAGTCGGCCATTGTGTCTTTGACAGATAGAATGACGCTGTAACTTGTACGTCGAAGATAGGAAAGCATAGCTCTGAGTATTACTAGCTGGACAGCTATAAGAAGCATTATGATACGCCCTGTTCAAGTTTGAAAAAGACAAGCACTCACTGGAAAAATACAGGAGGGAAAGCGTTGTTAAGCTTTAATATTTCGTTGTTCGACTCTTAAGAAGGGTCCGTGGACGACTACGTGGTAATAGTCGAACTTCAACGTTTCGACACGCGCAGCATCACCTGACATTGCGTTGCCGATTATAATTAGCGCCCGCCGCCCGTGAGATTTTGAGGTATCGCACACCATACTTTTGGGAATCAATAGCAGGTGGAAAGAAACAAGTATGCAAGAAACCAATGGGGATCTCTTTACAAGCGAAGATTTCCACTGCCAGCAGTGTACTGTAAATAATGATTCAATTGTTTGTGAGTGGTGCCTACGACAGCGGGTCTTGGGAGCGTATTATCTGGAACCAGATCATCATTTGAGTAAGAGATATGTGAATGTGTCTATTGCACAAAAGTGTACAGACAATGAACATGCTTGACACAGGTCGCGAAGAAGGCTTATCGTCCAGACATCCAATTCGAAACTAAGTTTCGTGCTTGAATGCCTTGTTCGCCGCTATACGCCGTTAACACCCTTTCCGTAGCTAATTCGTCAATGAGTTTGATATTCTTTGCGACCGGAGTATGTGAATGAGATGTGTGCGATGCTGAAGACACGACCAATTGCCGAGTGCACTGAGTAATTTTGAGAATAAGATTCTGACAAGGAATAATAAAACATACAAGTTTTGTTCCCCACCATGCTCTCACGGATATTCCCATAGGAATAGCATCCTCGTCCTCCCCTTCGTTCATGTCGATGACTACAAGGAACATTTTCAGCGCGAGTGGAATATCGCCGCTGCTATAGGCAGTTTCCGCGAACTGGAGGAATGTAAATGGGTTCTGAGGAGTGAGAAGTAAGGCATGAGAAAGAGCTTGGAGAGCATGGGTATATCTAGATGTCGTCAGGGTTGAACAAAAATGCGAAAAGCGACAACATACTGGTTACAGGACGAATGGATATCAGCCAGCTCTAACCATCCTTCGACATCGGTGTAGAACGTGTCTAGATATTCGTTTAAGTCTTCAACAGCTTTCTCAACTTTTCCGAGGCGCCTCAGGACTGATATGCGTCGTTTCCATATCGCCTGTGATTGACCATTAGTCCCAGTGTAAATTGAGGTGAACATCGCCTTACCGCATTGGAGGGGTTGATACGGAGCAATTCGTCATAATAAGCAAGGACGGTACTTGATGACTGGGTAGCTTCCATTAAAATGCCCCGTAAAACGTCGACGCGAGGCGAAACAGGAAACTTGTCATTGAGCTGCTTGAGACATTGCTATCGTGGAACCCTTCGTCAATGTCAAAGCGTGTACCAAAGCAGACTAGAAAGTCCACATACGTCCGCTATATCCAAGCGTCCGACGTCGACTGAAGCCAGCATAAGCTGCTCAAGGAATGCCCATCCTGGTAAACCGTAAGCTGACGTGGAAACAGTAAATCCAGACTATTCCGTACCTTCTTCCCCGAGCGTTTTAGGACCTGCAGATCTGAGAACTATCAATCCCTTTTCAAATGTCTCTTGAGAATCTCTGGTGTTATTCGTTCGAAATGACGCGAGTTTATGAAGGGCCTCCTGCAACGACATGGACGTATGCTAGAGAGATTGAAATTACGTCGACTGTCCAACCGCCTTTCATTACGTAATAGCCTATCGAAACATTTGGATTTCACCACTACAATTCTTTGAACCAAAACCACGACGACTGTAGTCTGTCTCTTCACAATCGGAAAGGAGAGAATAATGGGAGACACGTCAGTGTGGTGAGTCCGATTCACTTTTGTATCGATGTTATTTACAATAGCAGTCAAGTTGGCCAGAAGGATATCGTACGAATCAATAACCTTACGCTCCCTGTCTCGCTGCGTGGAGGAGCACAGTGGCCAACGATAGCCAATAAACCAGTCGAACAGCCAATAGCAATTACGCTTTCAATTTTCCATGATATATCCCGCACCGCCAGCACCGATGAATTGAAGCACTCGATTAACTACTCCGACCTCACAGATGAAGTCCGAAAAGCTATTCTCAACAGAACATTCACATGCCTTCAAGATCTATCGCGGCACATATCTACTTCCCTTCCCACCTTCTCTGTTTTCAAGGATGTTATCGACGCGCTCGAGATCAGAATCAAGGTGTCACAACCGAAGGCATTCTTACATTGCAAGACTGTCGCGATGGAACACACTGCAAAGTTCTCTATAAAGAATTCATGGACGGCAGAGGATGTCATTCTTGTTGTGGAAGATCTGACTTGCCCGGTAATCATTGGGGTACGGGATTATGAAAGATTGGAAACCCAGAATGTCGTCGTTAATATCGAGCTCAAAACTGGCATCAAAGGTCTCGATCACAATGACTGGATAAACGTTCGAGATGTATTGGCAGCACTGTATAAGGTACCCTCATTTAACTCCAATACTTCTTATAATGTGACTGATTTTTATGAAGACATTGACGGCTTCTCAATTCCTTACACTAGAAGCTTTGACGGCCAAAATCGCGTCGGAAATCCTCGGCTTTTCAACAGTTTCCCCCCTTTCCCCCGTCGTATCTGTAAGGGCTGCGAAACCTTCAGCTCTTCCACTTGCCGAGTCGTCAGAAATATCCATTGTGCGAGCTCTGTCCAAAGGTAGTATACATCCTGTGGAACCAACAGCTCAACACCCAAAATATTCAGCCATTAAGACCGAGACTAAGCTGTCTAAAGTTGCCATTGCTCTTGGATCAAACCTTGGGGATTCCTTCCAAAATATCGAATATGCCTTGCGTCTTCTCGAAATACCTCAAGACCTACTCGGAGAAGATAATACAGACGCGATTTTATTCGTTACGAACACCTCGTTCCTATACGAGACCGCGCCTATGTATGTCACCGACCAGGCATCCTTTATCAACTGCGCTTGTATAGTTGCGTCGGTTCAGTTAACATCAAATAATCCTTTATTGACATTTTGCAGGTGGAAACGAATATACGCCCAGTGACACTTCTTCGCCTCCTAAAGCACATTGAAGACATCCTTGGTCGAGTTCCCTCCATTCGCAACGGTCCCCGCGCTATCGACTTAGATATCGTCTTGTACGACGATATTGTGTTCGATACTCGAACAAACAAGGATACTTTGGATAATCTAGAGGGCGAGCTGGTGATTCCACATCCACGATTGCAAGAACGAGAATTTGTCCTTCGGCCTCTGTCAGAGTGCGCACCTTTGCCACCATTATTTCTAATATTCCCTGACATTTCGATAGCATGATACCAGACTATATTCATCCCGTACTTCAGAGATCCGTCAAGGAGCTTTTACAGGACGTTTGTGACCCAACTGGTCCCCCGATGAACAAAGTCATCCCATTCCCTCGCCTCCCCATCTCCGACCACAAATTTAATTCGATCTTACCTGCACCCAAGACCCTCACTCATTGGACCTACGTCACAGATCCTTTGAGGCGCAATTCGACCGGAAAAGCTCGAAAAAGTCATGTCATGGCCACCCTCAATGTCACCCCTGACTCTTTCTCAGACGGTTCAAAGCACAACGCCGTTCCTGCAGCACTGACATATGCGTGTTCCTCTGTGTTGCAAGGCGCTACTATAATCGACGTTGGAGGATATTCCACGCGTCCGGGTGCGGCCTTCGTCAGTGTAGAAGAGGAAACTAACCGCGTTGTGCCCGCCATTACTGCGTTGCGCAGCTTTGAAAAGCTGAAAGAGGTTGTTGGCGACGAAGCTAATACCGATCTTCTTGCGCGTGTAGTGGACACCCCTATCAGTGTTGATACGTTCCGGTGGGAAGTCGCTGAAGCCGCTATCAAAGCAGGTGCGAACTGTATCAACGACGTGTATGCTTTTACTGGGCCAAATTCATGGCCCATTCCCGAAGCCAGCACGCGACAAGGAGAGACCGCGGCGGAGTATATGACGAAGCTGAAGGAGGTTGCGCGGCAGTATGCAGTACCTGTCATTTTGATGCATTCGCGAGGCGACGCCGGCAAGAACAAAGACTATAGTGAATACGAGTACGCGGCGAAGGACGGTCTTGAAACGGTGGAGGGCGTGCGGGTTGAGCTGGGCGCCAAAGTGGACCAGATAGTGCTTGGGAAAGGCGGAGTGCGGAGGTGGTTTGTTATCGCTGATCCTGGTATTGGATTTAGCAAGACAGTGAAGGGCAATTTGGAGGTTTTGCGATCTGCCAAACAGGTTGTGGCAGATGTGGAGATCGGCAATCGCAATGGTAATTTGCTCTGTCTCGGGACGAGAATCTTTATAGCTGACTGACGATTATGGATACAGGCTCAAAGGGCATCTATCGCAACCCTCTAACAGGCTATCCTCAGCTGATAGGTGTATCGCGCAAATCATTTCTGGGTGCCATTTTGGCTCAGGAACCCGAAGGGCGAGAAACTCAACCCAACGAACGGACGTGGGCGACTGCCGCTGCGGTCTCATGCGCTGTACATCAAGAAGCTCTGATTGTTAGAGTTCACGACGTGAAGGAGATGATGGATGTTGTCAAAGTAGCAGAGGCACTATGGCTTTAGAACAAAAGAACGAGCTGAAATCTGAATTCCCCTTATCAATCAGAATCGAAAACGGCCCTCAATCTGCAGCTGGACTGCGATAGAGCCTACCAGAGGTTGCGAAATGAGAGTTATTCTTGTGCCACCACCACGAAGAAGCATGAGTGCATCGACGTTGCTCACAACAGGTAATCTGCATTGCTTGTCTCCTTAAGCTGCTGTCCCAGGTCGAAGAAATGGCACACGATATTCGAATCAATACAACTCTTGGATACCTCTTTCAAAGAGCCTGATGGATATTGAAGATGCGTAATCAGGGAAGTTTACGGTCGAATGTCTGCTGAGTGTTCAAACAATGTTTGCAACAGTGCTTTTTGTATGCGCTATATAAAACACTATTTTATATGGTATTTTAAGCTCACGAGATGCCAGAGCTTTTATATTCAAGGCCCAACGCGTGGGGAGCATTTGAACATCGAAGCTAGCGCGTCGGCGGCGTCGCGTCCTTTGGGAGCACACGTGGATGGAGGCAAAAGTAACGTGACCAGTAACTCTCAACGTGTCACCCCAAGCCAATCTCAACCCCAAACTTCAAACCCCCACAGCTCTTTCATATTTTGTTCATTTTCCTGAAGCCATAAGCTTCGGCGCTCTTCATTGGGGTCTCTTTCTAACCCAACTCCACTAAGATGTTCACGGAAGAACTCAAGGCGTTCAAACGTTTAGGATTTCGCCATGTAAGTTGCCCCAATACGCTACGTTTCTTTGCGCTCATTTCTGCGCGTTCAAATTTAAATTTTCAGGTCCTCCTCCAAGTCTTGAATTTTGCTTCAGTTATCGCTTCAGGCCTTATGATTTGGAAGGGTCTAGGGATTATCACCAATTCTGAATCTCCGATTGTCGTCGTATTGAGGTGCGTCTACGAAAATGTAGAAAGGACACAATGGATTATCTGACATACTGTACAGTGGTTCAATGGAACCTGCATTCTACCGTGGCGATCTTTTGTTCCTGACGAACCCTCCGAACGAACTATACAAGACCGGTGACATCACTGTATACAAAATTCCCGGCGCCGACATTCCTATCGTCCATCGTGTACTAGAAACGCACGACGTGAAACCAAAGAGGTCTTCCAAATCGAAGTCGAAGGAGACTACCTCATCAGAAGTTGCAGCGAATCAACGGATTTTAACGAAGGGAGATAACAACTATGTCGACGATATCGAACTCTACCAAGGATTAGAATGGCTGGAGCGGAAGCACATTGTGGGCAAAGTTCGAGGGTGCGTAACAATTTTCAAATACTTCAATTCTTTTGTCTCAAGCTTCACATCCAGGTTCCTGCCGTATATTGGATATGTGACTATCGCGATGGTGAGTCCATGTCGACTTACTCTACAGTGTCTTTATTGACTGTGCATTTAGAATGACTTCCCTCAGCTGAAATATGCGCTGTTGGGTGGTCTTGGTCTTCTTGCGCTGCTGCAGCGTGAATAATTTATTCTACAGGGATCAATTTTCTGTATTGGCTCTGTAGCCTAGTATATCCCTTTGTGTATCATCAAACATTAATTCGAACTGACACCCAGAGTTCCAGCCGAAGGCTCTATTCTATTCATGTGTATAATATGCGATGAAGGGTCCCCGGAATCCGATGCCAAACATCTCAACCACGGTAGACCTGTGGTTCTCCATGCCGCGTCATCGGAGCAAACTTCCAGTAACTACAAAAACCGTTAGCACAACCTTCGACAAGCAAAGTGATTAAACCGACGTGCCTTCGATTTACGAAATAGGCGATATTTTTGATGAACCACTTGATTGGGCCAGGCAAAGGAGGCTACATTCGGGCATTGGTGATTAGCTGCCCCTGCAATATCCCCAAAGTTTGGCTGCGTACCCATTCTGGAGCTTGGTGTATATCGTGCGCTGTCAGTCCATACGGAAGTTGCGTGAAGAATCCTCCCAAGCTTTTTAGATGTTCCTCAAGCGCTGAGGAAAATTACAACCATGTTGCAACAGCTGAAGGATTAGACATGGGAAGCTCACCTTTGTTCGTGGCAAGAATTTCCTCATTCGTGAAGACTGACATTTTCTCTGGCGAAATTGTGTCCAGCTATACGAAATGGCAGTGCATCAGCCTCGAGGCTCTCAAGCTCAAGAACGATTGTCTTCATCATTGCTTACCTCCTCCGTCAAATGGGCGACGAGCGGCTCCGCGAAAGCCTCCAACAAGCGCTGGGCCTTCTCCCCATCGTACTTGTTCTCTTTTGCTTGAACTCTCTTGAAATAATCCTCGAGCTGCTGCATAGGCTCCTGGAACTCCTCGTGTTGTTCGATGTTATGCTGCATGTTAAGCTTTTCCTGCAAACGAGGGAATATGATGTATTCCTCGGTGTGGTGGTGCGTATGGATGAGCTGAATGCCTGACAAGACGTAACCTGCGAAGGCGGCTTCGTCTGCGGGGATGACGAGGGGAGCATTCTTCCACATGGCGTTGATGCTACGAATGATAACGTTGTGGATCAATGTCATGTCGACGCTAAACCAGGCGGTCAGGCTCCCATTGGGGTCAAAACGGACTGGTGCATTCGCGAGAGGGATGAGCGGCCAGCGCAATTCTGAATCGGAGGTGGACTTGGGCTCCATATTCTGCCAGTTCGAAGTGAGTGTGGCCGTTAACGCGTTCGGCGAATATTGTCCTTGAATCCAGATTTAACGTCTTTTTAACAGAAATTCGCGAAGTCCTCATGTTTGGACCTGTACGTCTTGAAACACTGTTGTGCCTGCCTGCGTCTAGTGGGACTTGAGAACTTCCGATTTGGTGGTGTTTTCATCAGCGCCTGTAGCTCGTTTGACAGTCGTGGGGTACACGTATTGCCTTTTTAGGCTGCAATTGGCGCGGAATGCGATCGCTAGCCAACCGAACTCAATGGGTCGCATGGAGCATTGAAATGCATTGGGTAATGAGCATTGCGGTGGGTTCTGCTGAGCTGGTCGCCGGTATCATCGCATTGACGCTGCCCTGATGTTTTGCCCATAGTGGGATCGGCTTTTTTTTATTTTGAGAAAGGAATCTCGAAGGCATTTGGACCATCCATGATTTTAAAAAGTCGTTGGCGTTGTCCTAAGGAGAGAACATAGTTAGAATGTCTGGATCCACAATAAATTTGTGCGAATCTTTAGTATGAGCACATCAAGTACGGCTGCGCTCCTTTGCAAATTATTAGAAACCCGATCATAGTCCATATACATAATCTATCATTTGTGTACTAATATTAGCAGAAAATATGGCTATTTGAGTTTGAAAAATTGAATTGGGTGATTGGGAATTTGCGAGAGCAAGGCCAGAGGTGCGTTGCAGTTGCTTGTGGTGACTGATTGATGACAAATCCTGTGACGGAACCGTTCCAACCCAGTCACGCTAATTCTACACTTTTTAACTCACCACGACTCACCATTCCTTTGTTATGCTCATAACCATCTGTAAAAATCTAACACCCATAATGCACAGAATACTTTTAAATCGTTTAAATACTCAGGATCTGTAGAATCCAATGGACGACATCGGATTCATTTTATTCAGTACTGCCATGGCTCAGAGGCTGAACGGAAGCACCACAATGATACGGGAAAGTTGGAGGGTACGTATCAGATTTTAATCTCACCAATTTGTCTCTTGAAAACATCATTGCTCGTGTCTTTGCTGCCGGTGTTAGCATCTGTTATCGCAATGTCGTATCGCTCAAACTTTGTATCTATCGAATTTCGGATCAGTACGAGCCAGTATATTTTCTTCATATACGATAACTTATAAAACCCAGACTGACAATCGGAATTCCAGAAAAAGACACTATCTTACAAGTACAAAGCATATTTACGGGATACGAACATTTCTTGAAGTTCATTCATAAATTTACTTCAGGCATGGTAAACCTGAGGCTCGCCATATCGCGTGCGAGGAGCGAATTTCCAGTAACTAAAAACCCCTCAGAACATTCCTGGGCAAGTCTAGCGAATACGATGACGTACCTTCGGTTTACAAAATAACCTATATTCCTTACGAACCACTTGACTGGGCCGGGCAACAGAGGCTACATCCAAGATATCAGTAAGTAGCTGTATTCTATATCCTCGAATTTAGGCAACGCACCCATTCTGGAGCCTGGGCATAGTCATGCGCTGTGAGTAGGTATGGAAGCTGCGTCGTAAACCCTCCCAAGTTTTTCAAATATTCGTCCACTGCTGCAAAATGCTGTTCAGAGGCCGGAAATACGGATGAAGTTATAGGGCAAGCTCACCTTTAGATATGGCGTCAAGTTCCTCATTAGTGAAGACCGACATCTTCTCCGGCGCCAATGTGTCTATCTAGACGAATATGCCTATCAACCTGCTTAAAAGCATCTGCTGCCTTCAGCGCTCACCTCCTCCGTCAAATGGGAAACAAGTGGCTCCGCGAAAGCCTCCATTAATTTCTGGGTCTTCTGTACAACGTACTTTTCTTGTTTAGCCTGGACCTTCTTGAAATATTCCTCCAGCTGATGCATTTGATCCTGAAACTCGTCATGTTGACCAATATTATGCTGCATGCTGAGCTTGTGCTCGAGCATGGGGAATACGATGTCTTCTTCTGCATGATGGTGGGTATGAATTAACTCAAGTGCCGACAAAACGTATCCTGCGAATGCGGCCTCATCTGCGGGCTCGACGAGAGGGGCATTTCTCCACATGGTGTTAAGGCTCTGTATCATGACATTGTGGACGAGCGTCATGTCGACGCTGAACCAGCCAACCAGATTGCTAGGATCAAAGTGCACTGGCGCGTTCTTGACAGGGATGAGTGGCCAGCGTTCCTCTGAAGTGGGCTCCATATCGCCTTGTCAGAGTGAATGCTAATAGTTCTTGTTCTTATATCATCAACTTAGAATTGGAGTGTAAAATCCTTATTGGAACTCGGGATCTTTGAAACGTTGTGTGGCGCTTCGAATTTTACATCTTCAGCTTTTGTGTTTTGCATCAAAGTTGTGTGTGGCGCTTGGTCCGCATTTGAGCCGTGCATTTGAAGTAGCGATGATGCTCGTACGAGTACGCGTTTATAAGAAGCTGAAGTACTCTCGAGTTATATGTATGAACAAATGACTTATAATATGGCTCGGATGGGGAATTATTGAGAAAGAACAGCAATTCAGAGTGAGATGGATTTGACTGTAACTGCATGTAACCGGCGTCGCCGTTCGGGCGCTCTTTCATCCATCATCTATCTTTAATCAGGGAAAGCAAGCAATTTTAGAGCAATCTTTTTTGAGCTTCCGTTGATCATGATATAGATGCGAAGGCATTAATTATTACTGTACTCTCGCGGAGGATATGTTTGGAAACACCCAGAGGCATTGTAAGGTGAGAATTTCCAGTAGCTGATCAATGCATTATTGGTTGAATATTTAGCTTCTGAGGATTGTCGGATAGAGCACTCACTTGCGATGTAAGTAATGAGAAAGTTGACTGGATACCCACTTGTGAACTGTGTGATCTGAAGTGACTATGGGCTTGACGGTGAACGAAACCAGATCAGCATGGGAGTTACAAGTAAGTTCACGGTCTTACCCATGTGGACGCATCTTCTCTGTTATGATGTGTCATAATGAATGGGAACAGAGTTTGAGATTCCCTAATCTTCGTGTAATGATCTTCTAGTCCTATCATGACTATAAATTACCGCCGAACTTATCGAAAAGCAAAGGGATCTACGGTGTGTCATTTCTTTCAATTCATGGTTTGTAAATGCGGCAAGGCGCTCGGTAGAAACCGTTGAAATCTACGCTTGATCAGTTTCAGATGCTCATCTGAAGTCAATTTGAAGGGCAAACTTTGCGCACCTCTGCATGGAAATGCTGGACAAGGACCGATCCAAACGCTTTCCGTAGCTCCAAGATTTTGAAGTTATCAAAAATTGCCTTTTTAGCTTGTAGCTGCTTGAGGTAAACCTCGAAATCATGAAGCGCAGCCTCAAATGAGAGATGTTCGACTACATTCGTACGCATGTCGATCCGCTCTTGCAGTAGCGGGAAGATGATTGTTTCCTGGGCTTTATGATGTGCGCGAATGAGATCAACGCAAACAAGGCAATAGCCGACGAAATCCGCCTCGTCTTCTGGTGATACTAGTGGTGCTTTGAGCCATATTGAATTCAACCCTCGGATAATGACATTGTGTGTCAACGCAAGGTCATCCGCAAACCAAAGTGCAATGTTGTTGTGATCGCCAAAATCCAAATCGAAATTGCAGGTGATAGGGATGCATGGGTACGGGCCTTCGTGGTCTGCGGCGATCTGGATAGGTGCTGCAGTGAGCATGTCAAATAGAGAATGTGGATGCAGGCAGACATAGCCTTTCATTTATATGATGAGAAATCCAAAACGACTCTTGAAACATTGGTCGAACGGAGTACAAAGAGTTCCAGGCGAACGGATCAAAACATTTGTGGCACAGGCCGATTTCGACGGTGCGTACATGCCGTCGTTGATTCAAAGATCAGTAAAAGGCTTGTAAATTATCTTCGAACTCGTCTCGTACTCTGCAGTAGTTTATATAAATCCATACTTTAAAGAATAATAAAGACTACAGGCGAGAAACAAGAATTGCTAGATTCCATACAGATACTGTAAACTCCACAATATCGGAAAGCCGTAAATACCGGAGACCGACTGCAGATGCTACATGCACACGCTGAAGCTGCGAGCGCTCTTTTGGAGACCAACCACACATGCAGACTAGCAGAGGTCGACCCGGACTTGTGCAGAGAGCGATCGAATCTACCGATCCTGTTACGACCTCCCACTCCTCGATCTGGGTATGATAGAACTTGAAGCTATCGAAGGCGACTGCCTCATCTCACTCAACCCAAATGTAGGTAATTCGAACACACTTGTTGGATCGACCGCGTCTTTCACTGGCGGACCTTTCGGTTTGTTCCGTAAGGCATCTTGCTGTGCTTGTCGAGTGCGCCTCCACAGTTCCCATATTGCGAATACGGCCACGGTAAGAGGGACAGTGACGGCGAAGAAAAGCCATAATTGACTGTTGACGGATAAGCCGGTATTGGCCTCGTTGGCATTGAAAAAGACCATACTGAAAAGCGCCTGGATATGATAGGAGAGATTAGAGACGGACTACGAAGTTCACTAGTGCTCCACTTGCCGACACAAAGGTTCCTGGGAGAAAGAACATTGTAACAGCTGCCATGCTGTTTACGGAGCATTCAGGTTACATAGAAAGCGCGGTTTCTGACTGCAAGAGAACACGCACGTGATCATTGAAGAGCTGTCTTGTTGGGTAGAAATCGCAATAGCGGATGTAAAATCGGAAATGGACAAGCTGAACAAATTGAACAGATGATTCATGACGATATCAGTGTGGTCAACGTATGAGGTGACCCAGCGTGTCATTGTCTTGGTTTGTGAAAGAAGATATGCCAGCGATTCTCGTACTGCACCGTATTCTTGATCATGAAGTTGGGATTGGAATAGATGCGAATAGCCTTGGTTTTGATGCATTCGGGATAGATAATCGATGTGTTCACGAGTATCCTCGAGGATGGTGCGAATAACATGAAAATGCTCTGCGAGGTGGCGGAGATTGTGGACTGTTTCCGTGCTTTGTTCAGATACCGCAGAGGAATCTGGGAGTTCCTTTATCTGCAAGACGAAGGTATATCAGACACATTAACCCATTGTAGGTAGTTACGGGCTTCTTACATACATAATATCGTAAGGATTTATGCTCTTCCCTCAATGCATCACCCCAGTTGTTGAGACGTTCTGCCACTATAAGGGCATCAACGGCAAGTGGGCGTAAGAGTGCCGCGGGCTTTTCATCAACGAGGGTGATTATCTTTTGTTTAGCGGCCTCTGGACATTTGTAGCAGATGTATGTGGACGCCACTGTTTTATTGTCGTCCAGAAGGGCATGCTTAAACCATAGAAAAGAGACGTCGAACCTAATTCCGGCGGATATCTGATAAAATCCATCTAATGTTGTATTCAGAATCGAACGATTCGATGAACCAAGGGGATTTACGCACCTAATGATGTCACCTTCCCCTCCCGTTTTCTTGTTGGAAACGAGGTCCCCCCATCGTGACGATACTTAACTTCCGGAGTCATGAGCTGGAAGAACAACGGAGAGACACCGAAGGAATCCATCATCCATGAAGCGATACTAGTAGAAGCCGGTTCCATCCAGTCCAAAGGCAGGTTCAAAGACCCAACGAAACTATATCCCGGGGCTTGAGCCTTAAGGTAATCCAGGATTATTCAAGTCTGTCACGTACAGAATCCGTAGCAAGACTCTTGTATCATCATTTGGCGAAGATGGTGGCATGTTTGCAAAGTGCGTAAGCACAGAGCTATCGTCAAAACATTTCTGGAGACGAGAGCTTGTAGCCGTAACTTCCAAGATATCGATGTAGTAGGTGGGCCCTTCTGATATTGGTACCGATCCCATTGGCTTCGGTGGTGTCCCAACACCAATGGACGACCAGCATTCGATCTCTGGATAGATCAGACGCTTGACCTTAGCCATTATTAGTTCGTCGCCCAAAGCCGCTGTTCAGTGAAGGGAGGTTGGCGGGACGCGGTGTAGCTCAGATAGCTCGCTGAGGTGATATCGAAGACCAGGTAAAGATGAACATGACAGTCTTCCATACTGTCCAGACAAGTGTGGGATCCCACGACCCAGTTAGCTGTGCAACGACAATGAATTGCGCCGCGATTAAATTTTATCGGATGAGCATGTGACTGTCGCGTGACCAGCGCGGTTTGTCTAAATTTAACTTTAAGCGCCGAAAACATTAACATTCGCTATCAACTTTCTTTCGTATTTCAAGTTTAACTTAGGAGCATATATAACAGAATCTGTTGTCCACAGAGTGATGTATGCTACTTGCATTGATGCATGTTAATCGAACCCAGTGGGCCTGAGGTATGAATGTTTCAAGTCATATAAAGGCGCATTAATCTCATAAGAGAGCTATAAATGCAAAACATATATATGGCGGGTATACACGCTCATTGAGAGACAACAGTCAAGGATGGTACACGAGACGATTTATTTCAGAAATCCCGCCTACCTCCTTCCCTTCCTTTCGAACCACGAAGATCTTCGTACCAATTCTCCCCTTCGATCCTGCCTCTCCGGACAGATGTCACCCCGTGTCTTCCACAGATCGCTCGAGAACATACACTGCAACCAAATACTATATCCGCACGTCGAAGAAGGCGATTCGGACGGGGAAGGCGAAATCTCCAACTCATCGTCGCGATCCGAGTCGGATGAAGATGAATCCGATTCGTACAATCGCAGTCACGAATCGTCAAGAAAATTAACGCGTTGCGTGCATACTTCCTCCAAAGAAGAAAGAAGACTGCGTTATTGGGATCGACGCTGGTACCATGTACGACCCTGTCGTGGGAGGCTTGCCTCCAGTCGCTTGTCCTATTTGTCGCCATCGGAGGTGCACATATTCGACGATAGGAAAGACCACCTGTTGGGACCGCTGGAAAAGAAACTCCTTCTCGGAAGCTATTTCGCTGCAGGCATGCTCACTCTCATTTGCTTCATGGTCATTATACAACACATAGACTCTTGAAAATGTATATCATTCTTTCGTACATTAACCATTTGGATGATGCTGGCCACGGTCACTTATAAATGAAAACTACGGAAGGGGCAGCACTCTGGCCATACCCGCAGACACAAGTGACGAAGGACTTCGGTCAGCGCGCGTCATAACTTACATAGTTTACCCTTACACCACTTATTCAACATAAATATATAACATTCAACATTGCCAACAAGTGCTTTTGAAATATAAATCGTCTACATAGTGTGCTTGAAACGCACATCGATAAGTTTTGCATCCCCAGGTTAAATAAATGGGGGGTATAGGTATCCAACCTTCAAACACAGAAAAATGTGTTACAACGGTAGAATAAACAAATCCAATAAATATATGAAAGCAGTTGACACGAAAAACGAGAGTGCAAATACATAACCGCCCAATGGAATAAATCATGGCAGTGACAAAAAAAGAGAGAAAGAATAGTGGGGGTAATCATCATGAGGGTCATCAAAGCGGCGTAAATAATCATGTATAGAGAGCAAAGATAGAATGAAGACGGAAAGTGAAAGTGGCAGTCAACCAAACCGCGGAGTTTAATGTCATGAATAGAATCTATATTCGTCACCGTTATTCCAAAATGGCTGAGAATTAGGAGGTGGAGCGGTGTGTTGAGGTTGCTGTACTTGGGGCGGAGGTTGACCCATAGAGTCCCACGTCGGTGGGCCTGGCATCCCCACAGCCATCGCTTGACTCTGAGCAGACATGTCGTGCTCTTCGTATGAAGAGGAATCCATAGCCTGGTGCTGATGCATCTGTTGTTGCAGCTGCATCGACTTCATCTCGTACAGAGGCTGCGTGGATTGTTTTTCGTAAGATGATTGTGGAGCACTGGGGATCGAAATGATTGTCTGGTCTACGTTCATTCCCGTGAGCGAAATGCTTTGCTGAGCGGTGTGATGTTGTTGCGGCTGATGCGACATATGCGACGTAGAGGACGACGGGCCAGGATACGATGACTCAGCAAAGGACGCTGGAGTATGGAAGTAGGTAGTTGGACTGGAGGTGGGCGGCGCGGTAGGCTGTGGACCGAAAACAGGTGCTGAAGGATGGTGCGGAGGGAACGTAGGCGTGGAGGGATGTCCCGAGCTCAAGGCGCTCGTGGTTGCAAACGGTGAGTTGGATGACGAAGTTGGTGCGCCCTGATTCGAGAAAGGGCTCGAAACGGCGCTGTATCCCAATGCGTCCACGGCAGGACCCGGAGCGTTGTGCATGTTGTCGTAATGCTGTGCGTCGTACATGACTTGAGGCGGCGCCTGCGATTGCTCATACACATTCGGAGTGAAAGGAGGCTGCTGGGGCGAGTGATTTTGCTGTTGGTGCTGTTGTTGCTGGTGCTGTGGATGAGACTGTTGGTCGACGCTGAATCGTCTTCTTTGGATCATATGCATATCCACAACCTCCGAAGGATTAGGCGCACCGAAGTAAGGGTAGCGTAAATCTTCTGGACTTCCATCACCACGCTGGCTCTGGTTCTGAGACGAGTGCTGCTGATGTTGATGCTGGTTCTGTTGCTGCTGCTGCTGCTGTGTGTGCTCCGACTGGATATGACTGATCGAAGATGAGCGCGAACGTCCTAGATCCTGGTCATACATGACAGAAGGGCTTTGCGAATTACTCTGCGGCTGCACCGACACCATCAACTTCTGTTTCTGGTGTTGCTGGAACGCCAGCACTGCATCAGCCGTGGGCAGTGACCTGGGAGTCGACGTCATCAACGGCTGAGGATTTCCAGGGCTTCCAGCGCTCGAATGCTTGCGAGACGGGCGCGACGAGTGCTCCCTATCTTTGTTCGGGCGGACGCGCACACCCACAGTTGGGTAAGAAGGGTTCTTCTCCTTCTTTGCATGCTTCTTCTCTTTCTCATCGTCTCCCTGTTCGTTGATTCGCGCCGCCACGGCACGGCGCAGAGAGGAGGGGATCTCCTGCTTTTGGTGCTCAGAACGCATGAGATTATCCTGAGGGAAGTGGGCCGGCGGCACGGAAGACCGAGAGGTAGACGGGGAGGAGGAACGAAGTTCCACCACGTTTGAATGTGGTTGTTGGTATTGCTCTACTTGAATGGCATTGACGCTGTTCCAGTCGTGTCCTAGCATCGGATTGGCAGCGGAAGTATTGATAGTTGGTGCTAACAAACAGTAATCAGTCAACATCATTTAATAGTTTTGTACGACAATATACGCACCGAAAGGGTTAGTCAAGTCGACTTGACTATGCTTTCTCTTCATGCCATGGTTCGCACCAGAGCGACAGATAGCCCTCTTATAGAGCGCTTCAGCGACCTTGCGCTGCTCATCCCCTAGCACCACCGTCCCATGCGAGCTCTCACCCAAGAGCCATGCAAGGGTGGCAACCACATCGTCGGTCAAGGCCGCATTGCCCTGACCCACAAACGCCAACGACATCGCCGCCAGCGAAGACGACGACGACGAAAACGACGCCCTACTCTGGGCGACGTGCGCCGCATGCGCACATATCACAACAGCATCAAACACCAGCTTGTCTAGCGGGTACAAATCGAACATCGACGGCGAGACGGCTGCTACTGCTGTGGTCGCAGAAGCTTTATGAGCAGGGGCAGCGGTCTTGCCGGGAGAGGCTGAGGGGGAGGAGGAGGAGGTAGGGGAAGATGATAATGAAACGGATAGGAGGGAGGTCGACAACAACGACTGTGACGACGATGAGAACAACGATGAGGACATCGCTGGCGCGCCGTAGATTTCCTTCGCGGCTTTGAGAATCGCGTGCGCTGCGTATACGGTCGTCTGCGCCGCCGACGAGCTGATAGGCACCGCCGAAGACGACGCTGGCCCATGCGCGCTCGCACTGGAGGTAGCCACATTCCGCAAGAATGGTGTGTACACCTTGATGAGCAGCACATTTGCCATCACCGCAAGCTCGCAGCGCTGCAACGCCTTCACGCGTTCCGCTGCGCTGGGTTTCGTCGCGAATGGGGGTATCACGGCAGCAGTCGTATGAGGCTCGGCGCCCGGGACGATCACAGCGGGCGCCAGGGTCGGAGTCGCGATGGGCGCTTCGTCGACCCACTTGAGCGACGCTGGGAGCGCAGCCTGCCACCGCCTGATCTCGGCCTCGAGCACCGCGGCTTGGTCGAGTGTGTACCCACAGCAGCAGTCGGGGTGCAGCAGTCGGTTCTTGACGGTCTGAGCGAGCTGCGTGAGGCTAAAAAAATAATACTAACTCAACGCCCCATTTCAATCGCTGAAAAGAGAGAGTAAGAAACACACCTATACCGAGCACCGAGGTATTCCTCCTCAGCCCGCTCAACACCATCAGGCGCCTTGCCCACGTTCTCACGAATGCTGCTGGGCGCGCTGTCTTGCTGCATCAGCACGCCCGCACCGTCATCCTCCTCTACGTCCGACTCCTGCTCGTCTCCGTGCGGCGCTGGCGCAGGGGCCATCATCGACGGCGACTGGGACAGCGACGCACACGCCGGCAGTTTCACCCCATACAGGTGGGCGGGGATGTATGGTTGGTGGCCCAGTGCGTCTGCTGTGAACCTACGAAAGTAAATTAAGAATGATGCAACAAGCCATGCGTCAGTACAGAGTCAATCATTATGATGCACAGAATGCTTCACTTCATAGATAGAAGCGATGAAGGAGAAACTCACAGGTCGTAAAACAACACCTCCCACCAAATCATCTTTTTCCACTCCTCGCGAATCCGCTCCCTCTCTGCCTCCCGCTCGCGCTTGCTCATGCCCCGCCCTCCTCCTCCCCCACTATGATTATTAGTAGTAGTACCACTTGTGCTCCCGCTCCCACTACCGCTGCTAAGTCCAACGCTTTGGCTCTGCGCACCCGAGTTCGAGTTCGAGGCGGAGGCTGAATCATGATGTGACTGCGTCTGCGGTTGCTTGCCCTTCCGACTAAGCACGGACGCCAACACAGATGCATCACGCCCAAGCCCCATCGCACGCGCCGCATTGACCAATTTCCCGACCTGAAAAGAATAGGAAAAGAGGATGGATACAAGCCACGCATAACAATCAGTTCATATTCAAATAATCCATCAACAAGCGCACCACGCCCTTGCCCATCCACAAAGTTTTGCAAAGAAAGCGACACGCACCAAAGCATAAATCAACGTCGCGCTCGACCCCGGCGCCCCTGCACCCGAGCCCAGCCCGCTACCAAAGCCCGAGCCCAGGCCCAAGCCATTCTCCCGCTCCACGCTATCATCGCTCCCCGCCCCCAGACCCACGCTCGACTCCACGCTCCTCCCCGGCGCGCCCGTCAGCAGGAGATATCCCAACCCCGCAATGCACGCAAGGAGGAAGTCCATACGCTCCGTCTCCTCCGCCGCAGCGCCTGCCGCAGAGTGTGCGGCGGATGCGAGTGTTGTGTGGTGCGTATCCCACACGCCAAGCGCCTGTTGTGAGAGCGCGTAGAGGAACGCGGGTGTTTCTGTCGTTGCGCGCGGCGAAAGTGGGGCGGAGATGTTCGTAGTATTGGATGAGGACGGCGGAGGAGGGGATACAGACGCGCCCATAGCAAGTACAGCACACATCAGCGCAAAGAACGTAAGCGACTGGTCTTCCCCAGACGCATCCTCGCCCGCACCTGCAGCGCTTTCCCCTCTCGCCCTCGCGCTCCTCCCACCCGTACTCCCCGTCGCGCCCTCACCCCCATCAACATCCATCTCCGTCCCCGCCTCCGGCTGCATTCCCAAAATGCCCCCAAAATATATTTGCCTCGCCCGCTTCGCATCGCGTGCCTTTTCCTTCTCCCTCTCTTTCCTCTCCCGCTCCCGCTCCCTCTCCTTATTCACCCCACCACCAAGGAGCGTCAGACACCGGCGCTCGAAGGCCTGCCAAGCCAGCTCGGGCGCCTGACCCTGCCCTTGGAGATGTCCCTGCGTCGATCCAGTCCTGGCTGTCATACCGACCGGCTCGAACGGGATCGGCCTTACACGCAGTACCTCTCTTGCGCGCGTCAGCAAGCGCTTGCATGCTTGCAACGACGGGAGCAATGCAAGGAGCGCGGGCGTCACTTGTGGCTTAGTGAACTGGGGCTGCGGTGCCGGCAGTGCTTGTCCGCTGTTCGCGGAGCCGCTCACAGGCGAGGTCGACGGCGATGCAGACGACGACGGTACGTTATTGCTCGGCAGGTGCCGTGGAAAGGCTGCGGATGAGGCTGTCGAGCTCCCTGGGGGTGGTATACTCGGCAGTGGATAGTATATACTCAGCGCGGGGAGAAGAAGCTGAGTAGATGTCCGCCGTGGCTGGATTGGAGGGCGAGGGTAAGGATTGCGTTTCAAAGGTGAAGGCGCTCGCGAGGGAAACGCAGAGCGAGAAGCGTTGTCTACGTCGATGGCGGCGCTAGTTTGTGGGGGTGGCTGTGAGCGGGAGAGTTCTATGTCGATGGGAGAAGGTTCTAATTTAATAAGGCCCGTGTTTTCCGCGTTGGAGAAAACGCGCTGACGCTGCGTGTTGGACCCAGAGGGCCCCGGTACAGGCAAGAAGGGTGAGCTCGGAGACGAGGCTTGCAAGGACAAGCCCAGGTCTAGGTCGGCGAGCCAGATGGACGTCAGATCATGTGCGGTGAGTGCAAAAGAGTCGTTAGCAGCTAAGTGTGATGGAGATGCAGCGTAGTGGTGATGGTGCTGGTGCTGATGCAACCCGTGCGTCTGCGAGGTCTTTGGAGACGTAAATGGAGAAGATTGGGGGTTAGAAAACGGATATGAAGATTGGAATGTGGGTGGATTTTGGCCAGCAGTAATCATGGCAAGAATACCCTCTACTTGAATCATGCGGTTATTGAGTGAATGCAGGTCACTACAATAATGCAAATACATATAATTTAGCAGCGCGGAGCAGATAGCAGCATGAAGAATGATAATTACACTTTCTCGGCTGCCGCAGGCGAATATATGCATCTGACCACCGTGTCGCGCTTCGTGCAACTCCCGCACGGCGACCTTCTGTCGCATTTTAGCTTTAGACGCTTGCACTATTGGAATGACGCGCATATAGCAGGTGAGGCTTCCCGATGGGGGCTGCGGATAAGAAGGACGGACCTCTGCACAGACTACGGTGATTCTGGATCTGATTTGGCTGATGTGTGGACGCAAGATGAGGTTCTCGGACGTTGCTCGGACGACGGTGGGACGAGAAAGCGACTTACGGGCCCGATGAGCTTGGGGACGGCTGATGGTGGGGGGCCTGGGGGTTGTGGAGGAGGAGATGGGCGGGGTCCATGGTGGTGGGGAAGGAAGAGAGGAGGTGCGGAGGACGACCGCGAATGTCTGTTAATCCCTTCGGACACAGTCAGGGTGGGGTGTGACCACTGTGATGCCTTTCATTTTGTGACAGTCCTGCCAATCCAGCGTACGCCCCTCAATCTCCTCTGCGCGCCCTTGCATCTGCCGCGGCTGACCCTATGTGCCGGGACCAGTCCATGTCCGCATTAGGAAGTCCATGCCACCCCCCTCAACCAGGCACATGCTCCGCATCCACTCTCCTTTTCCTCCTCCTCGCTTACGGCTCTGATACAAGCACGTTTCCTGGTCCATCTGCGTCTCATCTTTCTCCCTTCACCCTCGGGGCCTCTTCATTTGTCCATCACAGCTGTCTGCCCAGTTCTTCCCACGTACCCGCTTAACCTGCAGTCTCCCTCGACAAATAATCACCTACATAGCGCCCTCCAATTCCATTCAGCACCGCTCCTGGATCTCTCCTGCCTCTTTCAGGCAGGACGTCGACACGGTCAATCACCTGCCTCATTCACGTCTATACATTTTTAGCCAGGCCAATTTTTAGACCAGATTTTGAGATGAGATGTCTATGAGTCGACTGCTGATTCTGGGTCTATGTCTTGATCTGATGCATGATGCCAACCGTTTCCCATAATTGCCCTAGCCTAGTTGCCTGCTCAGGCTCTATGTCCGCATGTTCTCGACTCCTTTTTGAACATTAAAAATCGTCTCTTTCCGTCCTTATCACCTCGGTCTATAACATAGACTTAATCCTAAGACGCCACGCAGGCTACGTGCCAGGTACATCGCATCCGTCGACGTCAGTACATACTACAGGTCACAGCGCATGGTCTCAATCACACAATGTACATATCTCCCGGCGGGACAGATCCATTCCGTCATCAACGACAACAACATAGTCAAAACCCCCAACCCATGCGACAAAAACCCACAGCCCCATATCCATTCTAGCGAGCCGTAGGCAACTAAATATATACTCGCCTCGAACAATAACCGCGGAAATAGCTCCATATCCTACCGCCTTCAAAGCTAAAGACCTAAAGTTAAAGTACTCACAATCGAGGCGAACTGCTCATTTCCAAAGATACACGTATATACATAGCACAGCGCAGCGCTCAGTGGGACCACTCTGAATGTGTCACCATTAATCAAAAGACCCGTCTCCAAGTTCGTAAGTTCGCCGTCTTTCCTTTTTCTTTTTTTCCCAAACTCAGAGCAAACCCCATCTTCTGCTCCCACTGGGTGACAAGAAGGAGTAAAGAAAGATCCTTCCTCTTCCTTCCGTCAGGTTCTTTCCTTACGAGACCAAAAGCTGCCATGACGCAACACCTGTCTGGGCCTGTGTGCCCAAATGCACATATTGAGTAACTTACCAAGTACGTGTGCAAGCACGCCCTCACCAGATCTTCGGGAATCGTTAACCCTACCACTGGCATCCGACCATGTAAGCACTTTGACCATTAATAATAGTCCGACCTCTCCCCATTCTACGCTTCATTGATTTTTTCTACTACATCGAGACTAGAGCCGTCAGTTGAATCCATCAGTCCCTCTCATCCCATGGAAGTCGAAGACGAACGAAAACACCCACTCACCGATCCACTCACCCACATATTCACCCGAGCCGAGGACTAATCTAAAGAACATTAGTACATATCCAGGCAATACAATTCCGAAAGGGCTGAAACCTACCCACCAAGGATGATCAGCCCCACATCTGAATTCGAGTACCCTTGTGGCCAGTTGCCACCGACATCATCATCATTTCCGGGCAATACTTAGTAAGTAAGTATCACCTTTCTGAGCAGAGACAGAGATCAGTTTCAGCACCTCGACGGCTCGTCGTATCCGGACCAACGAGCCACCACGAATCCCAATCCCTTTCCGCAACAGCAACCCTTCATGACCATCACCTCCGTCCCGACCTTCCGACCCAATCAAAGCTATGTATACGCACCCATACCCATACCCCATTCTCCATCTCCCTCCTAAAAATATGAACTTGATATGATCTGATCATTCTATTCACGATCGTGAACCAAGAAAGATAAATGCGGTTGGACGCGGTCGGGACGCCAATGAAAGGGACGGGCGAACATTCATTCAACGCCCCATTCATTCACTTGGACCTGAAGGTTTAATAGCGCTCATACTACACCTCCAAGCATCATCGACAAATTTAGCTGCTCAGCGCACTGCGCAGTACGAAATAATACCACCCTACCCCAAAGACAGCGCGCTCCAAATATGGTGCGCGCAGATTCAAACAAGCTATATATTTACGTCGTGTGCACGTCCAAATTTGTGGGTACTGCGCGTGTGAGCAATATGCATCGATCGCGGTGGTTGAAGTAACAAGTTAATTTAATTTACACCTCGAATGGGGAGGGAGAGGGTTCGGGCCTAGCCCCGCTGGTCCGCAGCAGCATGCGCTCTACTTATTCTATGAATATAACATACTATGCTGGTGGCATTGTTAAAAATAACCCTGATACATGCATATGCACCAGATTGCACAACGCTGATTCCCTTGACCAGAAGAGTGGAGCAGTAGGTAAACTTGGAACGCGGCGAACAGCGAAACCAAGGGAAACAGCGACGGCGACCAAGGTCAATAACGTTGACGTTGATATGATATGTTTTTGAAGGAAGAACTTGAAACTTGGAAGGGTCCAAAATAAGTTAATACAAGTCTGAGATCCACACGCCACAAAAGGGAAATTCCGAAATCGGGCAAGTGTCCCCATCTAAGTACGAGGGAGCGACGACTCGATAACTTTAATCTCCAATCAATATAAACGAAATGGAAAATGCTTGGGAGGGTCCTCGAGAACTTCGCGACGATGGAATATGCCCAATTAAATTGAAGGCGGAGTAGGCTTTGGGCAGCGTGGTATGCCAAGGTGAATTTGAATTCATCGACGACGTCCCCCCAAGAACTTTCCTCGGGCGCATGCGCGGCCTTCCATTCAGTTGTCCAGTGACTGATATGCTGTACAGTATGTAAGAGCATGACGAGCGCGCTGCGGAAGCGACCGCGCACTGAGAAGCGCATTAACTTGAATTATTAATAGTCCGCCTGCTTCTGGTAGCTAAGTCCAGAAGCACATGCAGTGAAGGGCGGTTGCGAAAATAGCCTTCCAGAAAGGATAGGTACTTGGATAAGCAAAGTATGTATTTTAAAAATACATGAAGTCCTCAATTGAGCAATGGTTAATGATAACCAATCCCACAAAGCACCCTCGATTCACTTGTGCGCTCACGCCCATCAGAGCTCGGTACGCCCAAGCCATCGAAGTCCTTCCATGTCCATGTCCACGACTGGTACGTCTCGCGCTAAAGCCTAAGCGCGAGTCTAATACTCTACTGCTTAGGAACGCGGTTGGCTTTTATCTGACCCGGAGCAGGTGGTGCACGGTCGACAGTGTACCTGGCTTCCTACAAAGTAACATTGATACGACAGCCTTCGGTTTTTTCTTTTTTTGTTGTGAGCGTTTCAGGTACGATATGCACATGCACTGTTTATAAACATAAATCCTCCTTCGCTGCTCCTCTGTCGTACACGCACCACGGATCGCTCACGCGCGGGTGCCGTCGGCCGGCTGCTCGTCGACGTCGACAAGTGACAGACACTAGACAGCCAGCCCAAGTCAAATTTGCTGCGCAAACTGTAGTTTAAAAAAACCATATCTTATCTTCTTTTGAATCTTCCCCTTGTTCTGATTTTATTGACGGTTGCTAGTTGAATCATGCATGATCGTACATAGTACATCTTATCTATCATCTTATGACTTGTCTTACGGCCACCTTTTGTTTTCGTCGATCCATCCATGCAAGTACCACGAGCACTTGATGAAATTTTAGTCCATGGCTCCCCAAAATGAAATGCCACCGGGACGTCTGATATCAGGCTACTTTTATCAATTCCACGACGCTCGATTGCTAGACACCGGTTCCAAAAATTCAGAATATCACTGTTATTTGGGTCATTAGGGTGTTGACTGATCGCAGCTTCGTCCGAAGGATGTCCAGGTAGACTTGCCGACCTTCCAATATCCTTCGCACGTGTTTGAGATCTTGATAATAATAATCGCTTTTGGACTTGAAGCTTGAGAGCATGAGAGCTTGCTCTATGGCATATATGTCTACGCCGTGCCACTGGCGTCTTGAATATGATACCGCACACCATCCTTGTTTCGAGCCCCTTACAATTATTTTGTTGTTCGATAATCTCTGACTCCGAGCTCAAAGGATCTAATTATTCGTCATCGACGCTCATCTATATCACCTGGATCAAATAGCACATGCTACGACCCACATCAGTAGATGTGCGGGACTGACCCACTCATACTCTCCTTGATAGTAGATACAGCCAATCTTGGACCTCTAATTTCATCAAAAGCTGTAAGTTTCCTCGGGAACGAACTGCCTAAAGAAGCTCGTCCAGACTGCCTTAAAGGGCATTTACGCGCAGGGTTGTCATCCTTCCAAAACGCCAAAAGTGACGAAAGGGAACTCTGAACGGAGGTATTCCCAGAGATCTGAGAGTAAACCATAAATGGTGTCACAGACCCCCCATGGCACTTGTCATCTGAAGCTGATAATAATATGGTCGTGCTGTTTGCCGGGCCTGAACCTGGAACGCTCCAACTTCATCTCAAATCAGAGGCTCCTTATAATTAGAGGATGAGATATATCTGTTATTTTTCTTGACCAGGATGCGCTGGAAGTCGATAGTCGATTGAAGACCCTGACCCTGAACGTGGCTCGGCCCGATTAACCGCGACCTAAACGCAAACTTCACGCAAGTCCGTATTCAAGTGCAGGAGGGTTGTCATCTGGGCGTGTCATATTATCCTAATCGTAGTGATATCCTGGGAGAATCGCCGAGACAGCTTGCTTAGGATTAATCCGAGTTCAACGCCATACCTTTGGTTGTTTATGTGGAAAATGATGTATATGTTTTCCACTCCAACTTCATCTATCTATCTGTCTGTCTGTCTGTCTTGTCGGTCCCTGTCACGCGTAAGTTAACAGGCGAGCGACCCGCAATACATAAGTGAGACAAAAGTTCCATCACAAGCGTCATAGAACAGCTTCTTTTAAGCGTCGAGCACGAAAATAATGCTACTTTCTTTCTCGGTAATGAGTGCTAGTAACCACTCGCTTCTCTGGCTTTTGGATAGATCAAAATTTAGAAAGGATAGTGCGAATTTCCAGTGTCCCGGACGTCCCAGTGGGAGGTGGGATACATTTGTTGAGAAATGTATTAACACGATAAAGTTCGGAACATCCTCGCAATCTATTGACTGTGTAAAGGACGAAAACTGCTATGTATACACATGCACTTGATTTCGCAATGAGGACCTGCGCAGGCGCCAGTCAGCACAAGTCCCTCAAAATCACAGTCGTACGCAGGACGGACTAACTTTAGGCGAAAATCGGACCCTGTGATCATGTTCCAATTCATAAAGACGACCTGTGCCACTACTAAAGTAGGCGAGCAGATCATCGCTCTCGTTAGGCTACTATTTGTTATCTTTTCTCTTGATTATCTATTCCTTGATTATTCGACGACATAGCGCCCTAATGGGGGGCCGCGGGAGGGGGCCGCTGTTTCTGACTAGAGCTACCCGCCGAACTTTCTCCATTCAGTATTAGAAGATAAGTCTTGTTATTGACTACATATCGTGGCTTGTCAGTCGCCCCCATTTGGGTGGGAATCGGCGTGTAATACACATGGGTTTTCCGTTATGAAACCAACGCACACTCTGCGTTTACGAACACTTACGCATGATTGTATACCCGCGTAAAATATCTCGTTATTGTCATGTAAAGTTCGTGTTGGCTATATATGTCGACGCAAATCCGAAGCAAGTTACGTAGGCCTAGAGCTCGAAAGGAACAGTAAAATTAGTCCTTGGACTTCTCAAGAGTTCCAACCTCCACCATATTAGTAAAGTTCTCGTCCTTCAAGTAAAGTCTGCTTGATATTGAGGAAGGAGAGATTGTAACTAAATTTCAGGTTCATAAGTAATAAGTAATCCCTCAATCTGTTTTGCATTCGGTAACACTGGGAGTGGTAGTCAAAGAGAAGAGGTTTCACAATATCCACCAAATGGCCGCAACAATCCTTCTTGGCTAACTGTCAATTAGAGTATCCGTGATGATAGTTTCGTACATTGCTGAACCACGCAGTGTGTACTTTCATCTAAAAATTGTTCGTACTCTATATTGCATAGCTAGCGACGACCGCACGGACAGAAACAGGGGAACTTTGTTTGAGAATGATAGATGGTAAGTAGACGGGTAGCTTATGTCGTTTACACAAAAAGCTTACGGTGATAGATTCTGAATCAAGGCGTCGACTTTGATGTGATCAGTATATCTCAATAGCTACCTTGTTGAGCAACGAAATGAAACTTGAGCGGAATGGATATGTTACAATCGCCCTTCTATCCCCGCTATAACCGTTGTATTAGATGATCCTACACAGACCCACCCTATCATGCAGGGGCATACACACACCAGAGCGATATGTTCTGCAAGGGGAATATTTTGGCTTAAGTTTCTGAAGTAGATACCAGTCGACGAAGCGAGATAACGAAGTGTATAGCTTGACCATCAGCTGATGATCGACAACGAGTCGCTAAACGAGGGCCAGATAACGTCCAGTGGATCAGCCTTGAAAAATACGTCCAACGGGTTTATACTGAAACACATAACTTCGTTGGACGCACGTTCTGGTAATCTACATCTCAAAAGAGGTAATTCAACGCTCTCACAAAAATGAGCACAGAGGGTACATACTCGGGGTAGACAATCGTCCGAGTATTTGGGAATAAAAATCAAATCCTGGCCAGAGCAAAGCTAGAAAATTAGGTCGAGGTTCCGTGCCTCAGTCTCATATAATGTTGACATTCACGGAGGTAATGACCGAGGTCAGATGAGAAGCTGTAGATCGTGCAAACCAAAACGAGTCATCGGGGAATCGACAGGGCTCATGTCTTTTCACCATCACGTCAGGCCCAGAAGGCAAGATATGTATGTATGTATGCGTAGCAAGCCGCTGCTTCTATTATGCTCCGCGCTCGGGCCAGGACTAACGCGGCTCTTATCGGAAGGTTTGTGCAGGCTGCATTCAATACGCTTACTACTATCGCTAACAGAAGCTTACCATGTATTCAAGAGTATGTTTGCAGTTGTGATAGAGTGTCTAAATCTAAGTCCGTTGGAGCAAGTAATTCCAGTCAGATTATCTTAAGATCTTCAGGAAATGCACTTACATATGGACATTAGCAATCAAATAATACCGCTGATGTTTCAATAACTTGTGTGTCCCTTTTGCGATTAAACATAACACCAGTTTCAAGGCAGGAAATTTCAGAGCTTGATCAAATTCCTGGATAAGAACAAAATCTAGCTCGTAGCCCATCGATAATCATGATTTTGGAAGAGATGCAAAGACCTAGAATATGAAAGCCCTGTTGTTCAATGGTAATTTCAATTGCAGATGAATATCATGCATGTCGGAATACAAAGCAGCCTTGTTGCAGAAGGGACTCTGATAACGCCAGACGTGATATAGAAGCCAGTGTCGTAACCTCATGTGCAGATCTAAAGGGCACGTCAGCGTAAGCATCATGAGCAGGGATATAATTTGCTGTTGGTATGTAAAGTAAGAAAGAGCTCGGGCGCCTCTTCCCGGGTCCGGGCCGCGAAGAAAACCCTGACAAGATTCCCATGGAAGCGCCAGCCATGCCCTCCATGTTATGCGTATCGTGTCTAGATCCGAACCATTGTCGACTCTATTGGTTCATACTAGGGGGTGATCATACCGCTCGAGGCATGCAATAGCCGAGCACAATGTGCTTGAAGTCCAGAAGTCGGACCCCAACGACTACACTAGAGTGGTAATTTTTTCCATCACATGGCAGATGAAGTGGGAAGTAAGAGGAAATCATATAGCACTATAAGGATACATACCGGTAAAACGGAACAGGCAGGATCGTCAACATCTGCATCCACATCACTCATCATCCATCGCCTCCCTTTCCTCCTCAACATATTTTTGCATTAACGCTACCACCTTGTTGAGGTTTTGGCTAAACTTAGCCGATGTGGGGACGACGTTCATCGTGCGGCCGTCTGGGAGGATCATATCGTTCTTCACGTACTCTTCAAGCTTTCGCAGTTTTTCTCTAGCCTTTTCCACTTCCGCCGGATCTTCGTCTCCCGCGAGCAGGTCAGCTTTGTTCGCTACCACGATGCGTCCCTTCTCGCTCATCCCTGGTTGATACTTCTCTAGTTCTTCACGGAGTACAGCCAACTCCTCCCAGGGTTTGTCGATGGACAGGTCGACGACGTAGACAAGAGCCAGGGATCGTTCCATAGAGCGTAAGAAAGCATGTCCGAGTCCGACATTTTCTGAGGCGCGCGAGATTAGCCCAGGGTTGTCAGCGATTGTAAATCGGAAAGTTTCAAAAAGGTCGAAGTGGTGTCCAGGTTTGACAGGCGTTGTAGACAGCTCAGATATTTCTTCCGCTGTCTGGTTACGGGTCAGAGAAGTCGCCATTTCCCCACTTTCTTCCCGTAGTCGTGCGGCCTCTTCTTCTTTCCATGTTTCGTCGTGTATAGTTTGGCCGGAGATTGCCCCTTCGAACGTACCGTCCTCTGCCACCCTGACGATACCTACGACTGGGTTGAGGGTGGTGAACGCGTATCCGGCTACTTCGCTTTTGGCACGACCGCCAGTGAGCGCGCGGAGAAGTGTGCTCTTTCCAGCGTTGGGCATGCCGACCAGTCCGATGTCGGCGAGCAGCTTGAGTTCCAAGGAAAGCGTCAGGCGCTCGCCTTCTTGCCCTCGTGTCGCGAATTTCGGTGAACGGTTGTCGGCTGAAACGAAGTGAGGATTTCCCAGACCTCCCAATCCGCCTGAAGCTACGAGATGCCCGAGCGGTTCTTGACGTCGTGTGCCGAGTGGGGCGTCATCTGGTCGTTCGTAAGTGGCCTCTGTATCGAGGTCAAGATAAATAGGATGTTCCATTGCCTTTCTCCTGCTTTCAAACTTCCTGATTCTCTCCGCTTTGTAATGCGCGTCCTCGGCATCCTTGAACGTATCCCGTTCCACGTTCGCGTCGTAGTATAGCGGATAGTGAACCCAGCGCTTGTCTCTCATCTTGTCGCGTTTTTCAGAGGGCTCAAGGTCCTGGAGAGAATCTTCTTCGGCTTCCCATGCATCGTGTGCTCTTCTTGGATCGTCCCAAGGTAGTTGGCGCACGATGGTTCCCACTGGGACTTTGATGACAAGCGGAACTCCTGCCTTCCCGTTCTGCCACGTCCCTTGTCCGTGAGTTCCATTCTCCCCGCGTATCTTCTTCGGTACTGATGAAAGTGTCGTCAGATGAGAGGTTGGTAGGATGTACACGTCTCCGCCTCGCCCGCCGTCGCCTCCAGACGGTGGTCCAAAAGGTTTGAATTTTTCACGATGGAAAGCCGCACAGCCGTCACCTCCTTTGCCTCCGCGTACTGTTACGATGACATTATCAAGAAAAGTTTGTCCCTGCTGAAGTTCAGACAGAGTTATCCCAGAAGAGTTGACATTCAATACGCACTCGCTGCCGTCGTTTCCAGTCTGTTTTGCGTCGACGTCGGAAGGTTTCTAGGTCTTCACTGACAACGGAGGACTCGTTAGATTTGTTTGAAATAGCCCTGATACATATCGGATTGGGCTTTGAACGACAGATGGGTCTGAGGATGGATAGGAAGCCCACAAGGGACATGACAGTTAGTAGGCATCTCTACTGGTTCTGGATAGAAAAAATCGTGACCACACATTACGTAATCACTGGGCGCTTATTCCAACGCTCGTGTTTGACATTCGATTTACTGTCCCTTGATGTAGGGAGGCAACCGTAACGGATAACGGGGGGGTTGTTGCGTTGCCTATTCTGCGTTATGTAACGGATAACAGAGGGCTCGTTGCCTCTGCCCGGACAAAATATTTTATGAATTCTCAATTTTTCTCCAGTTTGGCTGCGTAAAGTATTAGGGCGCACAAAGTACCGATGCCGCCGTTGCCAATTCAGGGAACCGTAACGCACATTTTTGGGCCCGTTGCCTGTTGCCTGCAAGAAAAAACCATAACGGGCGGGAGGGCGGTTGCCTCCCTACATCAAGGGACAGTATTGAAAGCTAAATGATGTACATATTCAAATTCTAATACGACCTGCTTATAACCATGCCAATGTAGTCGTAAGTACAATAAGAAGTCAATTTAAAAAATCCTCTCTGCAGTGTCGGTCGAGCACACGCGTGGGGAAGGAGATCCAAAAGGCGGATCGTCGTATATTCATCGTCAAAGTAAGTTGCGTTCAAACTGAAATCACCGTAATACTCGCAAAGATGCAACGATATATTACTCAGGGCTAAAAAAGCGCCTGGTCTTGCGATCTCTTTGTCGAGCAAATCCCATCCAACGGCTTGTCGAAGGTCAAGATATGGATCTGGACCTATAAAAACTGCAATTTCCGGGTGTGATATCAGCATGAAAGCTTCAATGTGCAAGAAAGTAAGGCTCTCGCAGGCTGCCGCTGATGCAACAACGCCCATTATGAGTACCAGTCCTTCTGTGAGCCGCTCGGGGATCCATTCAGCTCTACCGAGATCATTCAGATCCGCACTTATCTTGAGAGTTTTCAAAGCCTCCAGCATCTTGAATGGAAGAGTACAATTAACAGCTACAGTTTTATACGTGTTAGATGCAGGATCCAAACATATGGAAGGAATTTATTTTGGTAAGTCTCAATTCTCAGCTCGAGAGTGGTCAGCGTCCTAGCTACTCCTCGCAGAAGTGCACCCAATTCTCTTGCACTACCGGGGCTTATCGGCATCGTCGTCCGCAATGTATGCAGACAAGAAAAATATGGAGACAATGGTGGGGCATCGGTCGTGTATCGGAATGAGCTAGATAAATAAGAATCAAGAGAGCAGAGAAAACTTTCTTGGCTTTCCCCAATGACGCCCATTAAAGTCAAGCTATTGACATTTCTTAGTATAGCTGGCTCAACTTTTGCATTGATGCCCGAAGAGAGGGAGACAAAGTCAAGCGTCGGTCCGCAGAATATTGTATTGATAAACAACAATTCAGAGAGTTTGTTGGATCTGAATGACGCCAACGAGTTCCATGGCACGTTTCGCAGATTCACAAATTGCAGGGACTGCAGAGAAGGCAGTTCTTGTATATGCTTCAGGATTGACGTGCTCAAGTCGGCATCGTCCCAATCTACATGGCCCATGCTTGCGTAGGAGTTGCCAAAGAAGCGTCCCTCTATACGTACCTTCTCCAAGGAGGAAGAACGCATAATCAGGGCTTCAAACGGTGATATATATGGAAGGCTTTTATCGCGTTTGTGTGGGTCTTTAAAAGGCGGCAGGGTTACAGCTTGGATGCCGTCGAGGAGTGCAGGGTATTTATTGAAGAGGCGAACCAGCATGTCGATGCGGGGTTGAGCAGATTTTCTATCTAGCTTGGCTGAGAGGGATATGTCGGAAAGGATGTAGCGTCGAGAGGCCGCATAGAATGTCTGCGACACACGCGAAAGAGCACAGAGCGTGTTCAAACGTTCTTGAGGGGCGAGGACAGAAAACGCGTCGACTTCGTCGGCAACCTTCTGGACTAGCTCTGCAGGAAATAGGTACGAGCCTTTAGAACTCTCGATAGTTGCCATTTGGGTGGATGGTTGTCAATGGAAGTGCCGAAGGAAGAGTGAGCACTGCGCTTGCATTCGCGCGGCCACTTCAACATATCACGGGGAGCGTTCTCACGGCACTTGCAATGCAACTTTGCAAAAGATAATCGCTGTTCATAGAGCTTGGTGTTGGCCAATGTGTTGGTTCAGGACTTAGGTTTCCGTCAAGAAAAAAACAGTGGGTCCAATGATTGACTCGCACCGACAAAGACAACATATAGGATAAACCGACGAAAAAAAACTCAAAGCTGTCATAACTAGATAGGCTGTCCTTCGAAATCGCAAAAGTAACCGACGGACTTCTTACCTCATCCAACGCAAATCGTGTCCCAGAAACACTCAGCGGATGCTCAGAATCCCCTCCTTCGTCGAGTTGATCCTCCCGCCCCCAAGCTCGTCGCCCATCATTTTCTTCTTCGACGCCTCGCTCGGCACCTCCCAGATTCTCCAGAACTTCAAGTTTTCGTCGCCCGCTCCCGTGCACACTACATCTCCCGCAGGCCCAATACAGCTGAACAAGACCCTCGAATCATGGGCGTCCCGAATCTCCGCGACGCGGTCCATGCTTGGGTACGCATGGACCATGATCGAATTCGTCGGATACCCATGGGTTGAGAGGAGCTCTTTTCTATGTGGGGACCATTGGATGGAGGTGACCTGCGAGGGTGTGCGCAAAGTATGCAGGCGGGCTCCGGTCGTGCTGTTCCAGACATTGATGGTTGCGTCGTTCGTCCCTCCTCCGGAAGCAAGAAGGGACGTTTGCCAGGGACACCATGCGATAGCCTTCGAAGTAAGTCAGCTAATATACTATATACTTATGGAATAGAGAAAGTCACCTTGACAGCCGCAGTGTGATTCCGTTTCGTCCACTTCGCACTTCCTCGCGCACCTTCGCCAACATCGCCAAGCCTGCCATCCCAGATGTTCACGACGTTGTCGTTGCCACCGCTAGCCAGCAATTCGCCATCCGACCGCCATTTTAAACCGCAGACCTCTCCAGTATGCCCCAAGAGCTCCATCACCTTGTGCTTGGGGATGCGCACATCGTGGTGCCAGATGCTTCCATCACCGCAACCCGAGCTCAGAATGTGCTGATGCCAGGATAAGGTGGCAATCTGCGCTTGGTGTCCACTCATCGTGCGTAGTTTCTGGCCAGTCTCGACATCCCATAGCTCGACATCGCCGTTGCCATTCCCGACTCCAAGGAACGCACCATCGTTAGAAAAGTCAACACTGGAGACGTAGGAACCTTCAGGACATTCGCCCAGCTGTACGACCGTTCCCGTGTCTGCCTTCCAGATGTATGTAGACGACTCCAAAGCGACCGCGACCGCGTTTTGGCACGACCAGCTCAACAAGTTCAGGTAGAAGTCGTCCACCATCCCCGGTGCATCCAACACGCGTTCGGGTTGAGTGGGGATCTTACGTGTCTTGTTCGTCGACGCGCCGGTGGAGGTCGCGAGTGCACCAGGTCGTTGCGCGTAAAGTGGCCGAGCAAATTCGCGCTGCTGAGCGAGTGTGGTATCCGATGAGGACGCGGCGGGAGGCTGCTCGTGATAGCCCAGGATTCGGCGGTTCATGGGCACACCCGTCGCGGCAGCGAGGCGAGCGGTGTGCCCTGGCGATGAGTTCTGCGGATTCAGAGACATCTGCTCCATCGTGGCAGAGACGATGGCAATGTCGGTCGATTCGCGGGTCGTGATGAAGCGGTCGCGTGTATCGGCAGCCACGCGATTCTATAATAGTGGTGGGAAATAAGCATGGTGAGGCGTGTCCTGGTGTTTGCTTGACTGACTCACCACAGCTGGCGTTGACTTGGACCTCTTGATCTCTTGCCTTGGCGGAATGTAGTCTCTGGTCACCACATCGAGCCTGCTTTCAACCCCTCCCTTTCGGATCACCCCGCCACTGGCCTGTCGTTGGTACGATTCTGAGGTTGGGATGCCGCTTTGTCCGATGCGCTTTACGGGGGACGCCGGTCGCGATTTTGGCTGCGTCAGAGGTGCAATAAATGGATTGGTGGTATCGAAGGGACCCGTAGATGACTTGGATTTCGTCGGCGCTCCTGGGCGCGCTGTTCGCTTGACTGGCGACGGCACCAAGGACACGTTGTTCATCGCTGATACCAGAGAGGGCGTCAAAGGTGTTTTTACCTCCGAGCGGGCACGGTGTCTCGAGGGTGTCTTTGGGTTGTTATACATGGCTTATATAGAGGAATATGACTAGGATTGAGTCAGGAAAGATGGCGGACAAGTCAAGTTCAAATTTGACGCGTTTTCAACATGGATCACCTGATTGCAGCGTGTATGGTCACATGTCCGAGATAAAGAAGACCTAAAAATATCATAACTTCGACCACTCCCCATGGATTAGACATTCGGGGATATATTTTATACCAAGTATTTTCCGCGTAAATTAAAACAAGATTGCACGAGCCTATGATTCTGAACGCATTTGTTTCCCAAGAGAGTATCTATTTCCGAATCGAGCACGTCACGTCTCATTGCCGTCACTGATTCAGTCACGCAAATCTTCGACCATTCCTCCGAGTTACCGCGACGCGAATGCTATCGGCCTTCTGAAGGAAGACGAGTCTTCATCTGTCGAGAGTGCAAGCGTGCATCGTCTCCCATTGTTTAGGTGGACACTGGACCCACACAGATCCGTTGATCTTGCGACAACTTCCGCAGAACAATAGTAAAAATGTCCAATATCAACTGTGGACGTTGGTACGTCGGGCTTCTTCAGTGTTGTGCAGCACATTAACGCTGATAATTACAGGCTTCAGCATAGGGATTTGTCCGAGCAATGACAACCATATTCCTTGAAACCTTTGTTATTCAGGAAAGCTTTGTTTCCGTATCCAATTCAACAAAGACTGTAACCTTCTTGAGCCACTGCGACAAGAGGAACAATACACATCTCAAGTTTATTGTAGCCCGAAAAGCTCTTGGGCCTTATATCAACTCTTCTCTTCCAATATCGTCTCCACCACCACGTTACCAATTCAACTCGACTGCGATTTTCTCAAACGCACGACATTATGTCACCGTCACCAACAATGAAGAGAAAGACCTCAGAACTTGATGTTGAAACAAACAGAAGACCATCAGAAGATGATGTCAGGGTTCAGTCCAAAAAGCGACGTCTAGGTTCGTTCCTTTTCTGAGCAGTAGACCTGTGCCCACCATAACCCTTCCAACTCTCAGATACCCCCAAAAAAGTCATTCCGAGACGTACAGTAAGCGGACCTGAAGCACCCAGAAGAACCTCAAGAAGCGCTAGCTCAAAACCAAAGCCTCCCAAACGTGACTGTCGGCCCGCCGGACTGATAATCGCTCAGAAATGCACACCCATTCATAGCAACGCCGAGCCTTGTTCACCAGGACCCGCCTCTCCAGAGTATCAAGCACCCGCCTGTCCCCCCAATTCCGCGACCCCATGGGTTCTGTCGAGTGTTGCCTGTGGGGGGTTTGGTTCAATATACGAAACTGAGCGGCACCCTAACGGACGTCAGTATATCGTAAAGGTCCTGAGGTTGAGGAACCTCCGACGCAGAAATCTGATGATGCCTATGGCCGAAGTACAGGCGTTGAAGAGACTTCAGCTTCATCCTTACAGGTTCGTCGCGGAACAGCCCACCGATCTCGGATCTTACGACCCTATTTGGTGGTGTAACAAGACAGAGTCCGTCTACATGGTCTTCGTGCGTCGAATATCTGCTATTTCTTCATGCATTTGCCGACTGATTCTACTCACATAGACCCAATATTCCTGTGATTTATTTGTACCTTTGGAGCTTGGTGGCTTCAAAAGTGACCAGGTCCGCAAAATCGCTGTCCAAACGGTGTGTGCCTCTTCTCATTCTGTAAATGTATACTTACTCCTCGTAACTCAGGTGCAAGGCCTCCATCATCTACATTCACTTGGAATCATACACCGCGACATCAAGCCTGACAACATATTAATCGACTTTGACGGAAACTGCAGGATCACTGACTTTGGCGGCGCCTACGTCTTTCCCGATGTCGATGAACCAGACTCCCCGAGTGTAATTGGAAAAATAATATACGATCTCAGCGCTACGGGTTTTACGTACCCGTATTATGCACCAGAGGTGGTTCATAAATGTGAAGTCGATGAGTCTCACCTCCCAGACTATGTGGATAGGATGACTGCGTATATATTCAACGAAAGAGCCGACTTCTTTTCATTGGGAGTGACTATCTACTCTATCTTATTCGGCCAGATTCCGGAGGGTCATGACTTGGCACATGATCCTCATGCTTATGCAGAAATGTATGACATGATGCAGAGACAGATGTATCTCAAGAATATATCCTACGACATTCAGGAATTTATCTCGCGCGTGAGTTTGTCATCCTAAGATGTCCGTTATACAGCTGACCGTACTTCCCCTGGCAGTGTTGCGAATTTCATGCGTGCAATCGTATGTATGGAGATACTGCTTTCTCATTCTTTGGAAGAGAGAAATGGTTCGAAAAGGCGGCGATGGCTCGTGAGCTTCTTCTATCCTATTGTTTACTCTCATATTCCAATCTAATGTTTTGTGACTCTCAGCTAAATTCGATTTACCACTGCGTTCCCGTTGTAGATGCGAATACTGCGCGCCGCCAAGAGACCGAACGGTTTATCCTCCGCATCAATCAGCCGCATTCTCCTTTGCATTGCATGCCCGCCTTGACGAATCCGTTTGCATACCTTCTTATTCAGAGCCTAGAGTTCTTTTCCTTGACCACTGCCAGTCCTTTGACTGATAATAGATTGTATATTCGACACAAATATTTCAGCACATCCTATACTTATATGCCTATTCTTTCCCGACCTTCTTACGTCTAGAAGAAAACAACCTATTAATAATAATAGTAGTAATAGTAATAATGTACATGCTTCGCCCCCTTGTAATATTAATCTTTATCCACAATATTTAATAAAACTGCAATCTGGCGGTCATTTCCACCCTCGAGAAATTTTTATTGAACTTCTAATATCTTGACTTTATTTCATTTCTACTGAGGACGCTGGCCTGTCGCCAGGTGTGGAAAAGTATATGTCCTCGTCGAACATCGAAACCTGAGTGACGTCATGGTTGTATTCCTCGTTCGGAGGAACCTCTTCGACCGCTAGCTGTCGGATGTTGAGAACCATTCTACAACCCTAGAATTGAATGCGTTCAACGTGATTTAATGTCTAGTGTTAACTAGTTGTGCTCACCACTGCTGAGATCAGCGATAGGTACCATCTACATTTAGGACTTGATGTTAAAAACTTCTGAACTCTTAGAAATAGAGCTTGAACATACGAATATCCGACATTCCAGACTACCACCCTTTGGTTACGCAACATTTCTGTGGCGATGATTCCTGATATGATGACTGAAGTTATAAAATAAAAGACGGCATTAGATCACGGACAGTTAAATAGGATGCAGATGCACTTATTAATGTTAGGAAGACAACGATACCGTCTCGAAGCATGGACGATACCACTGGAGCCTTCATCCATCCCGTTTTCCTATGTTGCACGATTCTGGTGACCGTCAACACAAGTAAAGCTCCTTGAATAAGCACGCAGCCAGCGCTATGTTGAAATGAATAAGGTCATGGAGGAATAAAAAGAACCAGGCTCGAGACGTTCGCAAAGACTCACACGAAGGTAAAGAGTGTCCCGGTGGGACAAGGCTCCGGAATACACATCGACCCCTGCGGGCCAGGCCGAAGCCGTATCATCGACATTGACGAACCTGCGACCTCCATCGATGTTCCAATCACCATTATGGTAGACAAAAATAAGCCTGTCTTGCGACTACAATTGAACAGAGCGTGTACTTTAATTTTTGCGATAAGTGACGGAGATATTCAAAGACAGCGGACCTAGACGAACCTCGAATCATTAAAATGATTTCGACACATGTTGTCGTGAGCTGTGCGGCGGTGCCTTTGAGAATGACATTGATAGCGCATAATTTATGCCTGGGGTTGCCATCTATGATTATGGATATGGTAATAGAAACACTGTTGGAAGCAGCCGAGTCAGCAGAGGAAAGAAATGAGGACAAACGATGTACATTTGAATAACAAGAGGGAAATATCGACACCAGGTATAGAGATACGTCACGAATCTGAGTCGCGTTCTAGGAGAGGAAAGTTCGCATCAGCATGGTGGCGAAATGAAAGAGCGAGACAGCCAACTATGTACCTCCATAGGTACTTAACTTCTGCTCGGATATCACAGAAGAACGCTATGCATTGGAAAACGAAAGCGGCAACTGGGAGGGTGCAAATCAGCGAAATCCAGAAGGCAGTAAAAGACAACGTACTCGAAGCAACTTGTGTCATACGAACAAGCCACAGCAGCGAGACGCCCGTCATTGGCCCCGAGACGGCGCTGTGCTGTTCAATACAGGTCGTCTGGTTTGTGTTGTGGAGCTTGCCCCCTTTCTCCTGTGTTCAAAGTTCAAAAACGCCTTAGATGCTCGGTTCAACGAGCAAGATTGGGGACAGGAATAAGTTAAGGCTTTGAATTGAAGGTTTACGATAGTCTTAAAGGCATCCAATCGTGCGAGTAAGAAACGCAACTGCGTCGGTTTGCGGCAGGATTTATTCGTTTGTGCACGCCGCGCAATGATCAAGGAAAGAGGACGCGTCAGGGACATAATAGTACAGGGTCATGCATAATTTCGTAGAGTCCATCAATTTCGTCCCTCTTATTTCCGTGTCTTTCACCTACCCAAAACAAGAAGTACTGTATGTTCGGCTCCTCGAAGGGCACTTCAACCCCTAAAATATTGGGTCTGAACACATGCAAAATACCCTCTTAGCTGAATTGGCTCTTCTCCTCTGCCACGACGCGGAACGACGTGCAGTTGGGAGTTCATCCCAAACAGAGCATACCATATCTGATTAATGTGCAATTCGACCAAACAGCCACGCGAACCGCAAGGAATTATGCAAGACCCTGTAACGTAAATGACTACATATTCCGGGTCGAATTTCTATGTTGGCGCGGAATGGCGCTTTCTAAATTCTAAAACATCGCCACAACAACGGGACGTAATAAAAACCTGACCCAGAAGAGAGGAAATCGAATATACATCCGAAGCCTGAGTAACGAATTGGAGAAGGTAAGGAGCTCGTGAGAGAGCGAATCCGATGATGGAAGTAATCATTTCTATTCTTCCCACTGCGCAAATTGAACCGAGAACGAAAAGCTCAAGCAAATCAAGGACAGAAACTGCTCGAAGCTTGAGCGCAAGCTTGGAAACTCCACCAAGAGATTTGTGGAGTATGAGCGCTTATTTGAATTTAAAAATGAATCCCGAGCCTTGGCATCAAACGAGTATTCGTGAGCAAAAATCTTTAATAAAGAGCATTTAGCATTTAGTATGTGTACAATTCGTGCCTATATATCAATCCTTTTATCTAATGCGGCTACCCATTGCGCCTCCGATCCAGAGCCAGGCCAGGATGAAGAACGCATTTTTGTCGGTGCCGAATCTAGAGGCACTGGCTGTAAAAGGGGTTGGAAACCTGGCAGGTCGATCCGGAAGCGCAGACAGTGGGTCCATTGTAGCCTTGGCCACCGCTGAAAAGGAAAGAAGTAAGTATATCGTCGAATAGCGAAGAAATGAAAAACCACGTACCACTGGCCGTACTTGGTCTGAGTAGCTGCGGGAGCGGGAGTGGTGCTGGTGGGGGACTTGGAAGTGGTAGAGGGGCCAGTGGTGGTCGTTGGGCCAGTGGTAGTACCTCCGGTGTTGGAGAAAGTCGAGCCGATGTCACCGAACTTGATGTTGGAGTAGGTGACGGAAGCGTTGGCCTCGGAACTCTCGATGTCGGTGGGGACACCAGAGGTGGTGGCGCAAGAGCCGCGAGCGACACCAGGCGAGGACGGGCTGGCGGTGGTGGGGTAGTCAGAATCGAGCCAGAGCATGTTGACAGCGTGGTCGTCCCAGACGGAAAGGACAAGGACCATTCCGGCGGCCATACCCTTAGAGATACCCTCGAGAGCACCCTTGTCCTGGAAGGAAGAGTTGTCGCCAAAGGCAGCCTTCTGGTCGGTACAGAACTGGTCGGTGATCGAGTTGTAGGAAGAAGACATTCCTGGAATGTTGACGTTGGAGTTCTGGATGACCTTTCCGTTTTGCACGTAAATACGGCGGATTTCCTTGAGGGTACCGGTGGCGGTTCCAGTGTCGGTGATGAATTGAGTGACAACAGTGAACTTCTTGGTGGTGTCGACGGTCATACCCGCGCCGTAGAAGGTCTTGTCGCCCATGCGGAAGGAGTTGAAGTCGCAGCCATCGGGATCGCAGACGGAGTTGTACCTGTTGGTGGTTCCGCAGGCGTCGTTGGCGGTGCTGTCGCAGCGAGTCTGGCCGCTGACCGTGCAGGGGTGAGGAGTGTAGGCGGCGGCGTTGTTGTTGGCCTCCCAGATATCCATCTCGTTACAGCAAGTACCATATTTTCCGCTTCCTGCGTTGACGTCACTGGGTGATGCAGCCCAGCCATCGGAGTTGGCCTACGAAAACCTTATCAAAACATAGACTACATGAAAGGAAACTTGAACTCACAACACCGTTAATAAACTTGATGTCACGAGGGCATTGAGAGTCGCAGTAACCAGTTCCGTACTTGGCACCAGCCTTGTTGGTTGAGTACTTGGCCAGACCACCGTCGGCGTCCATCTGGGAGAAGTAGAGAGCGCCGTTGAGACCGCATGGAAGGTTGGAAACGTCGACGTCGAAGGTGAATTCCTGGTTGAGGAGCTTGAACATCTGGTAAGATGTGTCGCTGGCCATCAAGTAGATACGGGAACCGATGTTCTTCTGGGCGGACGAGGTGACGAACTTGAGGGTGACTCCGTTACCGCTGGCGGTGATACCGTAGGTACCAGTGTAGTCGGCACCATCAAGAGCGCAGTTCTTTGCGCAAGTGGCACCATCGGGGCAGAGGGTGGCGTCCCAGGTGTTTCCGGTGTAGCAGTTGGTCGTACCACTGGTAGAGTGGAGCCAGCGCCAGTTGGAGTCGAGGACGATCTTTCCGGAGGATTGAGTGACGCAACCGCCGGAGGTGGTACACTTCTGCCAAGGGAGAGCAGGGTGGGTCTCCGCGGTGAGAGTGCCGACTTGCTGGCCGCAAGCCATGGCGATGAGAGAGAAAGCGACGAGAGCTGCTTTGTTGAACATTGTGGGAGATGCAAGTGCCTGAGCCTGTTTGAACCCGGTGCAGTCGATTGAACTGATGAAGATTTGGGAATTCCACGACCATCTTTTATACGCCGTCGAGCGGATAATGTCCGGGTTGGTTGAAGATTTCCGTAGAGAGGAAGTGTGCGCTTAGGAGTATAGGGGGTATCGAAAATAGACCCAGTTTGGCGTCTCCTCGGAGGCATAACCACATCCAGTCGCAAGAGTCCAGCACGGAGAGGTCACAATGCTACATTCATAGCCTAGGACAAGGTGACAATTGATATGAAGAACAGATGATCGCTATTGGGGACGAAGCAGCGTTGCTGGCCTATTTGTTTCGAGTTCAAAAGCCCCTCTGAATGTCCCGGGGAAGTTCCATAAATGTAACCGAGATATATGCGTTAATCTGTTCAACCTTCAGCAGTCAGAACGGTTCATATTTCGGAACAAAATCGACAGACTCACAAGAGTGAACGCCTCGAAATCGAAGTGTTGTGACCGAATGCACGACTTTTGAGCAGAACAAGAGTAGTAAATCACTGAAATACAGAGATTGCATAGGAATTGCTTCACTACAAGTGCAGTTGAACCTCCTGATAACGAAGGGTCGTGAGATAAATGATAATACAAGTCAACGATAGACGTTGTCTGCCTCGAACACGAATCCGCCAAGCCCAACATAGGTCAAAAATAGTGTGAGAAATACGGTCACATGCAATATATCTATTTATACGATTCGGCCGTGTACTCCGTTCTTAATCATCTTCCTGCTTCGTAGGCCTCGAAGACCTCCAAGGCATAGTCCAATTTGCATAAATTGTCTGTCTCTTTTTGTATAGTACTGTAGCTCCCTCAGGTAAAAAGCGCAACTTTTTCTTTCTTTGGTCTCTTCAAAACATGCTTCATTAATCGTTCCATATTACAAAAATTGCTAGAAACGATAAACAGCACCCTTCCACCCGGAGATTTTCCACCCTCAGCTGATCTCATGGATACCCCAGATGCGTCCCAGAGCAGTATCAGCGACGGTTTAGATCATGCTGGCTTCGGAACCTCTGGACAGCATGCCGTCTATAAATAACCCCCAGGTCTCAATCGAGAGCGTGATCAGAATACCGTTGGCAATACCAACGCAGAGAAAATAAAACGCCAGCGAGCAGAAAGCGCAGTTGACGCTGACACAGAAGAGCTTTCTACTGATATATTGCGCGTCGCTGAGGGGTACCCGCAAAGGGTTTGCTGGCTCTTCGCCTCGCACTGAATGGCCAAGGGAAAAGTACAGGAATAGTATCTTAAAATAACTCACCCAGCCGCATACCTTACTTTCCCCGCGCTGCGGGCAGACATTACAGCAGAGCGGAAAATTACTTGTCAAAAGACAACGCTATGCTCTGAAACTTCTCTATGATAATTCCGGCCCCAGCTCCCATTATTCGTCCGTCTATGTCTCCGCAACAGAGGCGGGGGATCCTGATCTTGTCAGATATTGAGGATTAATTTAGACGCTGCATCGCGTTGGGATGCCAGTCCTGTGGCTGAACGCCGCTTGCTCGGTATATCGCCGAGTTCTCGTCGAAAAAGACATACTAAGTGGGAAGTCGCCGCGGTAAAATTTCGAATCAAGATAGCCCAACGGAAAAACCAAAAATCGAAATCATAACGATGGTACGCACCCTGACGTACTTCCGTTCACGAGTCCAGCGAGCGTGAATAGATGTGCTGTACCTCAGATAGGCAGCAATAGAGACGTCCTAGCATAATAGGAGACTCACAATATTTTGTGACTTTGTTCGACCTTTCTTTCCCCCAATTCCTCTTCGAGGACAACAAGCTTGCTCCCCACTGCTTTCTCGATGGCGCTGACAACCTTTTGCAACCCACCTCTAACCTGAGACACTTGGTCATGTCCCGCATATCCAGCCCGAACGATTTTCCTGTCCGAACTCGCCACCTTGAATGCATGAATCTCTGAATCCCACTCCACTCGTCGAACCTCCATTTCTTATCAGCGTCTGTCTCCGTTCACATAATCGCGAACCAAACGCAAAGCCGGTATTGACACCGAGACCGCTGGGTGGCAAGCTCACATGGGGCGTGCGCTCGGTGCCGGTGCGTGCTACTAGAGCGGCGCGAGCGGTCGCTACCTAATATAGGTTGTGGGCTGGTCATGTGTTGGGCGGACGTAGAGCAAATGAGTGAGTGCGCACCTTTATCATGAGGACCAAGTCATGTTATCCTCCGCTCGCTCCACCACCGTATGATAACGATAATTCTGAGCTCTGTTTGCGTTTGCGTTAACGCCACGAGTATCATGTGTGGTGGATGGTGACGAGAGATGGGAATCATGAGGCTGGGACGTCGAGGACAGTGGGGTTCCTTGTGTAGAGGATAACTGTCTGTACGAAAGGTATATCAACACACGTCCGTAGATTTCAAACCCGTCGCTCACCAATATCATACCGTTCCATCCAAGCCGATGACGAAGTCCTGCAGAAATAAGAAAATCAGTCCCGCAACTCCAACTCCAAGTCGACAAGGCGATCCGGACTGTGAAAATGAGTAGACTAAGACCAGAAAAAAACAGGATCTGTAAGTCCGCATGCAAAAAGCCTAACGAAAATCAAACAATATAACGAGAAAAAGCATATTTTATATTGCCTCAATGGGCAGCATCAGACTAATTACAATTGACCCCATATCTTTTTGAACTGAATCATCGAAGCGCCCAACGTTCTAAAATTAGAGGCACTGGCTGTAGTAGGGGTTGGAAGTCTGGCAAGTCGAGCCAGACGCGCAGGTAGTGGGACCGTTGTAACCCTGGCCACCGCTGTAAAAAAAAATGTGTCAGACAATTATTCGACGAGCCAAACTCAAGAAGACACGTACCATTGACCGTACTTGGTCTGGGTGGCAGCGGGCGCGTTACCAGCGGTGGTGCTGGAAGGCGCGACGGTGGTGGTACCGGGGCTGGAGGGCGCGGTGGTGGTCGAGCCAGTCGAGCCAGTCGAGGAGAAGGTCGAGCCGATGTCACCGAACTTGATGTTAGAGAAAGTGACGGACGAGTTGGCCTCGGAACTCTCGATGTCGGTGGGGACACCAGAAGTAGTGGCGCAAGAACCGCGAGCGACACCAGGCGCGGTCGGGTCGGCGGTGGTGGGGTAGTCAGAGTCGAGCCAGAGCATGTTGACGGCGTGGTCGTCCCAGACGGAAAGAACAAGGACCATTCCGGCGGCCATACCCTTAGAGATACCCTCGAGAGCACCCTTGTCCTGGAAGGAAGTGGTGTCGCCGAAGGCAGTCTTCTGGTCCGTGCAGAATTGGTCGGAGATCGAGTTGTAGGAAGAAGACATTCCTGGAATGTTGACATTGGAGTTCTGGATGACCGTGCCGTCCTGGACGTAGATGCGGCGAATCTCGCTGAGGGTACCGGTGTCGGTGCCGTCGTCGGTGACGAATTGAGTGACAACAGTGAATTTCTTGGTGGTGTCGACGGTCATACCCGCGCCATAGAAAGTCTGGTCGCCCATGCGGAAAGAGTTGAAGTCGCAGCCATCGGGGTCACAAACGGAGTTGTACCTGTTGGTGGTTCCGCAGGCGTCGTTGGCGGTGCTGTCGCAGCGAGTCTGGCCGCTGACCGTGCAGGGGTGAGGGGTGAAGGCGGCGGCGTTGTTGTTGGCCTCCCAAACATCCATCTCGTTACAGCAGGTACCGAATTGACCGGTTCCGGCGTTGGGGTCGCTTGGGGAACCGTCCCAGCCGACAGAGTTGGCCTAAAAAAAAAAAAAAAAAAAGGAAGCTAAACTCACAATACCGTTGATGAACTTGATATCACGAGGGCATTGAGAGTCGCAGTAACCAGTTCCGTACTTGGCACCAGCCTTGTTGGTCGAGTACTTGGCCAGACCACCGTCGGCGTCCATCTGGGAGAAGTAGAGAGCGCCATTGAGACCGCATGGAAGGTTGGAAACGTCGACGTCGAAGGTGAACTCCTTGTTGAGGAGCTTGAACATCTCGTAGGAGGTATCGCTGGCCATCAAGTAGACACGAGAGCCGATGTTCTTCTGGGCAGAAGAAGTAACGAACTTGAGGGTGAGGGCGTTGCCGCTGGCGGTGATACCGTAGGTACCCTCGTAGTCGGCACCATCGAGAGCGCAGTTGGCCGCACAGGTCGTTCCGTCGGGGCAGAGGGTGGCGTCCCAGGTGTTTCCGGTGTAACAGTTGGTCGAATCGGTGGTAGAGTGGAGCCAGCGCCAGTTGGAGTCGAGGACGACCTTTCCGGCGGACTGGGTCGTGCAACCACTGGCAGTGCATGATTGCCAAGGGAGAGCAGGGTGGGTCTCCGCGGTAAGGGTGCCGACCTGCTGACCGCAAGCCATGGCGATGAGAGAGAAAGCGACGAGAGCGGCTTTGTTGAACATTGTAAGAGATAAAGTGCCTGAGCCTGTTTGACCTGGTGCAGTTGGATGAACTGATGAGGACTCGAGGAAAGTATGGACATCTTTTATAGAGCGAAAGGCGGATAATGTCCGGATTTGTGACGAGTTTCGAGGAGATGAGGAGCTATTGTAGCGCTCCTGCCACGAACGAAGGCCTTGGCGACTCCTCGGACTCGGTTCTATGTCGATAGGTGCTAGTAGAAGGAAGGACGCATCAAGATGCTATTCTTTCCTGGTACAGCGGGTCACTGCACGCCATAGGAAGTGGAAATGGACCACGAGACAAGCTGCTGACGAGGATAGTTGTTAGTTTCGTCCCAAATCTGGAGTTGAGAGAAACACGTACTCCTGAGGTTGAACCGGAAAACTTCCCAGAAAACGACCGAGATAAACGCGCAATCTTTAGAGGGTTACAGCGTGCAGCTTTAGAAATCAAGATGCTGCTAAACAGGCGAAGTCCAGCGCAGGTGTGGGTCCAAAGTGCATCCAGCCTTGTCAATGTGGAACTTGTCGTAGCGAACGCTGCAAGGGTTACTTCTGATCATGGGCGATATAAAGAGGGATGGTGTATTTCACAGGCATAAGCACGGAGTAAACGGGTGTGAACAGAATAAGCTGAAGCAAAGATAGTGTATGGTGCGGTCTGGCTTGTGGCAACGGCAATGAGTCCCAAAATAAGTCACGCAAGTGACATGCACTCTATTTTGGTGACGTCCAAATTTAAAAACCCTATTTTTTGCGTGCCGTTTCGCAGCCGATTAATGCCGTGTTGATCCGCAGATGGGACCTTACTTTTCTTGTCAGTGTTGTCACCAAGTCGGCCACGTCCGTTTGCTGCGCACCATCTGCGGTCGTCCCATTTTCGCGGTGTCATCACCCTTCGCGAGCCTCGCGCATGCACATTGCAGGTGCATTCCTGCAAGGACGAGCATTGTTTTCTGCCCATAATCTCCGGATCCATTTACTTCGCCCAAAAATCAAGCTATCAATGAGTTGATTCTGCTTGATAGCCAGGCCGCCGCCCGTGTTCTTTCAATGGATGATGTTGAGGACGTTCGTTACCATAGGACGCATGACACGAAATACCGTAATTCTTCCAGCCTGTAGCCTAGCTTAACACCTGATGCTGCCGAAGAAGAAGTATTTGGAGCGCCTCCACCGTCATGCTGGTGTCCTTAAAATAACTTGAAAGATATTCTACCGTTGAGCTGTTGGGTCTGCGTCATATCATATGATATTTTCCCGCATTTCAAAGAGATATTCCCCCGGTCAGTACATTCTCGTTGTTCGAGAGGTGGGGCGTTCACATAGCCTTTGGAGTTGAGTAAATATTTTCCGCGAGTATATTCCAATCGTGTTCATTTGCAAGCGCCAATGATTAAAAGTTAATCTCGTCTTAATTCCTAAAGAGATCATCTGCAAAATGTAGATCTGCTTGAGTTTTAGGATCCCAGCCGGCGAGGGGGTTAGCAGATGGGCGAAAACATACAGCCTGCAAAATTGAAAGTTAGCCGATTAGCAAACATGAAGCACACCGTTCTTCCGCGAAAATGCAATTATCTGCATTGTCATATCTTGCCATTCTGATCACAATGAACGAATCTTCTGAAAGTAAAACATTACGTGCGAACCGCGCTGATGCGTTCGAAGGTCTAAAAATAGACCATGAAGATCTTTTAAATTAGGCGCGCAGTCAAGGGTAGAGGTCCGGGATGTAAGAAAGTACGGCCAAGAAGAACGCAATGCTTGCTTTATCAAACGCTGTATATCTGTACCTGCCCTTGTGTCTGTTTAGGATGCTGTATATATTGTAATTCATATCGATATTCATGTTGAACATGTCGTATATAAAAACGGTCAAAGCGCAGCGTGATTTTCAAATTCAATCATGATCGTAACTCGGCAGAATGCTATCAGACTATGGGATTACCCCAAGCTTCGATAACGTCCAACAGCGTCCAACCCACAAAAGTCGGTGCTCAGAGGATCTACATCTCATCCAAAAATAACTGAGAATGATATTCCTCGAAGGAGATCCCCCACTGGCTCCCGGAATAATCGCCATTGATACAGAAGGCATAGTATTTCCGCTCGGAGTGAAAGACGGTTAAATATCGAATCAAGTACTATGGTTGATGTCCCGCTCTCCCTAAATGATTGATGCGATTTCAAACCGATAGACTTTATGAGGCGGGAGCCTGTAGGAAATCAGCGTCAAAACAGTGCAGTGATTTATCCGTCTTCAATCTTTTTCAATGGGACGAAAGATCGTAATATTGACAGCACACCCGACGAATTATCGTGAAGATTATCCTTGTCTCCCGCTGTGATTCCTTGTGCGGCCAGACCAAATAGTAGGGTTAATATACATATCCACAACAAAATGAGAATCTCTAGATCCCTATCGCCCCCTTCGCAAATCAAAGTCCAAATGTAGCCTTCTGCCATTGTCTACCAGGCGTTAATAGCCACTGAAAGTCGTTATTTGTCCGCAGCGAGCTGCTTCACGATCTCGACGGCTCTCTTAAATTGGGCCTTCTGCTCGTCCGTCGCCTGCACTTCGCTGGTTCCACCACCACATCCCTGAGGCGACCCATTCATCCATTCCAAATCGTCGCTTCCCCAGGCGATGCTGGTGTCGAGGCCGTAGATGTCCTGGCTGCCTGGAGGGGACTCCGTGGGCAGGTTCTTCAGAATTCCGTGAAGTTCATCGACGAGCTTCGAGTTCTCGTCGTCCTTGGTGAGATATTTAGGAGCAAGATTTTGGAGTGATGGCGTCCCCACTGGGCGCAAGGCAGTTATAATCGTGAGGGTATCGCTATTCAGGGGTTGCGTTATGGTATGAATGAGGTTGGGCGTTGGAGGCGCGAAACCGCCAGTTATTCCTGGGCGTGAGCGAATTAGTGTGGAAATTAACTTCTGTATATTCAGCATACCTTCTTGCAATCTCAAAGAGTACTCTCCGACTGGCATGGTAGTGGTGTTAGATCAAGAGTCAATTCGGAACTTGGCAGTCCCGCAGACCGATAACGATCCATCACTGCGCCTGCACTGCAACGCCGGAATTGGTGATGTTATCCTATGGTTAGGGTCATCGACATCATCACTTCCCATGGCTCCAGCTAGACGTATCCCAGACCTTTCACTCCTACCACCATGTCGAACACCCAAAAGACTTTCATGAAGACAAACGAACCTACATACCCACCCCAATTGCATAAACCCGTCTCCAGAACAGCCGCAATTGAGGCACAACCGTCGATTACGCAGAACATGTCCGTGAATAACTCGCCGCAGCTCCAGAAGGAGGAGCACGCTGCAAATCGACTGAGAGGGGGTTGCATACCGTGTCCAGTACGTTTTATCCGAGCTTAAGTGGGCACTAGCTAATTGTATCTCAATAACAGGGAGGCGGTTGTTGCTTTATCATCCCCCTTCCCTGCTGTTGAAGGGCCGAGTGCAGACTTGAATGCAACGAACGAAAATTCGCTGGATGCAATGCAAATCAATTGTGGATATAATATTGACAGGATATAATTTCGCTTCACTTCGTTTCATATTTTCGACGTAGGCCAGAGATATAATACCTTGCAAAGGGAATGGGAAAAACATTTAAATGAACGACTTAGGCAATGTCAAAAATAGAAAGCATGGCTAACAGTTCTGTATTCCATTCACCTTTGGCCAGCTTAAGCGGCATAACCCCAAGCTACTTCGGCTTTATGAATGGCTCTACGATTGGGCGAAGTAAGATAAAGTAGCTGACAGGAATTATCGTGAATGCGACGACAAGTGTCATCGTAATCGCAATTGCCCGTGTTTCCTCCAACCACACAAACGCCAATACCGCCACAATTAACGAGAGGATTCCCAAATAGAACATGGCCAGCCCTAAGTAATTTCGCATTTCAGTTGGTTGAAGTTCACATTAGAAACGTAAGACGGGTAAAGTTCGGGCTTACAGTGAAAAAGCATGTATTCCCATTGAGAGCTCGCCCCAAAATCTCTCAAGATTTCTTCCGCACCCATTGAGGTCGACCCATATAAATCTTCATTGGATTTTTTTCTCGCTGCCCTGTAGTCCAGTTCGCCAAGATTATCCGTCAAAAGGAATGACCCAATCGTGGCGCTTATATTTAGAAAAAGCGCGGCGTAGCAAAACACAAGGACCAGATTTTGGAATCGGGGCTCTTGATCACTGAAGCCGTTGGCGCCCTTGAAGAATCCCAGAAGTTGTGCAGCAGATGCGGCTAGAAGACCTGACTTCATGTATGGAGTTCATTATTTGTGTAACAGAAGAAAGGTGTTAAGCCACTTACGACAACTGCACCACTGGAGGACGTCCATTGCCAGCCATCCCTTATAGACTGGACAGTTTTAGGGAGTTCGTCTGTATGGTGCTTTCTTGAGCTAATCACCACTCTTTGCAAAAGACGAATTATTACAGTTTATCTTGACACCTCGTCTTAGGCTGGGCTCTTCATGTGTTGCTTGACTTTGTGGAGCTGTTGACGCAGGGTAATAAGGCCCTACGTAAAATGCTCTGTTTTGAGCGTGCCAATAGTGCCTGCGCTGAGTACATAGACTAGATCTACACACCTTGTTGGGAATTATGATCCTGGATGTTGGGATTACATGGGTTCGACATATCTCTGAAGCTTCGACCGGGATGCAGAGCGATGACGATTGGACGTGAAAGTGTGTAAGAGAGTGCGCAAAGAACGAGGACGCTCGAAGACAGCTCTCCCCATGGGTGCTTATTTATATCCTGCCATATCCATTGTCCTCGTGGCGTGAATTAGAAGCACAGGGAAGAGGGCTTAAATTAAATCAACATGTTCAGGTATATAAAGCTGTGTCATTCCGATGCTCACGAGGCGGCTTCGCGGATGTGCCGGTGGGACTTGTCCATAGAGCTTAGAGCCGCGGGAGGCCAAGGCAATACTGGCACAGAGAATATCGTCGGGGAAGGAAAGAGATCGAGAAGTGAAACGAAATGGTTGAGTAGCTGTGCTGCTTTTGATTAAATCACACGCATTACTTAACGAGGGCCGACAGTCAAATGGTTAGATTGCGTTTAGAGTTGTTCGGTACCTGGTCATGGGTAAAGTATCCGACAGAAATTGACAGAGCGTATGTTCAAGACTGGACATCCTGTACGTTTTTTCCGACATGGGGTGCACAGATGAATATGTTAGAGTGTAGAACGATTACGAAAAATTGTGCTCGCAATAGAGCATGATCAAAGAAGTTGAGAGAACGCACTCGCGATCTCAAAGAACAACTTGACAAAGGCTTCCCGACACACACCAAATGATGGAACGTGGCCTCAAGCTCGAGATTTTTGGGAGCCTGAAAGGTGCACCCGTGCATCGTGTCGTCGTGGATCATGACCTCAAGCGTAGCCTTAGTCAACAATCAGATAGCAATTCGAAACAGATGATTTCATGAATAATCATAGATACATCACTGCGACATTAGCCGATGTTACAGTACGTCAACCCTTGATTCTTGTGAAGTTTCCTGTAGTTCCATTGAAGAAGGCCGCTGTTTCCGAAGTCATCACCTTCACATGTTCAGCGAGTGTCGAATTGTGACCGTTGTTCCTTCTCGCATTTCCTGTGTTTGGGGCAAACCACCACAGAGTAGTTACACCTACCGGGAACGTATAGGTAGCCTAAAAGGTTCAGATGGGCATCAGCGGTGTAACTTCATTACATTGTGAATTGTTTGCACCTGCATGCCTCTGAACTCGATGGTTGTTGTCACTGGCTGCGGGTTCCAGCTCGTAGATGCGCTGTCATCCCCTGGAAGTAACCGGGAATCAGTAAGGGCGGATATGAGAATAAGGCGACAACACGTACAATTCAAGACGACGATCGAATATCTCAGCCAGTCACTCGAGGAGACTCTGCTAGTAACATAAGCACCAACTCGAAGCGCCCACCCAAGAGATCCTCCAACAGAGACGCCAATTCTCTGCCCATAAGCACCTCCGCTGTCTTTCGGTATGATAGCCTTCGACGCTTGCGCCATAGAATAAACTGCAAGGACGATTAACGAGCCTATCTTCGCTTGAATGATCATGTACCAGAAAACCCACATTCTTGGTTGAAGGAATAACTTCCATCGCTGTTCACTGTAACCAGTGGTCGGCATCCATTTCCGCCGCAGCTGTTCGTCCCCGGTAGCTTAGGATTGCCGTTTCCATCTGCGGCAATATTCCACATTAGGCCCTAACGGACGAACTGAATGAGTGTAATGTCCAGTAGACAAGGCGGAATAACGCACCGACTGAGAGTTATGCTCCAAGCTTCCGATCCAGCTTCGATTTGGATTTTTTATTAGATCTCAAGCTATTTCCAAGGAGGGAGGAAAAGCTGGTCTTACAGATTATCCATATACCACTACGAAGCATAAGCGAACAAAACGACATGGGCAGATACACGAAGACTTTACCTTGATATCACTCCACCAGTCAGATCCTATCGTCCCAGCACATTCAGTAAAGTAGATCCCCTGAGAATAATGGGTGTGTATGAAAATCAATCATAATGGAAGGTTCACGTCACATAGAATTCAATACTTACTTTCGACGGGAAGGCATTGTGGAATTGATCTTGATTTGAGACGGATCCAGCATAGCAATGGAACGCTACCCCTGAAAAGGCGCTCCCATATGAGTTCATCTAAGTGAGAAAACGGTAAGACTCGTATATTGTTGTGTTTTAAATTTATTGCGACTCACTAGCTGTACAGGATATGCGGAGGCATCATCCCAATTGTGCTGTAATACTTGTCATGAATATAGGAATATCGGCCCAAAACCTCGAAGAGCGCACCTCGTATCCTACGATCTTGACGCTCGATAGGCCATTGGAATTCAAAAGGCTTCTGAGCGACGTTCCAATTTGGCCTTCTACGTCTGCACTCATCGTACAAGTGGGGTATGTTGGATTGGAGTTTTGCGGCTCATTCTGAAGAATGGCTTGGTCGACAATAATCAAACGAGACAACCGCAATCAACGGACCTGGATGGAGACCGCGTAGACTGGGAAACCCTTCGACTGGAAGGCTTGTACGGCCTTGAGGAGGTAGGTAGGATCTGCGCTTGAATATTAAAAGATGTGGCGGCCCAGAAGCAGATCTTGCACTCACAAGCACTGGTGTATTGAGATTTCAACGATCCACCGTTCATCGTGCCGCTATCTTTCATCCAACCTGGCTGATGGTGGTGGATAATAAGAGCTCGGCGTATGTGCCTTGAGCCAATAATTAACTCACTGGGGACCATGGAAGGAGGTGAATCTTGATTAGGCTATTGGTCGACTGAATATCTTTGAGCACAGAAAAAACAGAGGCCGGAACATTGTTGATATTAAAATTGCTGAAGCTCGTGTCACCATTCGTATCGTCCAAGCTGTATACTGCAAATGGGTTGGGACGTGTTTATCATCAATGTAAAATCAGAACGTACGACTTGCCGAGAAGTCTGAGGCACCCAGAGGAATACGAATATAGTTCAAGCCAGCGGCGTTGGCGCCATCCGTTGTTGTGAACATATATTGCAAGAGTTTCCAATAGTTCACGGAATTTTTGGTCTACAAGCCATGTTTTTAGTCGTGCTGATCGCGTTGTGAAGAAAAATGATGAAAACCTTCAAGTTGTTAAGAGTTGTTGCCGAGGTATCCGCTGGTGGGCCACAGACCCATCAGTAATATGAAGGAGGATGACGAATAGTTGAATCACTCAATGAGCCTCCAAACCCCGCAATAGATTGGAACACGGTGCCATCGTTGATGACAATGTCAGCGCTTCCGATTGCTCCTGGCGTTACGAAATTGATGGGAGACGAAGGCGCCAGCGATGTGAAGAGCTTCGATCTGTCCCATGTAGTTTGCCACTGGATCAATGATTCGTCAATACGTAAATTTCCAGACGAATTTCAGAGAAAAGGACTCGCAATATCCCAGATCTGCTGAGAGAGCGTTGGCACTACAAAGGAAGGAAGGAGGATCAAGGAGCCACGCATCTCAAGCCTAGGAGAGGATACAACGTGGGGTGAACGTTTGGGCTCCGTTATATATACCCGTAACCCATTTTTATTCGAACAAAGTGAGCAAAGGACGTCCACATGCGGAGGGCAGTATCCATGCTGCTTGCAGCATGTCATCAGGTAGCCCGCCGGTCCGACCGAGAAGGTCATAATATTTCTTGAGCAACTGCCATCCCAACAATCTTCCAAGCAATGCAAAGTTTGATCCTACCAAGCCCGACCTGATTCAGACGCAAGAGCAAAAGTCAACCAAGGGCCAAAAGAGTCCATCCCATCTAAACATAGACTAATAGCCCCAATAAGCTTGTCCTGGTGAGTATACCAACCATTATCGACTGTTCACGATTCAACAATAGACGTTTAGAGCAGTTGTCTCGAGCAAAGCCGCTCGAGGGGGACTGGAACATAGAAGCAGCAACCTGTAGTGGGTCGAAGGCATCCAGTTCGGTTATGTTTGATCTGCAATAGAAAAAGAAGCAATATTTTGCAGAAAACCATACGGAACCCTATTGTCCATGTGCTCCTTCCGGCGAGGTGCTGTTGGCAAAGCGCGAGAGTTCTACCAGAATCAGGACATTGGGAAAGTCGAGAATGATACATCGAAGACCCATCAAATGTTGCAGCGTATGAATATACCGTCAGCTGAGGCGTTTGTAATAAAAGAGTAAGAGTAAGTACCGCAGAAATCCAGATACAGGCTCATAGGTTGGTTTGCAGATGAGAGGGGTGGCATGGCGGAGCTTGATACCGGATAAATCAGAATTCCGAGCGGCGATAAAAATAGGACGGCACATCATGTGACTCAGTTTATGCCTTGGCGCTTAATTTACGTTCAGCGTCAGCCCGTCGTCGTTTGAGCCAAAGGACGGCGTTGAGACAGTCGAGTTGAAACTAGACGACTAGACGTTACTCTTGAATTCTTTAGCATTAAATTCTAGTTTCTCGACGATCCATTCCAATTCCGATCTTTTTTTCTCCACCGCTCGCAAGGTAATTTCACGGGCCACTGCTTCATACACTGGCCTCCATCTCGTGGCCAGTCAGACGATCTTAGTGAGCACTAGTACACAGGCTGACATTAGTCCATCTGATTCGACATTACTCTAAGAGTTTACCGGAACACCGCATTCAGCATTCAGATTCTAATTGAATTTACGCTCTTTGATATTGCATTGCCAGCAAGAATCGATGGTTAGAGAGAAACATTGCCCCAGAACTCTGATAGAATGAGTATATATACTTTCCCTTGAGCTTAGTAAAGTGCTATATAAACTAGAAAATCTACATACAACAGAGCAGTTAACAGGTCCTACAGTATCTACACATACAGCAAACAAATGAAGGGGTATATCAAAAAAAGCTTCGGCGAGATTTGATAGCCTCTTTGCTTTCGAAGCTGAACTCCGTCGAATCGTCAGGCCCTTGGATGAATACCTCATCCTCCTTCTTTTTCGTCATCATCTTCATGACCAAGTAGATCGGCCAACCAAGCCGCTTCATGAAGCCCGTATTTTCAGGGAAGATATAGCGGCTTTGGAAGGCGATGATTACCCATGCGGTAATGATTGTAAGAGGGATGGCGATAGCGACGTAGATGGACAGCGTGCCAAATGTACCGGGATTGATTTCGCTGACGTTCATTCCGAAGACACCCTGAATAAAATTTGGGTTTAGCTGATTTTAATTGTGGGAAACCCCTGTAGAACATACCGCGACGAAGGAAGCGGGAAGGAAGACCATCGTTAGATATGCGATCTGCTTCATCTGAGAAAAAAATTAGCGAGGAAAGATCCATGGCGTTAATTGAGGGACATACCGCTATTGAAAGAAATGAACTACATTTAGCGCAGCCCTTGGACTAGAAGCAATATAACCAAGAAACTCACCGGCACTGTCCCGCACGGCAGCCTCCGTCATTTCCCTCATGTATCGACTATCTGTGATGTTCACACTACTGAATACCTACAACACATATACTTAATAACCCAACACACACTATTCACACAATTGAAGAGACTCACCAAACCCATAACGTTCTTCAAGCGCCGTTCTTGCATATGCAATTCGCTTTTGAGGCGCTTGCACTCTGTCATCAGGTTCTCGCATTCGCGATCCATGATCGTTTTGCTGTATTTGCGGTCCTCTGCAGATACATGGTCCATCGCTGGATTATGCGTATCGCGGATGAAGATGACGTGTTTCTGGAAATCGTCAAGTAAAGATGTGTAGTGCAAATGGTGGGCGCGAATGATGTGTAGTTCGCGAGTGAGAGGCATTTCTGCCGTTGTAATAACGCGTGTTTCCTTTATAAGGTCGGATATAAATAATTAGATGGGTGGGCAATGGTACCTGATTTGCGCTGTTATGACTCACCAGAGAGCAGATGTGATCGTAAAGATTCTCAAGCGCTTCGTCCCAGGCATACATCGCGTGCCATATAAAGGTGAGCAGAACGAATGTGGGATCTGTCGACTTCTGGAACATGCTTTGCCAGTACACACTTTGCCCTGGAGGAATGTTAGCAATTCTACGTAGAAGGAAATTTTCGAAGATTGCTTACCCGCGAAACGAATGCGTTCGTGCAAAAATGGGGCAGTAGTCGTGGGCAAATTTAAACTGGGGTGGAAGGAGATTATCGTGCTACCATTTTTGTTCCGGATCAGATGGACTGCGAGAAGGTCCAGCACGAGAAGGCGATCGTCTGCATAGATCTTTATAAGCTTCAATTTTGAAAGCGATCCAGTAGGAATACGAACTGGAATATAGAGCCAGTGGGGCATGGGGGTCAATCATTTGGCTACCTGGAAATTTTGAGTTTGATGTGCGAATACATTGGAACCATGCATGATGTACCTAGAAGGGTACGAGGGGGGTTTTTCAACGAGTCTGTCGATTTTGAGAATGCGGCGTTGAGATGAATTGCATCGTGGTTGGACATAGATCGCAAGAAAGTCAAAGTTACGGTTATATCTTCATGAAATGGACCGTGAGCTTGAGAGGAATGAACGATACGCATAATGCCACTCACGATCTCCGACACCTGGTTGCACCTCTTCCTGAAATCGTGAAGGTATCCAACTCAATGAGGACGACCAAAAGAAGGGTTCGATATTGTATCTGGATAGGGCCGCTTCATCAGTACCGAACCTTGCTTAAGAACAGAGGTGCTCCTCACTTTGCTCCTAGCATCTGAAGAATAGGTCCAGACATATTCTCGATGAACATCGCACGAACACGGATACCTTCTGGTCTCTGTTCACAAAGTAATCAGCAACTCTATAAGTCCTAGAATGGATTCATAAGCGACCTCTTCGTTTATCAGCTGGTTCCAAATAGCGGCCTCCTGCCCAGGTGGCGCAACAATAGGCCCGGGGTTGGTGAAAAATCCATTGCTATCGACATCGACTCGATGGAGGGTACATGTCTTCTCGCGGTCGTATTCGTGGATAGCACTGTAGATCTTGCTCTTCTTTACTTGGCGGTAGGTCCAGTTCGGGAAACGGGATTGTGGATAGTTAACATAACATCCATTACATGTTTTGTGATCGCAGAGAGGGGGGATGGGTGGTAGGGGACACTCGAGCTGCTCCTTGTCGACATCTGTAATATGGTTCGATCATGTAAGCTTGGAATGCATTAAAGTACCCGAACACGCACCATCCTCCAGATCAACCCAAGGCCAAGGAGCAGAAGGTGAAGCATGTCGATGGGAAGGGTGCGGAACTCGAGTCTTGTCTTCTTTTGGATCCTTTCTCGCTGACTTCATCGAGGGCGCCGGCGAACGAAAGCTCCTCAGCGACAAAGCATCGGCCATGCGGGCTGGTATATTCAGCTGGGACATTTTTTAGGGGTCGTAAAAGGATTTTCGTGCTATATCGTGGCGGTCGTAATTCTTTGCGTGGATCGAAGGTGGAGAACAAGGTCGTAGTCGTGGTGGCGGTTGAGGAACACAGCGTCCTGCCCCCCTGGAATTCCGCATAACCACTGCCTTGAGGCCATCATGTTAGCGCCGTGTAGGCATCCGTGAGAGCGAAGTCGGACAAGAATACCCCCGTTTGTGAAGAACATTCCCGCTGTCCGCGGAGTCCATCTGGACCACAATGGACCTGAAGCCAACCTGAAGCCGTATATCAATTATTCACGACAACGTTAACTTGAACGATGAACGTTATCACTGACTGCAAGGGTAAGGATGTACAGGTATGTTTTTCATCCATCCAGAAAAGGAAGGCCGGCTAATAGAAGGAGGTTGTCAGAAACCGATAGCACTCTGATCGGCCTGCACCCTCGTGGAAGTCGTCCGGTTGACCTTCTCATGCTCTTCTCATTCGGATATGAAAGAAAATGCCGCAGCCCCCAATGATCGTCGATAATAATGACGTTTTCCTGAAATTCCCAAATCCCAGTCAGAAAATTGTCGGGTCGAATTCGTTCCGAATCTTGTACAGTCTTATTTAATTGAAGATATATAACTCGAAGAAGCATGGCCATCGACTGTTCTTTATGTAATATAATTCGAGGTGTGGCCGACGTCCTTCGCTCGATGGATGTACATTGCAACTCTGGATACCACGAGTCTGAGTCTGTATTATTACGCTTTATCTTATCTCAGATGTTCTCGGACACTTCCGAATCGTTTTGCCTACCTTATCCTTCGTTTGGCTCGTCTTGCTTTATTTCCTATTCCGAGCTCTACGTCGTCTGCATTCTACCAACACCTTCATCCTCCTTTATCACACCGGTTGTCCTAATAATGGACTTGATGAACTATCAATGTTCTGTTTGACAGTGTACTGTTCTTTCCGTCAGATCCTGAGACGCGTTATCTGGATTCTGATGACACCCTTTCTCGCAAGTCACAAGCAGAGTGGGGTACTAATTGGACTAGGATGTTTTTACCACGCTCAATTTGCACCCATCGAGCATTCGAGCTTCCATCTTCCGCTCCAAATATCTCGATATGGCGGCGTTCTTTACACCCAGAGGCTTTTTTATACTCAACTCAGACCTAATCTACGCCATCATCGACGAGATCGATCCTCAAAACTCCCTGTCCAACCCCCCTTTTCGCTCGAAGGTGCTCTGCACTTTGTCTTGTGTCTGCAAAGCTTTTCTTTTTGCCGCACGAAGCAAACTCTTATCGTCGATTTCATTATTTCTATACACCCCCGAGGTCAATGAAAAACGAGCTGCAATCCTATTCGGCCTGCTGCAGAAAAAACCCGCACTGCTGCACTCCATCCGTTCCATGGCTCTTATCTTCAAGGGTCCTGCCCATGTTGTGCGCGACCTCGGGATTTCAGCCGTTTCGGGTCCTACAATTGACTTGATTAACCTCGTTTTGCGGTCGATTTCGTTGAAGCATTTTTCGATCGAACAGCGTCAAGATGACCCCCATAATCCAACTCCGCACTTCGAGTGGTCTCAACTTGGTGGTTTTCTAGGAACAACAATCATTATGAGTGGGATACACGCAAACCCTTCTCTTGAATCACTGAGATTCATAAATATACATTCCCTCCCCCCTCAATTAATCCTCTCGCGATTCAGCTCCAATTCATTGCGGGAATTGTCGATCACTGACGGGGGATTTTCGTTTCCGAGAGGGATAAAGGAATCGACTCGGGTAGAATGGGATTTCTCGTCTATAGAGGTCCTGACGCTGCTCGGTCAGTCTATGAGCTCGATGTCGGCTTTTCTGAAAAGTCCATATGCACCCCTTGACTCCAATTCCAACCCCATTTCACTGCCCGCGCCCACCTATTTTACACGCCTTCATACGCTGCGAATCAGAGCTCTTTTCGACCACACATTTTTCCTGAGCATCGGCCAAGCGCTACAGACTTTGGAGCTCTGCGTGCTGAAAGAAAATCCCGGTAAATCAAGTGTACTGAACAGACATGGTTTTTGCTGACTTATATCTCTAGTTTATGTTTTGAAGTCAGTCCCTCTTGACAAGTTAACAAGGTTAAAGACATTCAAAATCTACATGGAACTGGGCGTTAATCGAGTCAACCCGCATCTTTTGGCTCAAGATTTGAAAGTCATCCGTCTCTTTCTTCAGTCAATCTCATCATTAACCAACCTACTCAACATTCATATTGGGTTCCTCATCGAGATGAAGGACTTCACATTTGTTCTAACGAATTTAGCTCCTTGTTTTAACTTCTCTTATTTGAACATCATAAACAGCACGGAATGGGCGCGGCTCGACAAAGTGCTTTCCAACGCAAATCCTAACTTTACGGCTCTGCAACATATTTCTTTACGGATTGAAAAATACTACCCATGCAATGACATTTCCATGGAAGGAACATGCTCCCAGGATGAAGATTCCAAAATACCTCTCTCCAGTATATTACCTTTTGCATGTCAACGACACACATTGCGCCACACAGATTTTGGGGTGTACTCTATCTATACTTCCGAGAATATGGCTGCTTTGGTCGACAGATCATTTTAGTGATTGGTTCAACTTTTCCGATACTTTACAACCCCTGCAATTCACACTCCTGCCTATTGTCTATTTCTGTATTATTTTTCCGGGTTATATATTTTGTATTAAAGGGTTTAAGAATTCAGTTGAGTATGTTGTTGCGCGCAATTTGTAGTACTGGGGAAAAACAAGCAGAAAAACGCAAGGCAATATCAATGTGTGACCAATGCACGTGTCAGTAACACGTGAGGTGACAAAAGATTTGCGACGCGTCCGAGCCGTGTCGAAAAGTCGTTGTCATCAAATCAACTATCATCAGTACCAAGTAGTCGAGGATACCGACAAGGTGGGCAAGTGCTGGCTATACAACTTTCTACCATTCTGACTTGTTCATAACGTCACTATAGTTCAAATGACGTGCGCATCCGATATCGTCCCAACCAACTTGAAACGAGCTTCAATCCTTACCTTGCCCAATGAGGTCCTTCTGAGGATATTCTACGAAGTCTACTACGCGTCTTGTGACATTCGACTCGATGAAGAATCCACCACCAAACTCGCAGATGCGTCGTTGTTCCCACAATGTCTCATAAAAGTCTGCAAGGCATGGAAGAAGCTCGTACGAAGCGTACCACGCTTTGCAACTCGCATTATGGTCTTTGTTGACGAACCAATTTCATTTGACGAACTTAGGGGCCGATTTGAGGACTCGAAGACACTCTTCATCAAAGTCTTCGCGATTCGAAGGCAGTATCCAGACACATACGACCCATTCGAGAAAGGGGTTACGAGGGATGTAGTGAAAGCGTTATCCCCTCACATTGAGCGGTGTAAAGTCGTGGTATTCGACCTCCTGCAAAACTCCTCCCTCCCCCATATGACGCAATTCTCCGGACAGGCGCCCAAGCTTCGGACGCTGCGTATGCAGTGCAGGAGGTCGGTTGCGAACGAAAGCACGCAGCTCGTCTCTCAACATGAGCTGCTAACCCAACCCAGCCCATTTATTTGTCCACATCTCCAATATCTCGATATGCATGGGCATATGTTCGTCGAAGCGGTGCATATTCCTCAATGGCAGAGGAGTATTCGGGCACTGAGCCGTAAGCAGTTGACGATATCACATCTTCGCAATGTGCCCGCCGAAGAGTTTGATTTGCGTAAGCTCATGCTCACGCTCTCGGAAATTCACCACCTAACAAAACTCAAACTTTTGGACGTTGAACTCGATAATACGACCTGCATCAGCGAGGCTTCACCTGGGCCCATCTTCATTCAGAACTTTGAATTCGAGGACCTGTCTCGGAGCTTTTTCACTGGCTTTTTCGCAGCGTACGAAAACGCAATAGACGTCAGCGATACCGTCATAAAGAACTGCCAGCTTGGAAGGGTCGATTACTTTCCCAGCTGGTCACTCAAATTCGAAAATATTGACGCGGAAGAGGACTTGGTGGAGTTTATCAGCCGCTGGGATGGATTTTACCTGCTTTTCAAGAATTGCCCAGGCATCGACGATCGACTCTTAGAAAGATTGTCGACGCTCCCACCTCCTGGTAAAGTATTCTATGCGCCTACCTTCAGGCACCTTGAAATCAGTGGTTCATCGTCTGCTTCGAACTTCTCTGTCGAGGCTCTCAAATTCCTCGTAACAGCTAGGAAAGAACACGCTGACAGGTACGACCCGATGGTTGATACAAGTCCCCTTCCTATTTATGCAGTGCATATCTCTGGCCAGCGACTGCCTGAGCTCTCCAATGAAAACTTGATCTGGTTCAGAGCGAACGTGGAGAGTTTTCTATGGGATATTGTGATTCCACCCTCGCCGGTCATTGAAGGAGATTGTTCCAGTTGGGATTTCACAGATGTGAGTTATGAATCTACTCTTTTGGTTGTTCCAACATTAATTTGACCTGTAGTTTGATGATGAAAGCCTTAATGCATTGATACCCTCCTCGTCTTTTTCGACTCTTTTGCTACCGCCATCATCTCCTTCCCTTCCCCCTCCTCCTACTCTTGCGGAGCGCCCTAATTCGGCGTCTAATGTACCTGCAGACCCCGTAGGCCGTTTACGTTGTTTCTTTGGTCATCGTTGTCTCATCGAAGTGCAATCCAGGACTTATCGCCACCTTCATCTCTAGGTTACGATCTCCCAGATGATTATTGTAAAATGGACTGGTCTCGACCTGCAGTACGTTTTGCCTTTTGCCTCAGTTACAATTACTGACGATGTACGCACTAGGGGTTGTATTTATAAATGTGTTACAGTTATATGTAATTTCGTACCTTCGTTTTGCCTAAGCGGTTTCTGAATCAACCAAAGAATGGAATCTTGTACAACAATTCTTATCACCAGGTGGACGACACATGATAAGGCAAGAAACTCTGCATTTAACACAGATTGGATTAGTTTTTTTACAAGGTTTGCAGGGTGCCTACATGTTGTATGAAGAAATACGAAGTGACGAGACAGATCGGCCGCTTCTTTTCAAAAATTTCCTTGTCCACCAGGAAATCTGACAATTTGAATCAACGAAGAATCCTATGTGTACGACAATCAGTCCAACTTATAACTCAAGGAGGCTGATTAAATAATGGATAGAAAAAGTCCGAAGTCCGTATCGAATTTCCAACTGCAGAGTTAGAACCAGCGTTCCACCAGCTCTGTCATACTTTCAGCGGTATATATGGAGTTCACCCTGAAATCTGTTTCCCGTAATGTTGCGCGTTGGCACGTTAAAGGAAGAATGTTGGAGATGGGGATATTGGAATTTGCATCCTTAATGCGAGTTTCGTCGATGGATGCTTCATCGCAGTGATAGTATTTCTCTATTTGCAAGAAAATGTATTGCAACGTCTCAAACCCTGGTTTATTCCAGGATAGCTCGGCGTCAAGTTCCCGCCACGCAGTGCCGTTTATGAAACCCGAATTGGAGGCTTGGTGGGATTGAGCAGTAGATGCTGAGCAGGTTATCGCGTAGAGAAAACTGATATGTATGGACGTTAGCTGGGGTGATGAAGAAGCACATCGAATGAACCGGCATACGGCTCCCAGATCGTCTGGATAAAAGAAAGGGTCCAGAAGACCACTTCTTAATTCCGTGAATATTTTGAGCGTGGTTAGTTTGTGCAGTTCGTTGAGTGGAATAGTACGGAAAGATGCTTGCAACAAACATCAGGATGTTTCCTGACTGGAGAAAATTTGCGATGATTGGCTTACCACGATGAACCGTCCCGATTCGAAGCTCCAAGGACTCCAAAATTTCAGCGAGGGCCAGAATAAAATCTCGAAAATCACTCCAATTATCCGCCCGTGTAGGAGCATTGATTCGAAGAGTACGAAGATGTGTGAATCTGGGATTGTTGCTGGACATAGGGGGTTCAAATACGCGCCGAGAAAGATTCGCGATTGAGCGTATAGTGGAACGACCGAGTAATATCAAGCACTCGATTTTTTCCAAAGCTGAGGATGAAGGCAGGCAGCCCTCATGTTTCTTCTGCATGTCTATCTCGAAGTGTTGAATATTGTTTAGGATCAACTTCCGTAATAATTTGGACTTGAACTGTGAAAGAAGCAAATTCCAGGGAAGTCCATGGATATTAGAGACTCTGAAGGATTGGAGAGAAGGATTTGAATGTATCCCATCCAGAATTGCTGATAACAAGTCGGGGTCGCCAATTTGATCCCAGTGTAATGTATAGAGCGGTATTTGAGGACAGCCTTCAAGAGATATGTGGTGTAGTGAGTTGGATTGAAGTGCAAGACTGATTAAGTCTACCGAAAGAGCTCGAAAATCTGAAGCATGAGAAGGGTGCGTAATCGGCTTGATCTCTGGCGCATCGAATTTCAGAGTCAGGGATCGAATGTCCTGGATTGATGAAGAGTCGCTGCTCAGAACGTTGACAAGAGCGGCGTTGCGCTCTTGGGTGTCGGGAAGATGAAGTGATATCGTGGACAGGAGTTGACTTCGCGCAGCAAAGTAGAATGCCTTGCAAACATGACAAAGAGCACAAAGGGTGCTCAACCGAGAACGTGGATTGCTTTTGGTCTGAGCATCGACTTCATCTACAATAAGATGAATCAATTCAATAGGGAATAGAAAAGTTTCCCCAGTGCTTTTGAACGACGCCATTTCGGTGAAGAATACAGGGTTTCTAGGTTGGATTTGCTGATCGGGGCAAAGGATACGAACGAATGACAGGTCGTGCCGTGTTCAAACCCCGCTGCGACTGAGTTCGAACTTGAAGTACTGTTTGCAAGGATGTCGAAGACGACGTCCCACTCCTAACAAAATGTCTGCCATCAAAGACGACCCCCGCGACGCCTCGCTCGAGGTGGCTTACTCTACCCCGAAGACATGGTTCCGCGATACTAGTGGTTGGTCTCGTTAGCGGAAGCGCACGTAATCTTCAAGCTGACGCATACATACAGATGGATTGGGCGCTTCAGGCATGTTTCTTTCGGGTCTGATTATGGTGACGAGGAATAGGTGCGAGTTTTCTGCTCCAGTCTATGCGTTTTGCATTAAATTACATCCCACTGTGCCCTAGGTACCTCGCATGGCCTTCAGTGCTTTTCGGTATCAACAACATGATTAACATGCACCCTCTGCGCTCGAAGGACGGAGGTTCTGGTTGGTCGAATTTGGCGTGCGTGCTCTACTTCCCATCGTGTAGAATTCTTGGGAACGCAAGAATACTGACCACACCATGACTTCGACAGTCTATGCTTCTCCGCCCTCTTCGCGTCATACATCCCTGTATTCATTGTCACAAACGTCCCCAAGGCTTAAAGTCATGACGTTGCGCTGTTTAATTTATTTTTAATACCCTTGGGATCATGCCATCCTTCTCTTGGATGTACAACGGCTGTATTATCTCGTCGCCATCGTAGGAGAAAATGTAAACGGTGATTATTTTGCTTATCCTCTCATCATTTGTTTTTGCAAGATGCCGCCGATTCTTATACAACATTACCTATAAATTCTATTTTTAAAATCTGCTTGTTCCATTTTACCACCTTTTAAACACTTCCTGTGCTCGTCACGCTCGCCTTCTGCTTTTGTGCGACGTCTTCGATGACAGCCTTCACAAGATTAATATCCGCCTTCTCGACATCGATAACACGTTTTTCGCGCTCTAATAGGCCCTCAAACTCCTTTGGCAGCACGTCGCGGTCAAAGTTGAAGCTGGATGATCCTTCAAGTGCGCGTGAGACAGCCTCGGAGAATTTGGCTGGGTGAGCTGTCGAGAGCACGATTTGGTATGTGTTGGAAGGGCTGAAGAAACCATCATCAGCATATACAATCTTGCTTTTCGTAAGGTATGTGATACTGACTTTGTCTTTGCGATGATGCGTGCCGCGGCGAGACCAACAGCGGTGTGGGGATCTGAAATGTAAGGCGTTGGCTGTTCGAAATACGACTTGATAGTTTCCAGCGTCTAAAAGATTCTTTATAAGGAACAAGCTCTTTCAACTGGGTTATAAGCACTCACTAGTTCGTCGGATATTCTCTCGGCCAAGAAATCGACACGCGCTGTCTCCAGCACTGGCGCTGGAACTTCGACCCGTCCGTTTGCCTTCATCTTGCTCATCCAACCATCCAGGGTTTGGCATGCAGCCCGCCTCTTTTCTTCCACATCTGCACCCTCGGCATTTTGAAATGCAAGATACCACAGCAGACGCTCGAAATTACTCGACACCAGGATGTCCATAGCCGGGCTGAGCGTCTCCTTGACACCACTTGCATCTGTCGCTTGTTTGCCATCCGAAGCTCCGGAGGCAGGCGCAGCGGCACCCTGACCAGCGGATACCGATGAATCGACCTTCTCATATTTTCCGCTCTTCCAGAACCGTGCCAGGATATCGTTGGCGTTGGTCGCAACAGCGAGCTTGCCAATGGGGAGGCCCATTTTCTTGGCATAGTATCCCGCGAGGATATCGCCGAAGTTACCCGTAGGGACTACGTATTGGAGGTCAATGTCGTCGATGGATGTGCCAGCAGGAAGTTGTGCCTGGAATTGGAAGAAAGAGAGGAAATAGTAGACGGTCTGTGCGAGGATACGCGCCCAGTTGATGGAGTTGACGGCGCCTAGGCGGTGCGTAGCGTTGAACTCCTTGTCTGCGAAAAGAGCCTTAACAATATCCTGTTTAGTAAAAGTGAATGTGGTCAACAACAGTGACGTAATGCAGAGGCAATTTTTCGGAGGTACCTGGCAGTCATCGAATGTGCCTTTGACAGCAACATTGTGAACGTTGGCGTCTGTGACAGTGGTCATCTGCGCTTCTTGGATGGGCGACACACGGCCTTTAGGATGAAGGATGAAGATGGAGATATTGGCCTTGTTTCGCAGACCATAGATGGCAGCGCTGTAGGCGGGCGATTCAGAACAAATGACCAGAAGAAAGGTATTTGTTGTAAACGTACCTTCCAGTGTCTCCGCTGGTCGCACCCACCACAGTCAACTTTTCCGGAGCCTCTCCAGGAGCTTTCCGTGCGTTTCGGCGAAGCAAAAAGAACTCAAATAGGTTCCCGAGCAGTTGCAGCGCCACATCCTTAAACGCAAAGGTAGGGCCATGGAAGAGCTCCAGCACGAAAGTCTTGTCATTAATCTTCTGAATGGGCGTCACATCCGGATGGCGGAATGTCGCGTATGATTTTTCGACAAGCGTGCGGAGCTCTGGGGTGGAGATCTCGTCGGTGGAGATGTAGAGCGACAGTACGGCTACTGACAACTCTACGAACGAGTAGCTGCTCCATTTCGTGCGCCAGTCCGCGGGGAGAGGCGGGATGTATTCTGGAATATATAGACCGCCGTTAGGGGCAAGACCAGTGAGGACAGTCTGTTGAATGGAGAAAGCTTCGTTACAGATGTGTGGAGATGAAGTATACGGGTCACGTAGGATTGACCTCTTCAAAGGATAACCTCTGCTCCCCTCCTCGCGTCGAAAAGTACTTCATCGTAGGGGCGGTCGGAGATGGTGGATTGAGAGCAAAATTTGTGCAGATCGTTGACTCGACCTCCACAGCGATCACAGAGATCGCTGATGTTTGCCAATGCGCTCCGAAATAAATATTCCCGATAAAGCCGATGGGTTTCTCCGGCATTCAAGCCTCTGGTATCAATGTACGCGATACATGTTTAAGGACTTAAGTGCTCAGAATTTACAAACCTATGAATGATTAACAGACATTATCTATGACCCAAGAATCAAGCCATACCAAGAAATTTTGGGCGCTTAAATTATCTGTTTATCTCGGTTTGGGTTTGTAACATTCCTTTTTCGCACAACGCACCCAGCGTAAAATACAGCCACATCGTTTGCTAACCAGACTCAGTTATGCTTTTGCGATCTGTGAAAGTATTTTAGGCAGAATAATCGTTTTTGAAATATGTCAATACATTGCCAAAGAAAATCAGGATCAAATAAACGGTCTTGTGGCGCACCCTTCCGAAGAGTGCGCCACACGATCCCAAAACTCTGAGCATCATGCAGCCCTAATGTTTGAGACTTCTCTGAACATCGAAACGGCGGACTTTACTGAAGACTTTAACATCCATTACGTGGTAATTGAAAGGAGTACATAAAGGAGTCTCCCTGGATTATGGAGAATTCAATGCCTAGCTTAGCGTGTTGAATCTAAAATTAAAGAACAATAAGAACGAGTAGCGTAGTCCGTATAGCATAACTCGCGGGTACTCTGTGGTATTTGTAGATAATTAAAACAGTCATCGATCTGATCCTTATTCGCTGTCCTTTTTCAGACCTTGCCAAGGGGAAGGTGTCCAACGGCGAAGTCGATTTCAAGGCTAGAAGAAAGCGAATAGCGTGGACCATTCAATTAGCATTTGAAGGAAACTTGAAGGAGCTTATGCGCAAGTGGTTCGAATGGTAAAGCGCAATGGGAATTTAAACACAATTCGGGCTCTCTCATTGGAAGGACGGACTCCGACGGGGTGATATTTTGAATCTTCGACGATATGGTAACACCAAGGAGATAACACTCAAGTGTTTGTCTTCTCAAATCTAAGTCTTCTCAACTTCTTCGGTTTGAATTGACATTTGACTTCCCCATGCGACGTCTCGCGGAAAAACATAGAGAGAGGGTACAAAGCGCCTTTGGCTTAATGGATAATCTCACAATGTCGTCCACGTTGCAGACACGAGGACAACCGGCTGCAGGTGCGTGTGTATCGTCTTCTAACCGAAGAGCCATCTTGGGAGACAAGGCAAGGCGAGTGAACGATGAGTAAAATCGTCAAGATGAATTCGAAGCCTCTATCGAAATTAATTAATCCATAGAATAGACTCCAGGGCGGACTACAAGTTCCAAAATCCAGGGGTTATTGTAACTCGGAAATCTCACATATCGCCGACCACGGTAGTCGATTTTTTTTTGCGTAGGAGAGTTCCGCGAAGGTAAGTACTTGCGAAGACAAAAACAAGCTTTGGCTAAAGATAGACACCTTTTGTTTAATAACTTGATAGCTATCTTGTTCGGATACAATTGTCAGGCTATTAAAACATATCAAATTCATGGGTCCTGCTGGATGGATCATGTTTGCGCACCGATAGAGGAGGCAAAAATCAGAACAGCTTACTTGAACTGATGCATACCGCAAGAAGCTTGGAGCAAATGTGGTCTTAGCAAACTTTCATAAAATGGAATAGATAAGCTGATGATAAGTTCCGAACTATAATTTTTACAGTATCCACAATAAAATGAAATAACCACTAACCGCCGTAAGGAGGGAGTGGGATAGATAAGTAGGTAGATAGCGAGGCCAGAAGATAGCGATGAATGATTGCCCCAGAGGAAAACTAAACGGAGAATACGATGGTAATTTTACAGATAGCCAGGTGGAGACGAAAAAAAATGCTCGGAGTGGGAAGCCCAGTCAATAAAGGACAATGCGAGGGAGGATATGCTTGGCCAGTATAGGCGAAAGACATCTCGAAAAGAGATGCGATGGAGTTGAACAAAGGGGAAACGGGAATAGGAATGGTGGAGACGGGGTATGGAGGGTATGGGGCGATGGGGTATGCAGAAATGGTATTGAAGGAGCGTGAGTGCCGAATCCTTGCGGTCGTGAAAAGGCTGAGATGAGACTGAATGAAAGTGTGCGAGTGTGCTTGGAGAACGAACGAAGAAAGTGATGAAACCAAATGAGTGTGATGGGTGCAGATATCGGACAAATGTATGTTGATGCGGAGGGACCATGAGACGAAGAAACTTATGAACAAGCAACGAACAGAGAACCAAAGAGAACGAAAGAAAGCATAGAAGGAGAAAAACGAAATAGGACGAGAAGGGCTATGAGAAAGGACGCAGTTTGTCGAGAACGTTGTCCATTTTGGGGGATTTCTCAAGGACTTGGGCGATGGACGGTGGTCGGCTGCGCTTGATGTTAGCGGAATACGAGCTGCTCGCAGCGGTAGAAGAGGACGTCATAGACGAAGTTGAGGCCCGGTTTGATGAATATGTCGTTGTCCGCCGATCATCGGCAGGCTCAGAGCCTCCGTTACGAGGACGAAGGGAAGGTGCAAGGCCCTCTGGAATGGCGGATAGCGAGGACATGGTGACGCTTGGGCTTGGGGGCAAAAGCGAGGAGGCAGACGACGAAGGTGAGGGAGACATGGACGTTATTGACGCCCGCTTAGTGTTGGATGAGGACGGTACATCAGGCAGGTTCTTCTCTGGTGGGCCTGTGGCCGGTGGAATTTTGCTGGACCGAAGTAGAGATCCCGTTCGCGATGCAACGTAGGCGGAGTCGCCGAGAGGATATGGACGACGAAGTTTTTTGTTGCGGAAAATGGAAGATAGTGAATCGGTCCCAGAGCCAGCTGAAGTCGCATGGGATTCGGCGCCGGAGTCACTGTGGTAGTTTAGACGACGGCGGATGGCGGATGGTCCGCTCTTGGGAGACTCTTGATCAGATTCTGCGCCTCTAGCTGCCAACCGAGAGGTGTTCAAAATAGCGCTCGGCGGATGCGACTTGTGCTCCTGGCCTTGCTGCTGATGTTTTTCATCCTGATCGTTGATAATATGTATCATGCCCTGGATGGTCTTCTCCTGCTTGAGAACTTCAGATTCCAAGGACGCAACTTTTTTCTCATAGTTGCTGATCTTCTTCTCCAGGCCGGTGACTTCGGCAACATGCGCTTCGGTCATCTTCAAGACAAACGTTGCGAGCTCGTCGTACTGAAGATTGCGCTCCATGAGGGCTTGCCGAAGCGCATCCGCGGACGCTGTCTCAATATTAAATCCCTCCTTTTCGGGCGCCAAAGGAGGAGCGGGCGGTGTCGGTGGCTTAATGCCTGCCGACCGGGAAAGACGGGATGAAGGACGCGATGGGTTAACGCCGGAGCTAATAGTAACTGCCCGGGGTCGTGAGGACCCATCTACTCGTGACGAGGCGAAAGACGAGATTGAATCTGTCTTTGGATGCCGCGTCGCAGGGGAAGAAGGCGAGTTGGGAGGAAGCGACGATGGGAGAGGCGGCGTCGGAGGAAGTGGAAGGGGAATTGAAGGCGGTTTGCTTCGCGAGGGAGATGAAGGCTGCTTCATACGAGATCGCGAGGAAATGGAGGTGTGTTCTGGAAATTGGGTTGATCCTACCGCCACAGAAGCGCGGCGTTGGAGAGATGGGGGGAGACCCTTCTCCATCTCCAGCTCAGAAGGCCGAGAAGATTCACGAACGCTGTTGTACGCCCGAGGAGTCGAGCCTCCGTCACTTGATTCGTGGCCCTTGCGATCGGAAGAACTTTTGGAATTCTTCGGCGGTGGGCTGGGTGGTTGTTCACTTCCGTTTATGCTGGAGGTGTGTTGATGACGCACGGCTGCTGCTATTGCAGCAGCTGGAGTTTGTCCTCGTCGATATGTAGAGGGCCCCTCGGAAGGTCGCGTGGACGTTGACGCCAGAGCACCTTCTAGTTGTTTGGGTCCTCGAACGGTCGTCGGCGTTTCGTTACCAGGTCGCGAGAAGAGGTCTTTATATTCGTCGTAGTCATCGGCGGTCAGAGATATCGTTATGGTGGGTTGGGGTGCAGGACGAGGTGTCGCAGAGCGGGATTTGGTGCCATTAGATGAACCTGATTCGATGGATGAAGACCTGGTTCCTGGGGGTTGGAGTCCTGATGACCTGGATTGTGCCGCGGGCTTTACAGATGCAGAATCTGCGTCACTGGCCGCAGCCTTTGATGATCGAGAATGCGAGAAGCGAGCGGCGAACTTGGAAGTCAGCGACGAGTTGTGCTTGTTAGTTGTAGGAAGTGGAGGAGGTTGGACGCTGATAAGAGGTTCAGCGGGATGTCTGATACGGTTTCTGGTTAGTACGTCAAATTCTTGGAGAAGTATTGTCTATAAGAGTAAAAAATAAAATAAAATAAAAGGCAAGCGTCGGGGAAAATAGAATGTTTATGGCTATCCCTTTCGCTGGGAACTCTTCAATCATGTGCAAACGCGATGCGGAATGTTGAGAGGACTATGAAGGAATGACAAATACGTCGTCGCGCTCATACCACCAAAAAGGAAAGTGTCAGCGAAAAAAAAAAGATAAATACACACCTATCCGTACTGGGCCCTCTGCTAGCACTCGAAAGCTCTCCTCCCTCTGAAGAATAGCGTCCTCCTCCTGAAGACGCGAATGGGCTCGAGTTGCTGGACTGGTTGGACTTTTTGCGCGAACGCCCAAATAGTGGAATGCGCGTTATTTTTTTCTTCGGTACCGACGCGCCCTCGTCACAACTAGAGGGAACCTCCAGAGCCATGGCTGGGGTCGAAGTGGTAGAAATATCGTTGTGGGATTGTCGCGTCTGGAGGGAAGAGTGGCCAGCACCACGAAAAAAGTCGGTGAACTCTGAGGTTTTGGAGCGAATGCCACGAGAGGGAGAAGCAGTAGACATATCAGAATATGTATAGGTGGCCTATATCGGTTCCAAGCTCGGAAGGTTGGAGGACCAGCGACGCGTCCGTCAGTGAAGAGGACAGCGTTTCGAATGTAAACTACTGGGAATGCGTGGGTTTTATAAAACGCCGAGGTAGTTTCCAGGCTTCCCTTACTTGCCGTAATTGTGGGCCGGCGATGTGAATACCTGCGGAAGATGGACGCGTCACGGGCGAAGACGCTGAGAAGGGGGGATGGGGGTGCGAGAAAGTTGGAATTTGGAGGTGATTCCCCAGAGAAGAGGGCCGCCGAGGTCGCAAAACGTGCTGCATCCCACAGTCATCAACTTATTCGCGAAAGATCTCCCTAGTCGCTTTTCCAGATAAGCGAAGCCAACCCTGTTCACAGATTTTAAATTCATTTATGATCGCTTTCCATATCCAGACTCACCGCAATTTCCCGTTCCTTACGAAATTTCAGTCAAATTTCTTGTGCTCTTGTCACCGCCGTCATTTTTTGCACCGTCTCTAGCGCCAAATAAGGGCGTATCTACTGACTTTAGGTGCCAATATTGAAAGAACATGCTCGGGAAACAGCCAAGTTTGGGCGTCGGCTACGCTGTGTGCGCCGTTCCTACGGTCGTCAACGAAGATCGCCATATAAGTTTGCTGACATCCCTCTGAAACAATAGAAGTTTTGCGGGTATGATTGGACCAGAAGGATATTGGCCCGATTTCCCGAAGCATAAGGTGGACGAGTGCCGAAAACTAAGTTGGTCCCGGCTTCACACTGTTGGAACTGAGCTGGAGACAGAAGAAGACACTCGTATCATCACTCTAGGCGGCATCTGTCTTCATTTCATGCGTATGATGCATTAAAAAGGTGCACATGGTCACCCATGGAGATTCTTTTAGACTCTTCTCGAACTAAGTAAGCAAAGAGGTAAGAATAATCGTCCAATTATTCGACCAGGATGATCAAAAAGGTAAAAGAGCAGTGGAAACGATGACGCAACGCTGACTTAGATGATCCGATGGATTGTGGACTTGTAAGTAGTTTCTTATAGTCTGAAGGCCGCCAACGGAGTGGGCATGAAAGTCCGTTTCACAGGTCAACCGAAGTCGCCCACACACAAATAATTTTTCGGCTAGATTGGAGAATCCGCAGACACCTCGAGGCATCGAAAGAGCGCTGAGGGATCCATCTGCTATTGTCGGAATTCGGAGAGTGGATCCTCAACATGTACGCGAAGTGTAGAGTATTTGCAAAAGGAAATTGGACGCAAGGAAATATTCTGTTCTGCACGCCTGATGGGGTATAATGGGCCCAGGAGATTGGCTCTTGATATGATTAGTCAGCCATTTGTTTTTCCCATGCCCGCCATTTCTGGGGGACAGCTCTTGACCCTATACCATCATCATGGAGAGCTGAGAGCGCCCACGAAACTCCAATCTTCTGCTATTGTTTTTCTCTATCTATAAGTGACCTGGTCTCGTGGTCTCTTATCGATAACCATTTCATTTAGAACGTCAAGGGGGGCAATGAATAGCCTCTTTCAACGTCAGCGGCGGTCCTCGACGGTGATGTACATCGCAAAGCATCTCCGTGGTCCGGCATGTGTTTTTGAACGGCTTGCTGAGTAAAACTGAGCAGATAAAAGTAAACCTCTCATAAGAGAAGTCCGTTGGTGCAAGAGAACCTTGCCAAATCTTTAAAGAAAACGAAGCAACATTAGTCTAACTGGATGGGCTCGAATCCGAGATGAACGCGGTCAGTAGGATGCTGGACTTTTTTCGCCTCATCCTCTCTGCTTTTGCGAAAGCTTTCAAGGAAACTTTTGAGCTCAGCCCCTGGCCTTTTCTTGCTGCTTTCCAATGTCTGGAACCTCCTGGAACGCTTTCCGTCCTTCATTGACAGTACCTGCTTGCCCGGATTGACCCACCACGCATCTCCTTCTACGCCCATCGTATCTCCACCTCAAAATTTTGACACATCAGCAGATATCAATCATTAATATCAAAGATAGGTTCTTCATTCTCGACTTACTCTTACAGTTTTAACGAACCTGAATGGGACCTCCTCGATAAGTTCGGATCGGATTGCGTTTAGCCACCGCTCTCATTTCCGTGGCATTGGATAAGTATTTGTACCACTCATCCCCTGTTTAAGCTACGCTTTCGCATCCAGAGCCATGGCGCCACCTACCGGGAAGACTAGATGGCGACATACGTAGTCCCCGAAGCTCGCAGGTTGGAAAATAGCAGCATACGCTGTCCAGGTGGTTTCACATCCCACGATTATCTTAAACACTACCGATCAGATAATTGACACTTCGCGTTCCCTAGAGCTCTTGTACAAGCGCGCAGCGTTGTCTCGAAAAGCGTTTGCGCTTCTCATGTCAGACGGTGCGTGGAAGATTATCAGCGTTTTGCGAGCAACCATCGCGCTATACTTGCGTGCGTTTGATAGAAACCCCGAGCTTTAGCCTTTGAAAAGACCTCTGCAGCTGAACGCATTTTTTCTATCCCTCCAAGAGGATGAAATCTTCGACGTCCAATATGCGGCCGGAATTTTAAGGTCTCAATAAGTCTATCAGCACGGGTGCGAACAGACGATGTCGCCTCTGCTCGCAACTCGTCCTTCCTACTTGGATCCCACCTCTGGGATCCCAGCGCTTGATCCGCGTGGACTTTAGCGCCGGTGACAAACAAGACTTTCCTTTAGAAAACGGGGTTCCCCTGTTGAGGTGCGTAACCTTTCATACAAAAATTTCATGCTTTGATGGTTCAACCTGAACCCCCCTGGCTTCTCTGTCAACAGTCTGAATCTGGATGGGGTGGATGGCTCAGAATAGACTCCTCTACTTACCTCCGCCGACTATATAGTATACACGTCGGTAGCTGGAGACTGGAAATCGGATTTTCCTCTCAATGTAAGCAACGGTACCCCTTCTCTGTCATCTCTGCATGGTAGTAGTGGACAAGCGTTTGAATATAATTTTAGTGCGCTCTCGAAATTTTTTATATGAAGAAGGACTAATAGTAACGTTACCTTATATACGTGATATCACTAGGTCAGCACATTAACTGCGACCATCCGCAGGGAAGCTTGGGACTCCTCCATACAAATAGATAAATATTGGCGTCCCGTTCGCCGTCCAGTGTTATGGGTCCTGATGCGTACCACCGTACATAACGCGAAGAGAACGCAGAATATATTGGCGTCTCGTTTGCCTTCTATCTACCGCCGCCTCGGTTCTTGGGTTTGAGGCAAATGTTATGCACTCACAAATAAATAAATGGCTCGATCGCGTTTGAAGCTATACCATTCAAGACTCACTGGGCGCCCCGGATGTTGGAAACCAACCCCCCTCTCCAGTCCTCTCCTAGCCCTCCAAAATAATCTCCCGAAAGTCAATTGCTTCGCGTCGAAACTCGCAGAAGGTAAGTAAGATAGAGAATGGAGGGTGCCCGATGCCCGGCGGATACTCGCCCTCTGAAACGCATGGTGAGGGGGATTGACCATGCATGGACTAAGCATCTTTCGCGTTATATGCAAAAAAAAATCCTATGGCCGAGCGGGGAGGGTGTAAATGATATCACTTGTTCTGATTCATGAAAGCGCAGCATGTAGGGGATCCTCCCATTGGGCCTTGGAATTTGGAATTCAAATCGCGCAGAACAATAGGACTGCTGTATCACCATCATCATCATATCAAGCTAAGGTATCATCATTGAAATTCCAGCTGAATCAGACGAACGCCAACAGACGGTACCGGTACCAGAAAGGCACACGTGAAATGAATAGGATAAACCCTCCCTTAGCGTGTGTAGCATGCTGAATAGAATTCATTCCATGTTTGTTTGACTGTGACGTGCAGGCTCGCGTCGCGCACATCAGAAAAGGTTGTGAGTTATCTGACGGTGACGTCGCCGGATTATCAACGCTTCGAAGCATGTCCCAAATTGGGCGCTGTGATAACACGAGGCTCGCAACCTATTTATGGACCGGCGTTGTGGAGTTGGTGCTTACCGTGAACTTTAGTGGTGACATACAGCCGCTCTGTCACAACTTCACGTACGGAGCTCACGATGCATCCGATGTGTGGGTTTGTCGAACGACGCTGCAGCTGGGTCCGGGCGGGGCTGGATGTCTCCGTCGGTATTTTTCGGTTATTTTATTGAGGAAGTAGGATGTAGTGAGAAGCCTCTCGCTGAATTTTGAAGGGCTTGCTGAATTCTGTGAGATTGGGTGAGAGTTCTCTAGCAACTACCCGACAGGAATTTCAATACAGTTTTTGGGTGCTATAAAGCCCGTCGCACATATACATACCTTACTTTCGGTTATTTCCATGCAGGTAAGGAATGCGAAGGCGGTAAATATCAGCAACCCCGCTATTGAGTTGAGTCGACTCGGCATTGCGACGACGGGCATGCCGACTACAGCACATATTGTATACAAGTTGAACGGTAGAAATACTTACAGCTAAATGCAAAACCCTAGACACCTTTCGAAATTTCGCACAACGCGCCTCTATTTGTGTCAACAGCTCTTTTAGGCGGAGTTCCGACAACATAGGTGGGGAGGGAGCCATGTATAGCAACGACTCCACTGAACGTCGGGAGCGCGCACCCCTGTTGGGGATGTGGGACGTTGATGGGGCGCTTTTTCAATGAGGACGGCAACTCCTGCAAGCCTTGAGGACGGCGCATTCGTCTGTAGACGATAAAATATGCCTCACTTTAGTATGAGGCTGGGATTTCTTCCATGTCAAGCAATGCTGGCTGCAGTTCTTAGACGGCCGCGGGCGATATTTTACCAGATTTTTGTGAAGAGTGTTATTCGGGGAAAATGCCAAAAATGCTTGTTTGTACAAATACTGGCGCACAAGTTGGAAACACGAAGGTGTCTAGGGTTTTGCATTCAGCTGTAACAGCGGATAATCGCTTTCCACTCCTTTTTTTTTACTCCTGAAGTACTGGGGCGTTGGCCTGTGGATCTGGGGCAGTGGAGCTTGCTTTGTAGTCAGTCTGGCGACTGTAAGATCATTATACATTCTGTCAGGCTTCTTGTATTCAACTATCAGGTTACAGTAGATGCAGGGACGGACCCTCCCTACTCCGAGCGTCTCTCAGATGATTATGGAGAGGGGGATCATCATCATTGTGAACGCCAGTGATGACTCTCAGTTACTCTGTCTTTCAATCTTCAATCCGTTAGGGTTTAGTTAGAAAACAGACAGCATTATTGTAGCTCAATCCGTCGTGTCTATTGTAGACATTGACTCAAGCTGAGGATTCCATCTCAACTTTTGATCCTATCCTTGTTCATCTTGTTGCATCTGTTCGCGGTGGCGCACGGTGAGAGCTTTATTTTTGGAGCGTGTAGCGCTTTTGGGATTGTTGGGTGTACTTAGAATCAGTTGCACTATTAGTCTGCCACTCTATTATAACTCGGACGCTAGGGTTGTATCGGCTTCAAGCGGTGAAGTCGTAAAAGTAGTAGTACTGAATCCTGTGGCGCACTGCCGTATTCGAATTTGTGGGTCTACGGCACCAAGCTTCTACAGCTCTGATACAGAATTTAAACCAGAAGCAATGGTGTTCACTCAACCACGTCAAAACCATCATCTTCGAAACTTTCGAATTCTCTGGCTTTGAATAATATCAACGACTTCTCCAATCGCAAGCGACATGCTGTGGGTGTGGGGAAACTTGCTATTTGAGGAAATTCCTTTGCATTCGTTCAGTCCAAAGTGTCCCAGAGAGAAGAACTTCGAATGATGGTTCGGGTTACTCGCTTAGATATATGAGCTGGAGCTATTTTGATTTTTGTTTCGACCTTTATATGTATGTCACCAAGTTGCACGGTCGCCGTGCGGTGGATTTGATATCAAGTGTTGAGCAGATTATACCCTGTATTCACCTTTGACTGATCAGACTTCCGCCAATTATAATAGCACGAAGCATATTTGCTGTAGGTTCTATGTGCATTTTTTGATATCCTGTCATGATATTCTGGTTGGTGCCAGTGCGTAGACAGCTGCGGGAAGGACACGATAACACCGTGCCCGGAAGCCATGCGGTATAGATGCTTTAGCATATATCCAAGTACTGATGTGTTTTTCTTTTCAAAGATGTGTTCATAAAATAATAGAGATCGGATGGAGATCTCACCTGCAATGAGTTTCTATCGCATATGTTTTGGGAGGCCAAGTCACGGCGATGGTATGGATGGGCGCTTATCTAATTGAATGGCCCGAGCATTCCGTGAATTTGAGCCCCGCAGCATCCGTGACCTGACCACGACCACGACCATCCGCAGAGGGCCCGACAAAACCTATGCCTATACATTCACCAGAACTAGACCCGGTCAGGGGAAGGGGGAGGAGAACAGCGCGCGCGGTGAGATGTCCTCTTATATCTACTGCGCACTCCGAAACGCCCAAGAACCGAGGTTTCAAGACATAATATATTCCGCGCCAATCATTGTGATCGTTAATCAAAAGGACTCTTCTAAATCCCATTTGGAGTCTTTATCACGGTACGTTCCACCTGTACGATGCTAGATCAGACTGGACCTTCATTGGCCGTGAAGTCCTGCGATGAGACGCAAATACTTACGCACGTTTTTCGTTCAGCCGTTTCACTGCCTTTGGAGATGAAAAAACTGACAGCACACCGAGACTTGCTTCGGGATGGAGGCAAGGCGATGTTCTCACAGCCATGCTGCCCTGGAACCCCACCTATGTGCCGTTTTGCCGCCAACAGATAAGATGGCAGCGAATATAGATCACTCTGTCACACATCACCAAACACTAGATTGATGCAAGCAGTTTCCTTGCCATCCCTGTCGTCCATCTATTTCGGCCACCACTCTTTGGTCTTCATCATTGGTGGGAGTGCTCCGGAATCAGCTTCAAGGTCGTGAATTGTCTCTGCGAGCCTTCTCGACGTGTTCGGCATGCCTGCGCTGCCCTCCTTCTTTCCCGGACGCAACAAGGCCAAGGCCAGCGCTACGAAATCGTCTCCATTCTCAATATTGCGCGGCGGAGAGCCCTCGACATCACTTCCACTTCCACCACCCGTCGCAGTCCCGGCAATAATCGCCCGCAATTTTTTCAGGACAGATGTTATTGAAATCAATAATACCAACACTGGACGATATTCTCTGGACTTCGATGGCGGAAAGCCGACTGACGAATACGAGAAGGCATTGTTTGATGAAGTGCCGAGTCCGTTAGCCGAAAACTCAAGTCTTCCGCAGGTCAAGCTCGACATCGAGTCTCCAGAAGCACTGTCGGACTGGTTCGCGGCCAACTTCCTCTCGGAATACCCTGCAGGGAAAGCCCAGGCGTCGACGAGTGCGGGGGCGAGTGGATCACGGAATGAGGTTGGGTTGAACGCATCGAGTCCGGGAGACCCGACCGATAGGGCAGCGCCAAGTCCACAGTTTGAAGATGGCCGCGACGACGCCAGTTTCTCGACGACGTCGTCCTCGGAGGATGTCATTGCCAATCTGCAGGCCATGAATGTGAGTATATGGCTTTCTACGTCATTAATCTCGGGTCTACTATAATTGAGCTTACACTCTCTCCAGCCTTCACATTTTGGAAAGTTGCCAGGTTTCGACGAGTTCAACCGCCTTGTAGGTTTGATATCCTGATATTTTATGAGGGAATGCTCATGCATATACTTGATAGGACCAGCCTGCGACTTCGCAAAAAAAGGTTGCGCCAAAGAACATCACTATTCCAGGAGGGTCAAGACATGGGGCAACTGGTTCTACGGATATACCGTCGTCTTATAGGTCTCCGATATCAACTTACGATGATACAATTTCTTCAGCCGTTTCAGGTTCTACTCTCGCTCGCGCTCTGCTGTCAAACTCCTTCATGCTCCCATCCGACAGCAGGTCTTCCAGGTACCGCAGCGGAGTAGTTGGACTCACACGATCAGATTCTACCGTCCTTCCTCGCGCCGAACATAGTTATGGGGCGCCTTACGCGAAAGATCGGTTCTCAATTGGTCCAGACGCTCCACCGATACCATCAAATGCAGATAAGCTTTACGAACCACCGAAGAAACCTAGGAATCGAGAAGAGCCGAAAGAAAGCAAACGGGAGCTGGTGTTGAAGAGGAGGTCGAGTACGGGTAGTGTCGCTAATGTCAAGGCCCTGCCTCAACCGCCTACACTTCCATCACCGCGTCCTGTCGGCACTCTCCTTACTCCTGGCGTTGAATTCGATATGAACTCTATTATACAACCTACAACCCCAGAACCTGACCCACGAAAACCGCTCGCCGTACCGCGTTCGCCATTACCCCTACCTCCAACCCCCAAACTACCTTATCTATCATCCGAAGACGGCAATAGTTCCAACCGCGGAAGCTCCAATGGCGGAAGTTCCAACCGTGGAAGCGTGCCCTCCGAATACCAAGAGGCCATGCGTCCTTTCCCACTAGATTCAGACCTCCTTTCGCCTGACCTGAACCAGTTGTCGCCGTCTGCGTCTTCAGAGGACGGCACGCGCAATGGCGAGAACCTGGAGGACGTTTTAAATTATTATTCCCTTCCTGATTCGCCGGATATCAATCCTTCCACGAGTTTTAGACCTGCGTTCTCTCCGATAAGTGAAGAGTCGAATTCGCAGTTGTCTCCGCCGTTGTCTTATAAAAGTCCGGAGAGGAGGGATTCACATAGACCTGTTGGAGCGCGGAGTCCTTCTGGTAGTCCTCGCGGTGCGTGTTTGCCTTCGAGTCCGAGTTGTGAATAATGATTTACTGATGCCTTCATGTAGCTCGTGGCGAATCTGTCTCGCTACCTCGAAGGCCGAGTGAACGTAATTTTTCTAGACAGGCTTCCCTGCTCAGCGTTGCGGAACAAGCAACGGTTTCACAAGTAAGGATTTTTCTCGTATTTTAATATGCAAAATTTAACGTAGTCATAACTAGGTATCTTCCCCCATCAGCGTCTACAGCTCATCATCCAAAGCCAGTTCCATCACCGATCTTCTCGCACCACCTCCCGCCAGCACCATATTTACTAGAGCACGCTCTGGCAACGCACCAAGTCCTATCAAAGTCATTCGTGATTCCAAGGATGCAACCGCCTACAACATCACTGTCAGTCCACAACTGCTTGAAGCTGACAGCCCGTTGGAAGATGGTGGCAACAGTGTGTCCCAGGAGTTCCCGGAAACGCCGAACCTGTTCAGTCCGATTCTGACTGGCGGGTCCGGCTCGCCATCAATACCGTCGATGATTATAGAGGGCGCTGAAGTGGCGCCGATGCCTACAGTACCGCTGTCTGCGACGCTGCCTCGAGGTGGTTCACAGAGTGTTGCCCAGCAAATTTTGTTGAATAGAGCTGGGACGACTGTTAGACATGGTCGGCAGCCGAGCCTTAATAAGATCAAGATGACAGGCACAGGGGCCAGGTCTAATTCTCCGTCGACCTCAAATCGACGATTAGTCGATATTTCGAGCACGGAAGAGGAGGAAAAACAGTCGAAGGAAGAATCGGCTTCGACTTCTACTGTTGCGAATGACGTTCCGCAAATAATTCCAGAGATGGTTCGTTCTGCTAGTCCGGAGCAGATAACGAAGTCAAACAGAACATCATCGGTCATTAGCGCCAGGCTCAGCAGGGCGTCCAGTTTGGCACCTAGCATAAGCCAAGGTTCGGATAGCAGCTCGATGTACACTCCTTCAGAAACCTCCAGCCGACGAAAAAAATCTCTCCCAGCAATTCCTGGCTCGCCTTTACCGCCTCCTTCTCCTGTGGCACCATCATCTATTTCTTCCTCTCCTTCGCCTTCTCATCTGGTCCTTCCAGGTCCATCATTCATTCCTCTATCTATGTCAACCACGTCATCCACGCCATCTGTATCTATACCAGTTCCATCACTTCCTGCATCTCAGCTTGCCGAGCCCGTAGCCAATCCGGTTCCTGTACAATCCTTTGCTTCTCGTATTCCTCCGCCACCTCTCATTCCACCTCCTTCGCCTACACCGTCGCAAAAAGCCCGTGTGAATCCTCGCGCTGTGCGGTTGCCACCGCCGGCTCTGAACATCAGCAATGTTCCCTCGGTGTCGGAAAATACTGTCGCTGTCAATGGGCCAGAGACAGGCTCTCCTGTGTCTTCCGTACCTTCTCAACCCGAGTCCAATCCCGTTCAACAACCGGCAGGTTTCCCGAATCCAAATGCACCTGCAGTAGCCCACTTACGAGAGCAGAAGGCTTTGACCTACAACAACGTATTCGGACGTGATTCGGATATCTTCAGAGCCACTTCTCTGGGCTCTCCTCCGCCGTATTATCAAGCGGTCAGCGATGCTATTGCCCATAGTAATACCCAAACGCCTACCCAATTTCCTGCTAATACCACATTCACGTTTCCTTCTCAGACTCCAGGGCCAGCTGGCCCTTCGACTGCTGCTCCAGCTCAAAACGATTGGACGCCGCACTTAGAGTCGAGGACACCTGCTCTCGCGAGAGAAAATTCGATAATCAGCCAACGGTCTCGGGTACGGCCGCCGTTGCCTGCAGGGCCTCGCCGTCCGAGTCAGATCCAGATGAATGGTCTTCCATCCCTTCGTGACCGTTCAGCCTCGATATCTTCCGTTGGTCAGTCAATTCGCGAAAGAGATGCCAGTCCTACATATTCGCCCAAGTTCCAATCGCCAGCACCGAAATGGAGAGGGTATACGATGGAGGCGGCCAAGTGGACGTTTACGTCGGCGCAGCTACAAGCCATCGTGTCTCGAGCTATTCGACAATCTGCAGAGGCGTCGTCCATTCGTTTATTGCGCCTTGAAATTCTAGATAATGATATACCCGAAGAAATCCAACGCCTGGAAACTCAACGAACAGACTTGAAGAACCGCTACAAAACATGGGCTCGAAGGCGCGCTGCTCTCATCGAGGGTTTGTCCATGTATATGAACGGAGGTGATGAAGAGGCACCTGCATATGCGATACGCATGGTGGATGATTTGAAGGAAGTCACTGTCATGTTGGACAAGTTCGCGGACGAGCTGTATAATGTGAATGCGCAGCTGAAGCACCTCGAAAGCCTAACTCTTATCCACTCGGGTAGTGCGCTCTCCATGGCCCTGCGCAAGCTCAACTCTAGTTTCCTGAAACAAGTCGCTGAAAATCAAGTTCTGCGAAACCAAGTGCAGACATTGGAGGCTGAACGGAACGAAGCGTGGCAACATGCAGAAGACGCCGCCAACGAGCTAGATAAGATGGAGAGCCTTTCTTCGTCGAGACGGTCCAGCCGTATATCCGCCGTGAGAAAGTCGAGTGTCCGAGTGTCGAAGGCTGGGTTGCGTACACCCAGCCAGAGACTGAGCCAGTTGTCTTCACGTGGCAGCAGTTCGCATCCGTTTGGACAAATACCTAGGAGTCCAATGGCGCGCCCGCAAAACATACCCCCAGTACCTGCGATACCCAGGCGGCGCCCTCCGGACCTTTCCACAGATATTCCGAATCGTTCTTCAGTACGCAGCTTGTTACTTTTTTCACTGGATATCTTACTGATAATTAATTTCTCAGGTTGCATCGCCAGGTTATACCCCAACGTCCGAAACTCGAGCGTTGATTGAAGCCCAGGACGAGCTCTATGCGATGCTGGGCATCAAAAATCCGGAACGACCGCGTCGTTCCCGTTCCAACACTATCAGCATAATGTCTGGACCATCGACCGCCGCTCATTCATCTTCGCAACATGCATTCCCTCCAATGGTTCGCGCTCCTGACACACCCGCATCTATGACATTCCGACGGTCGTCCTTACCTGGTGATTCTACGCTGGCCGAAGCTTACAATGCTATGGCCGCCGATGTGAGTCCTCTTAACTTTTCTTCGTAGATTTTTTGGCTGATTCAATTTTTTGTAGCGCAATGCAGTGTTAGCTACTATCGACATGTTATCATCCACAGATTAAGGACATTTACGTCTCACTTAATATACATATATCTTATTTAAGTTATCACATGCATTGTTTCGACGATTTGGCTCCAAATCCAGACAATCTCTTATCATAGTCCATTGATCTAAATTGGTGGTAAAAAGGCATTACAGACACCCGCTTGATTACACTACTAGATACAATACGGCGTACACTGAAAGCATGGACTAAGCATGAAACCCAGGACATAAGAAAAATGAAAGCAAAGCATATAAAATCTTGGAATTTAAGAATAAAAAGATGAAAGAAAAAAATGTATGGGCAGAATAATCAATGACGGATCCGCTTTCTCTTAACCCGAATCTCGGGTGTTCCCTCTTCTTCTTCCATATCCTCATCAACACCGTTCATCTGGTTGGTATCCTCGTCGTCGTCATCCGGCCGAGGACGCTTCAGGGAAGATTTGGGCGTCACAACATCTTCAGTGGGTTCAGGTTCCTCTGGTTCTTCAGGCTCCTCCGGTTCTACCTGTCCTTCCTCGGATGGCGTCAAAGAATGCAAAGGAGAGCCGGACAGTGCTTTTTCTATAGGCTCGATTTCTTGAGAAGGTGATTTGCGACTATATGTAGCTTTTCTACGAGGCCGAGCCTTGGGTGTGACAGGCCCGCCTTCTTCACCTGTACTCTCTCCTGCAGTATCAGGATTTGCACGAGTAGCTCGACGCGGTCTGGGTTTGGGTCGTGGACGCTCCTGCACATCTTCATCCTGTGTCCGTTCTGCTTCACTTTCCTCTTCGCCACTGGAAGCACCTGCCACGACGGCTTTCTTACGGCCTCTCTTCCCTTTTGGCATCGCTGTGATTACGTGATCAGACAAGAGACAAAAGACGTTATATGAAGCGACGCACGATTTTCCTTGGCCATGATTACGTTGAGTCGTTTCTCGTAAGCTCGTTGAGGTTCCCATAGTTTGGCCGTTGCGGAAATTTCGATCTTCGCTTCAGCTAGGGCCTGATCCATATGAGCTTTGCTGGTAGTGCAAAAAGCCTAATTAGACACGATATAGTAAAGCAAAGCATAAAACTAACATCTTCAGGGCATCTCGGCTCTCAAGGGCACCAAGAAGGGGTATAAGCACTTTGAAGAATGCAAGGGCTCGCCTGAGAGATCTCTTGTTTCCGTTCGCCACGTAAGCCGCGATACGTTTGCTGATCCATGAAAGCACATTGGTTTGAATTTGTATGACGTATTGGGCAGGCAAGCGACGAATGACAGATAGCTGGGTTCCGCGCACGATGAAGCAATTAGATAAGAGTTTAGCGAGTTGTGTGGCTTTTTTTGTATTGCGGACAATGCCGTCGAGAACAAGGGTATAAGCCTAGCAAGATATAACATATGAACAACATACTTCGAAAAGAAAGAAAAAAGGAAGTACCTCTTGGAGAGCCTGTGTAAGGGTTGCAACAACGATTTGAGGGTTATCTTTCATGACGCTTTCTTCTCGGAGGATGTCGACAACAACCCTTGAGCATGCATCAAAGACTGGTTCAAGGCGTTCATAATGCGCTAGAATGACAGCGCCATGATGAATGTGGATGGCTCTGCAATGTATTGCACGAAGGAACGTCGAGACAACGTCAATGAAGAGATATTCTCGCTCCAAAAGATCCCTGGAATTGTTCTCGACTGAGAGAACATTGTCAGAAAATATAGGACCCTGAGTGTGTTCCAACAACAACGAACCTTCTTTTGGTGCTTTCTTAGTCTTCTTAACCTTCTTAGGCTTGTTACCCTCGGCGCCATACGCGTCATCGCTGCCTCCTTCAGCATCGCTCTTTTCCGATTCAACTTCCTCGTCTTCCTCGTCCTCATCGTCTTTACCGAGAAATTCAGCATATCGCTCAATTTCAGCCTGGATGTAACCTGCGCAGCGGTATTGCACTTCATCGTCCAATGTGAGAGCAAGGGAAGCAGTGGGTAATGGTTTGCCATCCGGAGAGACGGCATTGGAAGATGAGAACAGGACGTGTAGATCAAGGAGATGTTTGAAAGCCTGAAAGTCACAAAATAAGGCAGGTCAACACGCTGCGTACACAGGATCAATATCAAGACATACCGCTCGCTTAACTCCTTCTACAGTGTTTGATTGCGTTCCAACAGCGTACTCTATGAGTTTCTCTAGAAGGGCTTCCCGTTGCTCTTGGAGGACCTCCTTATACCGAACGTCCTCAGGCGTAGGTTCGGTGTCTGCTATTAAACCCTTCGTCTTCCACAGAATATGCAGCATAAGAACATGGAGAGCTTGTTCGATCATCTTTCCCCAACCCAACGTCAGCTGGCTGTAACGTGACAACAAACAGAAAACACAGCGTGCTCACCATCTCCTCTTCCTTATATCCGAGTCTTCCTCTTTCCACAAGAGCATTGAGAATATCCCATGCACTGCTCTGCTTTCCGCCCTCATCTTCTTCTATCCATGTGGTCATATTGCGCGTTCCAGCCAAAACAGCAAGGCGCGTACACCAAGCACTCAGTGCCAGAACTTCATCTTCCGAGAATGATGCGATCTCAATCTCATCCCGTCCCGCAATGGTGTCGCGGAGTTGAGTCGAAAGCTCGTCCTCGAGCTCGAGGATCTTGGTGCTGTTGGAGTTAGACAAGCTGGTTGCCTCCATGAAGTAACGGATGGCGGTCATCGCATGGGCCAGGACCTTTGCTGAAGAGTGGGACATGAATTGCTTGATGACATCGTCCCAAAGCGCAGTGTATGCCTGGTTGAATGCGTGAAAAAAAAATCAGAATCGGCGGGTGTGTATAATAAGAGCAGATGGGAGGGCCTACAGTGATCATGCGCATCTCCAGATATAGATCCAAGTTCATCAAAGTTGGGATGATCAAAACCTCTGCAATCCGTCCTTGGTCTGACTGATGCTTGATGAACAGCCGTGGCAGGCCTTTGATGAGTTCTCGTGTGACATTATTCGAGACATTCTCCTCCTCGCCCTAAAAATGATTGCGATGTGAACTCAGAATGTGATCATATTCGTATATGCCATAAACATACCTTCTTTCCACCAGTGGATTCTTCCTTGGCCAATCGAAGAACGGCGACTAAGACCTCCAGGAGAACACTCTCTTCGACTTCTTCCAATCTCCAAGCATCCGCCACCTGGAGCTCGTCGATGTGTTTCTTGCCATTGGCCCTGGCCCGGGGCCGTGCAGCTGTGTCGGCCTGGCTCTCATCCTCAGGAACTGAGTGGTCAAGAAGGAGCAATTCGAGGAGTTCTTCCCAATCACTTAACGGCTCGAGCTCCGTCCTCAACGCTTCAACCGCAAGCGGAATGCGCCCAACTTTCTTATCTGTCACCAGCGCAACGACCTCTTTCCGCCTGTTGATCCGCCTCGACTGCCCATTTACGCCCTCCTCATCGCGCGGAGCATCGTCGCCGATCTCCGACTCCTCCGCATCACCCGCGAGAGTGTCTAACGCCTTTCCCCATTTTACGAAGAGCTTGGCGAGGATCTTAAAACCGATGCGCTCCTTGTCCTTGTCGCTGGGTTTGTGCTGAGCGTTGAGCTGCTCATCAACGTCTTCTTCCCAAACTGCGTGTACAAAGGGGCTGACGGCCCGTCTAACTCGGTTCTCTCCGTCGAAGAGCAGGAGACAAAGTTTCTCCTTCTCCTCGTCTTCGAGAGGGTAGTGACTCTCGATAGCAATGAGGACATGGATGACTGCGACGCGTATTGAGAGCTCTACGTCGGAGGTGGCCATTTCGAGAAGGCGAGACTTGAATCGTTCGGTGAAATGAGTGAGTGAGGGTGTAAATTCTGCATGTTCGTAGACTCCTGAGAGTGCTTTGACAGCTTCAAGGCGTACGTGGTTATTCACATCGGATAGCACCCATCCGATGTAGCGTAGATAATGAGCTTCGAGAAAATAGTCGGGGTATTTTCTGAGCCATAAACCGATGGCACGTACACATTCTGCACGAATGTTAGGGTCGAGGTCTCGGAAGCGGTGAATGAAAACTCTGTTAGGGAAAAAGGTCAAATCAACTTCATGTATGCGCTCGTTTACAACTTACCCGTCAACGAAATCCCTAATAAATGTCTTCAATTTAGTCTGTCGGCGCTTAACTGCTTGGGCCTTCTGCTCAAGCTCCTTGAGACGAGGATTTGGCCCTTTTCCGGTCTTTCGCTTCTTTTCGCCTTCTCGTTGGCGCGCGACAACTTCGGCTTCTTTGTCGACAGCAGCGGCAACATCGCATAAAGCCGTTTCCGCTTCGAGCGCAATAACAGTGGCAGTGTGTCGGAAACTTCGAATTTGTGACGAGGACATGGAAATGACCCAGTGCTGCAGTGTTTTCATCATTTGAGTGGAATAAAGGGCTCCTAAATCGGCAGACGAGATGATGAGACGTTCTATCCATTCGGCGAGTGATTTTCGGAAGCGTTTGAACACGGGTAGTTTCGAGGTTAGTGGATACACGGGCGAGTTTTCCTACAAAATGTTTCATATATATGTAAGTAATGCGAAAGTCAATTTGGGCGCACCAATTTCAGAGATTCAGTGAAATCGTCAAGGGTGCTGACGATGCCGTCAAAATCAACAGCCTGGTCGGCATCCACCGAGTCGTTGGATCCACATGAGCGGAGGACAAGGTTGATGAGTTCGGCGAGAGCGGATTCGGGGGAATTTTGAAGAGATTCTAGGAAATCTTCGGCGCTAGATTGCAGGGGAGATGCGGGGTTCATAATAGCATCTAAAGCGCAAGAACTTGAACTTCAGAAATTAGCACAGAGCTACCTGGATACTCACTGAAAAGTGGGTTATCAGCCGAAATTTTGGTGTCCTTCGCAACTTGATCTGCATCGTACGGGCTCTCTCCTTCCTTGGGCTTCCTGCCTCTGCGCACTTTAAGTGGCTTTGGTTCGGTGGCCTTCTCTGCTCGTGGTTTCCTGGACGTCGAGGGGGTTGCTTTTGGTTTCGGAGAGGCTTTGCGCCTAGGTTTCCGTCCGGACGCGCCTTTCGCTTTGGGCGCCTCGTACCCTTCTTCCTCATCCTCTCCGTCATTCTCCTCTTCACTGTCCGCAATTTGCGCGTCGGTTGGATCAGGCGTATCGTTCTCGGTGTCGCTCTGGTTACGTTTCCGCTTCTTGGTGGCTGAAGCTGCTGCCGCTGATTCACCTGTCAGTACGACACATCGACGAAGTTCCAGGAGAGAAACATACCTGAAATAAATGGCTGGACGGCCTTCCTGTCTCTCTGCGAGCGCCGTGGCGCTGGAGAGTTCGTATCGGACATGAGGGTGTGTGACAAGTCGCGTCGCGTTGCTGCACGAGGAATAAGGTCACCTTTTCGCACAGCCACATAATAAACAGAATGTAAAATATTGGTAATATACTCGTAGAATATCATAGAATTCAGGAGTACACTGGGCCACATCATACTCTAGATGCTCTCAAATATTTTTTCAGCAGATATAAATTTATACAGAACTATAGCTACAGACTAATAAACGACTACCTATTTTATGTGCAAAAGGAACTGCTGCCCTTTGGAAATATCCAGATAAGGAAGGTAGTGTCGACGCTGCTTGCATGATATTTTGTATCTATATTTTTCCTAATTTTCTCCTCGATATATTAATTCTACAGCATTCTGGATTCTTCAAATTTATAGTCGCTCAAACATATGAGCGACTATAACATACAATCCGATGCTTGAGATTCTAAGCCTAGTAAAACTTTGAACTTTGTATTATGTAATCATCCAATTACCCAGATCTAGACTTTTTGCTGCACTGCCACTACCATTACTTTTGTATCATCATATGTACCTGACGTGCCAGGTTCAACTCAAAGCCAGTCCAGAGCAAACTCAATCCAAAAATGCAACCGGATCCTGTTCCATGTTGCTCACCTTGACTTGAAACGCTCTCGCACAAAACCAGTGGACTGGCACTCCAGCAGCTGCCAGAGCTGCTCTGCAAGCTTTCCTATCACATTTAGGGAGTGGTATTCATGGAAGCATCTCATGCAACATTCCACACCACAGTTGGAGCTCCAAACTTGTCGGTGAGCACTAAGCCCCATTTTCTTCGGATGCTGCAATCTAACCAACTCTTCTGCGCAGTTAAAGCCCACAGTAGAACTCATCGAATACGTTGTCGGTCAAATCACAACACCGAAGATCTACACTCGTCCGCCCGGTATCATAATCGACGTCGCGCAATTTCAGCCCACAGATCGCCCCATTGAAGATAGATTTTCTGTAGACTTTGATATCAGCCAAAACCGCTTGATTGTCGGTTTGTACGATGGTAAGTTGGCCCTGCCCGTCTCAACAGACGCCCGACTTCATTTCATTTGTCTGACTTCATCAATGGCGGCGTTTTTCTCCCTTTCTTTAGGCCATGGCGGATCAGAAACTGCGCACTACATCAGTAACGAACTGCCACTTCGTCTCCTCCACCATTCTCGGAGTAGCGCAGAGCATATACGTCAATTCAAGGAGCTGGACGAATCAATAATTCACGACTTCAGGCATGATCACTCAATCATGCGCCGAAAGTCAAATGAATGGGTCCACCACGCCCAGCTTATCAAGTCTGGAAGCACGGCGTTGATACTCGATATCGATTTCGAAAGTATGGAGGCTGCTTATGCCAATGCAGGAGACTGCCGAATGGTCGTATGCGATCCCAATAGTACGGCAATCTTACTCCAGACGGAAGACATGAACATGAGCACTTCATCAGAACGAGAACGCCTCGCACGAGAACACCCTCACGAAGAGCAGATGATCGTTGGGGGCCGTCTTTTTGGACGCTTGATGTGTACACGAGGTCTGACATTTACTCTGGTATTTCTATTCTATGACTTACGATGCGCCACGATTAAGGCTTTGGCGACGGATATTTCAAGCTCCCAATAGGAGTTTTCGGCCAACACAGGAGATATATTGACACGCTTTCTGCTATCGAAAAACGAGGGAAGATACCCATGAATTGTCAATACGCGCCGCTTTTCCATGCATATAAAACGCCGCCATATATCACCCCAGTTCCAGTAACAGGGACTTGTCAATTGCGCAAGGGTCACCTTATCGTATTGGCCACGGATGGCTTCTGGGACCTGATTTCCAGTCAAAATGCGATGGATATCGCATTTGAGGGTTTGAGGACTGATGGAGTTGAGGATCTAGCTAGATATCTTCTGGACCGCGTGAAGACTATGTATGCGCCAGATGACGATATTACGCTCATTGTCATGCGACTATGATAGTCTGTGGGTACAACAGGGTATGAGTTCTTGTCGATCTCGATTAATACTAGGTCCGGCTTTCCTTCTATCTCCATGTTGAAGTCATCTGAACCCCTTTACTTTCAGATTACTCACATTCTCGTTCTTTTTTGTACTTGATATAATTGCGATATTACGCCTCTGGAGATAAGAAATTGTAGCTTGGGAGATTTTAATTACGACGAAAATTCGAAGCCGGCCCGACCTTCGACGCCAGCATGACTTTCTTGCGACCGCTGAGCCCTATCGGCCTCGTGTATGTTCAAAACATATCATCTGGTGTGTTTAAACCCTTCTGGTGACGAGTGCAAGGTATCAATTGACAGCCACGCATTTCCCGATAGTGCCGGTAAATGCTGATTGGCAAGTCCCTGTTTTATCCCTACGATTTGGGTCTAACAAATGCGATATATGCGTCCAGCTGGTCTAATTGTCACGAAAGCAAGGCGGAATATCATCTCCCAAGTATTGATATCATGTCCACAGCTGCTCGACTTCAAATGACGGACGTCAACATAACTTCCACGTGTCGACGACAATCACCGCGAACATTCAACTCAGTTCTAAATCCATAGACTCATCATGAAACAAAAAGAGCTAGACCAGAGGTATACAAATACTTCTAGCATTGTGAGGTGCAGCCGCAGGATGCTTCGGGGTGGCATGATGTCTATCAGCTTCTGATTGTTATCCCCCAGAGGGAAATCATTCCCTGCTGGCCCATATGCTGACAGTAGTCGTGCTCGATGTTCTAATTTCTAGCTGATTGCTCCGTGCACGATTGATTGGAGCAGACTGGCGCACACTTTGAACTGCCACCTTCGCGAACAACTGATGACTGGAAAACGTGTTGATATGTCGATATTCATTGCTCGACTGGTCTACATATAAGCCGTCCATTCACCCTCTCTCGACATCGGAAAGAGGCGCAGCTCCGAGGTTTTGTTCCGCCTCATGATATCGATAACCAGTGATGCCCGATCCCGATTCAAGGCTATTGCTCCGCCGTCCGTTCCTTGAGTGTATATGTGAAGTACTGCAGTTCGCCTGGGATGCATGAAGAAAATTTATAATTTCGTGGGGTTGCCGATGGATCTCCGAGGAGTCCCAAAATATTGGGAATTCCACATACCCAGTCACGGAAAAGGAAATAATACACATGCCAAAAGGATACCCGGAAACATGTACTTGTACACCGTACATGTACGACGGTCAGTCAACATTTGAAATATTCAGAATGATATGCATGTAATCTATGAGAACTGGATTTCGAAGGGCAAAAAATCGTGTTCTGGCAAAGCCTGAGAAATTTAATCTGAACTGTCGGCCACAATAACGATCAATCGCACATATTTGTCTCCGGCCGGCCATGCAAGAGGCGATGCTCCTCTCATCTTGCCTCCACCACATCAATGACGCCTCCACTGGATCTTCGCCGAATTCCGCCTCTTTTCTTGATATCCCGCAATGACGCGACGTATCACTCGCCTTACGAATATGGAGCTGACGGAACGTACAACTGAAAGGCGGCAGTGACAGCATGTCGCATTTTGAACCTCGCGTATCGTCGCGTGGCTGAACCTTGTTGTAAACTTCCCTTGCTTGTTGGAACCCAGACCTGGGTGACGGGCAGAAAAGCAGCGAAATTTTTGCATCTCAATGAATTCTAGCGACGCGTATGAACAGGCTGGGGTGCTGTGTAGTGAGAACTGGTGTATTAGGCGAGTCTCACAGATGGTCCAAACCTGCCTCAGAACTGACTGCACAGTCAGTGTTCAACATACGTGATACGGCATTTAGAAGAGCAGATCATGATCGGAGTGACGTGGGGAGAACAGTAATTTAGGTACTGTGAGTTTGTTACACAGCTGCTGCAAATCTGCTGACACAATGATATGTAGAAAAATTAGTCGACCGCGTCGGAGTGGTCAGCATGGACGAATGACGGCGTCTAGGATGGAAGCGCGGACAACCTGAGAAGATGAACCATGGCCAAATCTAATGCCGGGCGTTATTTTACCTTCTTAGGCAAGCATTCCAACCGACAGGAGCCCTCAATTCTACGCTCACAGCATTTCAGCATGATATGATTTCATTTATTGCGGCTTTAGCGCTCGCCCCATCGCCTTGTGCAAGATCTTCGGCCTACACCACCGCAAACTCGCGGTTCCTTACTTGCAGACTTCTCGCCACCAAAAAAAGCAGGTGATGATTCCCCGGCTCGGAACGAAATCCATCCAAATTAGATGAATTTCCGATAGGCGGTAAACTATAAGTAGCGAACGCTCATGTTTGAACCTACTCAAAATTTCTACTACTATCCGCTCTGCAATGTCCTATCCCTCCACACCAAAACCTATCTCATACGCCGAGGCCGTCAGGACACTCAACCTCTCCGACGTACAAGACGACATCAACGACGCCTGCGGCAAGCTCGCCACCGCCATGAATGCGATGATGCAGAAATTCGACTCCATCACTAAGCAAATGCACACTATCGATCTCAAGAGGTTGAACGCTCCATTGAAGCCAAAATGGGACTCTGTCCACAAGGTGCGCTGCTTTCGTCTTGGAACAGCGCCGATAATTGATGTGACTCTTCAGGACTTAAGTGATCTACTCTGGCAATTTCGCACGAACTCTGGGGTTATATCCGGACGCTTGAAGCGTGAGCCACATTCCCATCGCATGTTTGCTTCTTAGGTGACTCATTGCGTTGAGAAGTGTTCTGTACTACGGTCTTGCCAATGGCAGCGCGGAATTTCGATGGAAGATCGGGACGACACAGTTATCGCGACGAAAATATACAAATGTTAAGGTCTTATATGGCGGTATGCTTGCATCACCTTTCCGACCCTTCAAGTTGTTCATTACCCAATGTAGATCTCTGCCGAGCATGCTGCAATTACTGGGACCTTGACCGACCGTATAGTCAGACTGAGCGCTCAACTGGTCGCCTTTATGACCGAGTTCACCAAGTTTGCAAATCGACATGCGGTGAGCGGTCAGAAGGAAATGGGCGATTTGTCCCAGCGACTTGCAGAATTAGAAACTCATGTGCGATAGTAAGTGGCGGCTTCCTTGCACGTTGCAATTACCGAAGGGGCTAACATTTGCTCCCTTGTAGTTTACTTACCACGGTAATTCAATACGTATACTTCGTGTATTCCAATAACTTTTCTGATTTCCCTCTCCCTTCAGACTACCGGAGTTTCGAACACAGATGTAGCCCATTTAGTTTTTACCTCATCCCGCCTTGTGTCTTCTGCTGGAAAGACCACAGGTCGGTCGAGGCTTACTAGAAAACCAATCGTAAGTCCGGTTCTGAAACCTCATGGTGATCCACCTGACAGCTTATTTAAGGTATTGGACGGGGACTTGATAAATATCGGCAGAGCTTATGAGCACGTTGATCGTAAGTAATTTGAAGTCTTGTTGTGCGTGTGAGGCCCTTGTACTCATGTACCTCTGTATGTGTATTCTTGCAGGAAAGCGAAACGAGGTTGCCCATGCACAGTATGCTGCCCAGCTGCGCCAGGATCGTATTGACCCCCTTGCTACCGCCCAGAACATGCTATCATCAATTCTGCTAGATCAGATGCTCAGTTCAGAGTCTGGTCTGAGCATATTTTTGTCGATATGGGCACGACTGCGCACCGATTGCAACGAAATTTATCACTGGGTCAAGAATCCCGGTCAATCTGTGAGCCCCCTGGTTCTCTGATGTTCCATTTTTGTGCTGTCAAGACTTACTTTTTTTATCTCGTTTCTTAAGGCGGTTCCCCCCGCCATAACATGTTACGTCGAAAATGGCAGCACTCTCTATGCCCCTTTAGCAACTGCCCTTGACGCCTATTCGGAAGCTGTCGACCCTTCCATCTATACCCTGGATCGCCGCGAAGCCCGCTAAAGCGCTTCATCGTGCTGTTCAACCATTGAATATTTCTTGCTATCACGATATCCTCGCTACGAGTCTAACTCTTCGGACTGCATACTGTACTTATACCATGAGCATTAATTTTACAACCTTACTCCACATGTGTCTTGTATCTAATGACGTGTGTTGATAGCACACACCATACTTTGTTGCCGAAAATATTCTATCAAGCGCTAATCGATTCTCTTTGACGGTTGACTGAACCCAATCAGCATTGTAGAGCGTTTCAAGTCCTGCCGTGAATCACAAACACCTAGGAGTCACGATGGCTGCAAATTTCCTTCCATGAAATTTTTAGAACTCCTATATGTAAGTACTCATGGCAGAGCTTAGCATCATGCAGAACATTCAACAAACATTCAGTTTCAAGGGCGCGCTATATGGCGTGCACATCGCACTGATATATACCGGCATATAGTTATTATTATCTCGTCCACAAAAGCCATTTAGGTGTTCTCCGAGTCGTCTGCGCACTCAGTTCCGGGGTAGTGATCCGTCTAAGTCGAAGATTTCTCCGCTTCTCGGGAAACATATTAAGAGAAAAAAGTGACACATTCAATCTTAGGGAGCAAAATTCGGTGCCGCAGCACATTCCACATCTGTCATGAACAGCGATGAGTGATTTAGAAGTTTTGGCTCTCGAGACTCTATTGGGTCTTACCTCCGACAGATACGGCGGGTTTCAATTTTGAAAAGCTTGATTCCACGTTGGCTCGCTGGCATTTCACAAATATATCGGGCATCCGAAGCCCAGGTATCGGGCGTTTCCAGTCCTACTCCATAACGCGAACGGCCTCTGGCGGCGAAAGAAAGATCATAGATTTATACTTGATCCGTCCCCCTCGATTCCGAGCCCTGCCAAAAAACAAAAACAGGATAACATACTTGATACATGGAGTTCCTATATGTACAGAAAAGTTCGCAGAAAACATGATTTTGGAAGATACAGATGACCATCCATCAAGAAATGCCCAAACAAAAAAGTGCGAGGCAGAAACTGACGAATGTGAAGACGCCGAGGATGCTGTCTTTAATTGGGGCAGAAGATGCCACAAGGGGAAATGCTCAAAAAAGATGTGTAACATGAAGTGTAATTTTTGAAGAGGGTATGCGAGTGCGAAAAAAAAAATATGGAGTTTATACAGCATGTGGGAGAAGGGGGCGCGAAAAAACAGACAACAAGAAAGATTGCAAAAGATGAAGATTGACCATTGCGGAGAAGGGTGTCAAACAAAGAGAGAAGCGTCCAAATCCACGGAAAAGTCCAGGACGGCTATTTTCTGGTCATGAGAAGTGCTGTTCCGATGAATCGTGAGTTGAGTTAAGCAAAAGTCTAATGTCAGAGAAGGAAGCGCTGAGACCCACCTCACGATGCGACAAATGTCAAACTTGACATCGAATATATGGCTGATATGAGTTGCTTTGAACTCCCGTATTAGTTTACCTGGAGTGGAAGAGTGACGCCGACTGTGTAAGTAGAGACCCAACTGCTTCGTCAAAGAATATGGACGCACCACTACCCAGGTCCCAAAGCTTGATTGTCTTGTCATAACTTGCGCTGACAAGCCTTCCGCTGCGTGGATCAAAGGACAAGGCGCGGACAAGCGCTTCGTGACCCACTAAGGTGCGGAGACAGTCTCCTGTCGATGCACTCCACACTTTGATTTTGCAGTCATTCGATCCGGAGACGATTAGATCGTCCTACAGTTACACATAACAGAATTAAGCGAGGTAAAATACCACGGCAATGAATAGAAATTTACCTTGAACTCGATACAAGCGAGACCGCGATCATGGCCCTCAAACGTTCTCAAGCGCTCGCCGCTCTCAATGTCCCATAATATCATTTTGCCGTCTCCACTGGCGCTGACCTATGAACTATGTCAGCCAAACATGAATGCCCAAAATGTATTCACATACCACTTTGCCGCTCTGCAGTCCAACTGCATTGACAGGGCCTTCGTGTCCTCGTAGAGTGCGATGAAGTTCAAGTGTTTTGCGATCCCATACGCGAATAACAGCGTCCTTGGAACTACCAGATAAATTCATGAGATGGGCAGTCACGCGATGATGAGCTGCGTACATACCAGCTTACAATCCATTGCTTGTCGATCCTCAAATCAAGGACACCGCCGACGTGACCCTTTAGAATCTGCCTGGCCTCACCGGTAACCTCCCTATCGCCTTCGTCCACAGAGCGTCCAGGTTGGGCATCTTCCAAACTAACACAATCATCCAGATCAACTGTGGCTCCAAGATGGAGATCCCAGACGCAAACTGAGCAATCGCTGCTTCCGCTGACCATAAAGCCCGTCTTGACTGCGGAGCGTTTCCTCTTTGCACCCCGTCCGTCCCGAGACTGAGTAGAGGATCCCTGGGGTAGGTCATCAGACTGCGAGGCATTTCCGCCACCCGAAAACTCGCTATCATCAGCGGAGTCTGTGTCTTCTGCAAGGGAGTCGCATTCCCAAGCACGGTCCCAGTCTTTCTCGAATTTGAGACACAAGACGCTTCCGCGATGTGTACCAACGAGCGTCCCTAGCAGCTTGCCAGTCCGCAAGCTCCAAATCTTGATAGTGCGGTCGCGCGAGCCGGTAATAATGCGTCGTGAATCGAACTCGAGGCAGTACACGCTATGGTGGGGTTTCAATGGATCAGATGGAACAAGACCAAAAGTGAATCATACCTATCAGTATGCCCAGATATCTTCGTGAGCGTAGGTTGGAAGAGTGTAGCGGCGCCTTCCAAGCTCCTGTGGTTATCTGCGATGGTATCAAGGCTCGCAGCATCGTAAACGCCACCCATACGCCTGGCTGAATTGATGGATGCAGGGACACGATGCGTACCCGCCCAACGTTTGTCCAACTCCAAACGTTCGCGATAAAGCACGCGCCAGTCCAGGCGGAGTGGTGCGCTTATTATAGGCGCATCACAAATTGGTGTAGGCAAACCCAAGAGACGTTTCGCCTTCTGTCCAACCTCGACCAGGTCGAAATCCCACGTCCTGCCAAGAGCCATTCGGGGACGTCCTGGTGTGCGCATGTCAAAGCCGGCAGCTCGCCTCAGGTCGATGTTCCATCTACTCAGGAATAATGTGCGCCATATTCCGTTGTCACTGGCTAGTCGACACCATGTCCTCGAAACGAGGCGGCAAGATAGAAGAGCGCGCAACGCCTCGTGGGGGTCCGAATCAGACTCGCTGATAAGCAGACTGCTTCTTCCAGGAGAAACTGGGGCACTGAACGAGATAGAGGCGCCGAATCGGGTGGAAATGGGTAAAGGACAAAGTTGGGACAGAACGTGCAGAGCTAACTCTGGTGGAAGCAATGAAAGAATGTCTTTTTTACGTATTAATTACAAGGATAATGATAATAGGAAGGATACACTCACCTATTCCATGAACCGCCCTTGAGTCAATGAAACATGCTTCATCGTCGATTAATTCACCTTCCTCTCCGTCAAGCGGAGGAAGCTCCAGATAATTAATGTTGTCCTGAAGGTCGCCATTTCGAGGGGAGAATAGCTTGTTTTTACCTTTGGTCTTGCTAGATGGAGTGTTCCAATACACAGGCGAGTTTCGGCCACTCCTGGTTCCGTTATTTGTGTACCACGACTGATTAGGTGGACGGCGAGGCGATGCGGAAGGCGATGCGGTCCTCGAAGAAGACCTTGAGGAAGAAGGAGAGTTGGAAATGACATTTCCCGAAGATGAAAAACTAAGAATGTTTCTGGAAGGTGAAGAGATCGCCTCCCATAGACGCGGAATGAATGACTTGAAAGATGTCGATGGTTGAGGTGATGAACGATGCCGACTACCTGAGTTATTCCAGTTGGTATTACTCGTACTGGGATTGAGAGCCCGTCCCCGAGAAAAGCTCAAGTTTGCCATGGATGACGAAAGAAACCTGGAATGACTCGTAGGAAAACTCCCGGGTATGACTGGCTGTGTTTCGGTGTCATCGTCGATATCTATCATAGAGAAATCGGCGGTGGGTGCTGGCGACGATGGCCTATGGGTAGTCGCCCCGATGGTGTCCATTTCCAGCTGGGGTAGATGTTCAGGAGTAGTGAGAAATGGGGAGCCGAGTACAGTGGAGAACAGCCTGGAAAAGCGAGGATCGCTCACGCTGGACGAAGGTGGCGTCACTGGGGATATTGGCCGTGAAAAAGCATGGGTCCTGGTGAACAGCAACCCCGACGACGAGGAACTCCGGTGATGCTGAAGTGGGCTTGTCTCATGTAGCCGAACATCATAAGTGCTCGCGGTACGCCGTGAAGCTGGTCGATTTCTCTGAAAAGCTGAAGGTGGGTTCGAGGTCGCCATAGACGACGAGCATCGACTATTTGGAGTCGTCGTCCCTGTTCAAGAATCAAGACAACGAGCTCGCACGTTAACATTCCTCTTGTAATTGACACGTGACCAATGATCCCGTCCATTGAACGCGTGCCCGATTCTGTCTCAATTTGAACTTTGAAGCCTCGTTGCAAAATGTAAAGCAAAGGAGGTCAGGAACTGATATGCAATATACGTGAATATTAGTGAGAACAAGTATGGTGCTCAGGAAACACGTTCACGATGCTAGTATTGCCTTGAAAGCAATTAAGCGCCCATGCCAGGCCTGAGCTCACACTAGGTCATATTGATGGGCCGAATACGGTACATGTTCCACAGAAAGGTAGAGTATTGTACATACAAATAAAAATCACAGAATTTATGCCATTACTTTCGCCAATTTGCCTCATTCCATATGTAGCAGCCAGCGCGATATTCTTCTCGCCATCGTCCATCCAGATGCTGGAGTCTCGGAAGTGCAGAGAGTAAAGCAGCCTGGAAAAGTTTTCGGTTCAAAAAAGAAAACGGGAATTGCAAGTCCAAGACATGGAGCTTCCACTCGGAAAAATCTGCATTCAGAATGTCTTTACAAAACTTGAAAAGACATAATTTAAGCGTGAAATATTAATTGAAGATATAATCCTTACTTTAAATAATCTCTGGTCATTATTTCCATTGACGAATATGTCTCTCTCTGCAGAGTAGAGCTGTAGTGAATGAAGCTTTGGGAGCTCATCCGCCAGAAGGTGTAATAAATCCGCCGACATAGTTGATATCGAAAGAGAGAGATTTTGCAGATTAGACGGTCTGAGGGCAGTGACAAATTGGGCTATATTAGAGTATGTGACATCCCATTGACGGAATTCGAGTGCGACAAGCTGGTGCATATGCTGATGAAAAAGAGGCGTTGAGGCCAGATTTATATCGTCACGCCATCGCAGGTCGTCATAAATGTCGAATTTTAGAACATGAAGATTTGGAAAGTGGATCATTTGCCATGGCTGGGAGAACCACTGAGCACAGGACGGAAACGAAGGTGAGCTAAAGGACCTGGGGTGCATTCTGACCTCGAGGTGCTGGAGATGGGAGCGATGAGCAGTAAGAAATTCAAAGTGCCCATCGAAATCATGCTGTCCTAGATTGATATAATATTGAATAAGTGTGAATTTGCGCAGAAAAGGAAGGTTGGGGGTGCTTTTTAGAAATGTTGAATGATCTAGACTAGTCGGGAGGTTCAGGACAAAATCCCGAATCGTGTCGCAATGGGCAGCGATAAAGGGAACGAGATCATTGGACATGACGAGTGCCTGGTGACTTGCACTACAGAGAGACCATGATATGGATATGGACAATATTTCCAGTCGGTTTAATTTAGATTTGGGCAAAAGAGGGGGGATATCTTCGATGCCCAATGTTATAGATAGTGAACGCAGATTATCAGCAAACACGGGCCACGATGCGTGGAGAATTTTCAGCCGTTGTGTACGCCAATCGTCTTGCTCAAGATTGATATCGAGGGTCAATGCCGATACCGATGTTAAGGCCGGGACAGTGTCCATAAAGTGATTGAAGATGTCAGTTCCATTCCCATCTGAGTGCTGTCTTTTCACGCGGGCAAGGCGCCGAAGACCCCGCATTGTTTCCATTATAACGTCGCGCATTTTTGAGCGCTTCTTCTTTGGAGGAGTTAGGTCACCATAAGAAAAGACCAGATGTTTTATCCTCCGAGCGATCGGCCACTGAATGTTTCGTCTATAAATTTAAAGATTCAGTACCAGTCAGCAGTTGGCGGATGAACAAAATATTCGGTCGCTCACGGAGCATTGAGGATGTTGTTCGGTCTGGGAACAATCAGGGGATAAGGCATCAGACCAATCGCCATGGTTTTATAGCATTCACCCTGCGCGATACTACATAGAGTTTGATTTACAAGGAGCAGTGTGCGTAGAGACTTTGTGTCCAAGAAACTGGCAATATACTGCCATAGTTCGTAGGGGAGTTCCGCAGTCATGTGGGCTCCCGAGTCCCGAATGGCGGTTCCAGTAGACCGTGCAGTTTGGAGAGTAGATCCGCGGTCGATAAGATTAAATACCTGAATCGAATATAGCTGAAAGACGAAATCCGACCGCCCAGGGAAAGAGCTCGTATCGACGACAATAACTGACGAGGGTATGAGTGGTGGAAAATTGAAAGTTGTTGCTTCAAGTTCGAACTCAGTGGCGACGGAGTTTGAACGCGGCAAGTCCTGTCATCGATTCATGACAAATCCTTAGCATCCACCGAAATGGCGTCGTTCAAAAGCGCTAAGGGCACTTTTCTATTCCCTATCGAATTGATTCATCTTATTATAGATGAAGTCGATGCTCAGACCAGATCCAATCCACGTTCTCGGCTGGGCACACTTTGTGCTCTTTGTCATGTTTGCAGGGCATTCTACTTTGCTGCGCGAAATCAAGTGCTGTCCACGATATCACTTTATCTTCCCGACACCCAAGAATGCACCGCTGGTCTTTTCGACGTGTTGAAAAGCGACTCCTCATCAATCCAGCACATTCGATCTCTGACTCTGAAATTCGATATCAGGCCGATTGCGCACCCTCATGTTACAGATCTTTCGGCAAATTTGGTCAGTCTTGCGCTGCAATCCAACTCGCTACACCACATGTGTCTTGAAGGCAATTCTTCTAAACCGTGCTCTACACCATACTGGGATCAAATTGGCGACCCCGACTTGTTATCAGCCATGCTGAATGGGATACATTCGAATCCTTCTCTCCAATCATAAAAATTTTCTAACATCAACGAGCTTCCGTGGAAAGTGCTTCTTTCACAGTTCAAGTCCAAATCATTACAGACGTTGACGCTAAACAAAATTCACTTTGAGATAGGCGTCCCGGAGGATTCTGAGGGCTGCCTGCCTTCGTCTGAAGCTTTGGAAAAAATCGAGGTCTTGACATTGCTGGGTCGTTCCACTATACGCTCGATCGCAGCTCTTCCCCAACGCATATTCAAACTTCCTATGTCCAGCACGAATCCTACATTTACACATCTTCATACTCTTCGAATAAATACTCCTTCGCGAGGAGAAAATTGGAATGACATTGAGTATTTTATTCTGGGCCTCGCCCCGACTTTGGAAACCTTGGAGCTTCGCATAGGGACAGTTCATAGTGGTCAGTCAATTGTTACAAATCTTCGGTCAGGAAACATTCTCATCCTTTTCCTAGGATCTTTCCATACGATTCTATTCAACAAACTGCAAAGGTTAACCACGTTCAAAGTCTACGCGGAACTGGAAAGTGATCTGCTCGATCCTTTCTTTTTACCGGAGGATCTGTGGGCCATATGTCAGTTCATTCGATGCGCTGCTACATTGTCCCAACTTAAGGCCATACACATCGGTTTTCTCTTCACGATACTAACCGGCTCAGCATCTTTTGCACAACCCCACCAAGCCTCTAATTCGGGTTTTATAAGCAACACAGCGTGGAAAGATCTTGACGCCGAGCTTTCCTGGAGTAAACCGGGGTTTGTGGCATTGAACTATATTTCGTTGCAGATAGAGAAATACTATCACTGCGATAAAGCATCCACGGACGGAACTCGCATCAAGGACGCAGATAGCAACAATATCACCGTCTCCAATATTCTTCCTCTAACGTGCCAACGTCTAACATTACGGGAAACAGATTTCGGCGTGTACTCCATATACACTGCTGATAGTATGCCGGAGTTGGTGGAACACTGGTTCTAACTTAGCGGATGGGTCAACTTGGAATTTCTCTATCAACCCTTTCACGAGACTCCTTTGATGGGTTAACCTGATCGTCATACACGTCAAATTTTTCGTCAATATAAAGAATCTATGTAATAGCCTCAATACACTTGCCCATCTTTTGAGCGTCGTATTCGGACCGGAATTAACACAACTGGAGCAACCGAACTGTACAAGAGCGTCTGCAGCCGCTGGAATTGTTGAATTTCCTGGTGGACAACAAATTATTGGAAAAGAAGACCCCAATTTCTCTTGTCACGTCGTCTTTCTTTGTACAATATGGAGGCACCCTGCAGACTAAATGGATCGTTTGCCATGCTTCACGTATTCTATTCTGTGTGCAAAGCATCCCACTTCTCTCTCTTATGCGTGATGCAGAAAACGTATCGAACCAAATGCATATAATAAGTCTTGGCATGTAACCGATAGATAATACAACAGTCTCGAAAATACTTGCGGATGGTAGATCCAAGCGCGGTCTTCATAATCTACTAATCAAATATATAAGACTGAGCGCATATAACGATCGACTTGTTCAAATATTTTCCATTGGTATGTCCAACTTTTACTGATCCGGTCTACAGTCGTTGCTTAGAGTCGTCCCACAGAATTTACACGAGGCTTGGGTTAGAAATAAATCCAGTCCATCTCGTTTCATCTATGGCTGAAAGGATATTCTGCCCATCGTATCAAGATGGCAGAGACTTGGAATTGCAGACCGCAGAGCAGCTCGGATAGTCTCTCCATTGAGAGAGCTGTACCGGTATTCTACAGCCAGGGAATGAAGCTTCCACCTGGAGTAATCTGTGTTCTGAATGTCTTTGCAAAACTAAAAAACATTTTTTAGACACGATGATGTAAATAATGATATAATTCTTACTGTGAGTAATCTCTTGTCATTGTTTCTATACACATGAATAACCACAGAGTTTATGTTCTGTCGCGCACGGTGACCCTCGCCTTCAGTTAGCTGGAGTGATTTAAGGTCAGGGAGCTCTTCCGCCAGAAAGCGGAATAATTGGTCTGAAAGTCCCATAATTGTAAGGGAAAGGACTTGCAGATTAGAAGGTTTGAAGACTGTAAAAAATTGAGCTATTTCTGAGTAAGGGAGGTCCCTTTGATGGAATTTGAGTTCAGAAAGTTGGTCGATATGATGTTGAAAAAGCGCTATTGATGACATACATATGTCATCACGCCATTGAAAGTCATATATAGATAGCTTTAGAACACGGAGACTTGGAAAGGCGATCATTTGCCACGGTTGAGAGAACCAGTCCATAGAGGACGGAAATGAAGGTAGGCCCCAGGGATCTATGTTAATCTCGAAGTGCTGGAGGTTTGAGCGATGGATGGAAAGAAATTCGAGAAACCCATCAAAATTATGTTGGTCAAGATTGACGTGGCATTGGGAAAGTGTAAATTTCCGCAGGAGCGGAAGTCTTGGGATACTTCTGAATGCTGAAAAGTGTAGACCAGGCCTGATATCCAACGAAAAATCTTGTATTGTGCCAGAATGCGTGGCGATGAAAGGAATAAAATTATTGGATATGACAAATGCAGAGTGACCGGGAGCGAAGGTAGCAGACGACGATTGGAGAGATATTGCAAGGGTTTCCAGCCGATTGAGTTTAGTTTTAGGTAAAAGATCGGGAATATCGTCGAGGCGTGTCTTGATTGAAAGAGAACGTAGATTGTCGGCAATTATGGGCCAAGAAGCATGGAGTATTTCTAGACGCTGAACACAATAATTATCATAGAAAAGGTGGAAATCAAGAGTTAACACCGACACGGAGGATAAGGCTGGGACAGAGTCGATGAAACGATTGAAAATGGGGATGGCTTTGTCGAGTCGGCGTTTCTCCTTCATGTGATGAAACAAGTAGAGTACATGCTTTGCTTCCAACAAGACGAGGCGAATTTTGGACTGTTTGAGCTTTGGGAAATAATACTGCTCGCTTTCTCCATACGAAAAGACTAGATGCTTTACTCGACGTGTGATGGACGACTGGACTTCTGGCCTATAAGTTTGAGATAGTGAATCGTCAGTCAGAGTGTAAGCAGTAGCATACAGAATCACTCACGGAGCACGAAGAATATTTTTTGCTTCGGGAACGTTGAGGTAAGACGCAGGACCGATGCTCATAGTTTTGTATCGTTCACTCTGCGCTGCGCTGAACAGAGTTCGATTCACAAGAAATATCACGTCCAGAGTTTTCATGTCTAGGAAACCAGCAATATATTGCCATAACTCATAGGGGAGTTCCGCTGGCATGGTCGTCGTTCGCAGCTCCGATAGAAATGAAAGTTTCAAGGCTTGTGGTGGTGGTGGTGGTGGTGGTGGTGGTGGTGGTGAAACGGATTTGGTGTGAATTCAATAAGGATGACAAGGGAAAAAGCGCCCGAGTTCAGAAATTGTTCTTAACAAAATAAGATGAAAGTGTAAGTGACGGTTCAAACGTTCAAACGAGTTGCACAGAGTTGAAGCGGAGTTTCAATATCACAATAGCAAACTTCAAAGCGTCTGTGGGCAGCCCCGCCATTCCCAGGGAAATCGGCGGGCCGGAACGACCGTTTGCGACCGTTTTGAGCGCACGTGACTAAAAACGCCAGATTGTCTTTCATCTGCCCAACGTGACCGCCACTCCTACGAGGGCATTATGGCGTCGTTTACTAGCCCAAGAGGTCCCTTCTTACTCCCATTAGAGCTGATTGACAATATCGTTCATGAAGTCGTCGTTCAAGCCTTCAGTTCCCGTTATCGCACAAACGCGCTTTGCACCCTTTGTCGCATCTGCAAAGCATTCTACTTTTCCGCACAAAGCCGTCTTCTTACTTCAATTGATTTATCTCTGTCGGACACCCAAACTGCCGAAGAACGCGCCGCTGTCCTCGTCGACATTCTATTGAAGGATCCCTCGTTGCATCAGCGAATTCGGTCCCTGAAGGTGGTCTTCAAAGGCCCAAACGATGGTCCTGTTGTTCCAGCTTCTCTGTTGAGATTACTCGATCTTGCAGTCAAGTCGACATCATTGAAGAAACTTAGCATCGAGTGGTATCGTTACGAATCCACTTCTCCGGCCGCTACAGAGCCTTTGCGCTGGAGTCAGCTCGATCCAGAGCCCGCATCACCTCTCATCAAGGAAATACACGCAAATCCTTCTCTCGAGTCATTACAACTCGTCAATATTAGAAAAGTTCCGCCGTATTTATTGCTGTCGAAGTTCCAATCTAGATCATTTCACGATTTAGTGCTCAAGAGTACTTTTTTCACCTTTCTGAACAGAAGGACATTCGCGGACTGGGAACTTTCACTCGAGGCCCTGGAAAGAATAGGGGTGCTGACGTTGTCGAGTGCATCTGTGACGTCCATATCGCTTCTTTGTGACGAGATAAAAGAACATCCATCATTCAAACCCTTCCCCTCACCAGTGTTCTTCAAATGCCTCCATACATTGTGTATAGAGGTTCCAGAGCAAACATCTTTTTACTTCTTCATCCAAGTCATCGAGAGTGTTTCCAGGACACTGGAGACTTTGGAACTTTGGACGTATGCAGCGAATCTGGGCAAGTTGGGTTTCTCTTCAGGCCAAGAAAACTAAGTACTGATCATCTTGCATGAATTTAATCCAGATGGTCTTAATCTTTGGTTTTCTCTTGAATCCTTGACAATGCTCAAAACATACAAATTTTACACGTTATTGGACATAAGCAATGCAACAATCGAGTCTGAAAAAGTGGCTAGTCATATGCAAGCTCTACGGCGCTCTTTATCGACGGCTCCTTCGTCAAGCCCTCTGTCCAACATTCACATTGGATTCTTTATTGATATACAAGACCCACATACTCATCGTCTATCGAATCCAACCCCTCATTTGAACATTCTCTATGGAATAGACTGGGCGCCAATTGACGAAATGCATGCCCCTTTGTATCCCTCTCGGTCATCAGTTCTTCCAGCATTGCAACACATTTCTGTGCAGATAGAGAGGTACTATAATTGTAGCAAAGGACTTGGGATAGAAACACGATCCAAGGACAAAGACTATAACATACCTCTGTCCAATATTTTCCCTCGTACTTGCCAACGGTTGTCGCTACAGCAAACCGATATTGTCGAAATGTACACAACTTACACCTCCGAGCATGTGTCCGGAATATTTAGCAGGCCATTTTGATGGTACATAGGGTAATTTTTCGAGCAAAGGAGAGAAATATGTATTTACTCAGTCGAGACTAGTAGAAATTCAGTAAATTTTCACTGGAAGGCTACAATTTACAACTTTTCTATTCTTGTTTCCATAATTGTCCACATTACATCTTATTCGAAAAAGGTGACTTGTCCAATCGATATTTATATGTGCGCATGCTCACAACGCAGAAAGCGCGTCGGGGGCGATTATACTTGTATGAGAAACCTATCGCAATCCAACGAAAGACAGACCACCGCAAATTGCCCCACCACGCCGCCCAGGTCCCTTCACCAAGCCACTTCATGGCCAGTGTACGCGCTTCCAATCCAAAATGCTCCATGTAGGTTGGATAAAACCCAGCATGTCCCCAATCGATGAGCCACAATTTCCCACTGGCATCCAGTATCATGTTGCGCGGCGCAAGGTCCTGATGAACTAGGACGTGCTCTCGTTCCGGCTCAAGCATGAGTTCTGTACGTGCTTTGCAGAATTCAGGGCGACATTCAGTAAGCCACCAATTGAGGTAACCGACAAAATCAGATGGGGATGCATAGAGAATGGGCCAGCTTCATCATCGAGGATCCGGAGTTCACAATGGTTACGGCCAGAATGTAACCCTCCTGTTGTCTGAGACGTGACGGATTGGAGGCGTTGTATGTAGGATCTCAACTGTCATGCAGCACGCAGCGCGCTCCACCAGCTGATGTTTCGCCAGAGTTGCTCCAGTACTAGTGTTAATCCGTGGATGCGTTCCATCACCATGTAATGTTTTCTGTGGTGGGACGCTAAACGACGAAAAGCGGGAGCATTGATTCCAACTTCGCGAGCTCGCTCCATAGCAAGGACTTCGTCGAGTGGGTCGTCATCAACTCTGCCCTTCACAGGTTTTGCGATTAGATTCGGAGAAAGAAGCCTGGCGTGCTCCGTTCGCGTCGTAACAATGCGAGGGGATGTTTTGATGTAGCCAACAAGCTCGCTATCCGAGTAGCTGTCGAGCAATTCTTCATTGAACGGTCTGAGTGTGGATGCTGGAGCAGAATGCGCAGACTATCGGTGATTCAGAGACATTTCAATACCACGGGAGAAATATGACAAGGTGTAGAACCTCAAAGCTTAGCTTTGACGGAGAAGTAAAGGTGGTTTGTGGAAGAACTGGTTAAAGCAAGTGTGAATTCGTCTGCCCTGCGAGCATTTGAATTTTCATACCACTTACCAGCAGCCTGGACATGTCATTGGTCCGTCAAGGAAAGGTGAGATATGGGGAACTGTGACTGGGAAAACTGCCAGTTCGCGGTTCGCATCAAACTTCAGAGTTCGAAAATCCTGCCCTAAATGCAAATTTGACGCGTCGCGTCGCGTCTCGAACACTTCTTTATCCGCCACTCCATCTTCCAAAAGCGCGTTTGAGCACCAGCCATGTCGTCTCCGCCCGCGTTGGACTTTCCGTCGTCCGAAATGGACGTCGATATGCAAGATACCTCTGGAGCAGGCCAATCGGCGCCTCCAGCAGCCCCACTCTTTCTCGCAGGAACACCATCCACCACTGCAGGAACACCTCGCCGCCGCAATGAAATTCCAGCAACGAGCTCACCATTACGCTCGATGACCGCGCGGCGAGCTGTTGGACTTACCACGCCGAAAAGAACACCACTTTTTACAGGTACGTGTGGCCAGATTCCGGGGCGAACGATCTAACGCGATTTCAGCTGGAAGCTCTTCTCCGATGGCTTTTCCGTCTTCAACTCCAACAAAGGCTGCACCAAGGCATGCAGAATTGCCTTCCGATCGGCCAGAGGGCTCTGACGCCTTGCAATTTCCCTCGTAAGTCCTGACTTGCTCCTGATATGGCGTAGGCTCATGTTCGCCAAAGGAGCCCTATGCGGCCACAACAGACGCCCAAGAACAGGCGAGGTGATATCCATTCAACACTCTCCATCACCCCAAGCGCTTCTGCACGACGCACCGCCGCTCGGCCACCCCCTGCGGATCCCAACAACTTGAACTCGGATGCCAGTCATCTCGGCCTGCCACAATCATCTGCTCCCAATCTCTCTGCTGCACCAGCACCATCCGACGAACCCGATGAAATTCGCGCAATTTGGGGAACCACGGTCAATTTGGCGGAAACGATGAAAGTCTTTCGCGATTTCTTCAAAGGCTTCAAACCCAAATACCGCATCCAGTATGACCGCGAACAAGGCATTCGGACACGGGCCATGTCGTCTCCAGAGGAAGGCGAGGTCATCTTATACGAAACGTACTTCAGACGGATGCGTCAGACGGGCGAGACCAACCTCAATCTTGACATCACCAACCTCCTTGCATACCCTCCTTCCAGAAAGCTGCACACGCAGCTTGTAAAATATCCCCAGGAAGTTATACCCGCCATGGATCAGGTTTTGAAGGATTTGATGCTGGAGGTAGCTGATGCAGACCAACAGGCGGGGATGGAAGGCATGCGAGGCGCGGAAGGCGACGAGGAAATTGCTGATATTATGGGAAGGGTATATAAAGTGAGGCCGTTTGGGTTGCTTTCGGTGAATATGCGAACTTTGAATCCGAGCGGTACGTTCATTTCCAACCCTTAATTTGCACAAAACTGACGAATGTCGTCGAAAAAGACACGGACAAGCTCGTCTGCATCAAAGGCCTGGTCATTCGCGCAACTCCAGTCATCCCCGACATGAAAGTCGCGTTCTTCCGATGCCTGACATGCTCGCACACGGTGCAAGTGGAGATCGACCGTGGCAAGATTGAGGAACCTGCACGGTGCCCGCGCGATGTATGCGCGTCCATCGGCACCATGTCCCTCATGCACAACCGTTGCGAATTCGCAGATCGCCAGGTCATTCGCCTGCAAGAGACACCCGATGCTGTGCCGGACGGTCAAACGCCCCACACTGTTTCTCTCAGCGTGTATGATGAGCTTGTCGATGTGTCGAAGCCCGGCGACCGCATCGTCGTTACTGGCATCTATCGCAGTGTGCCCGTGCGTGTTAACCCCCGCCAGCGCACCCTCAAGAGTTTGTTCAAGACGTATATTGATGTCGTCCATGTTACGCTGGGTACTGGTGGCACCTTGGGACTGGACAAGAGCACGCGTCCTGCTGGTGATCGTCTTCCGGGCGTCGGGGGTCTCGGAGATGGCGGCGACGAAGACGAGGAACGAGAGGGCAGACAGAGTCGCAAGGCTGAGCTCGAGGAGAAGCTTATGGAGCTCAGCAAGCGGCCTGATATTTATGATCTCCTTGCTCGGTCGCTTGCGCCTTCAATCTGGGAGATGGAGGATGTCAAGAAGGGTATTCTGCTCCAGCTGTTTGGAGGTACGAATAAGAGTGTGGCGAAGGGTGGAGGAGGGGGCGGTCCTCGATACAGAGGGGATATCAACGTTTTGCTTGTTGGTGATCCTGGTGTTAGTAAATCGCAGATTCTTCAAGTATGCCCTCCCATTTTTTCTCCAGAGTATACGATCTGACAGTTTTTTCTCGATTAGTACGTTCACAAAATCGCACCTCGCGGAGTATATGCGTCAGGAAAAGGTTCCTCCGCTGTTGGTTTGACTGCATATGTCACTCGCGACCCAGAAACCAAACAACTTGTGTTGGAGAGGTGCGTAAAAAAGAAACTATGCGATGTTTTCTCAGCATATTAACATCTTGGCTTTCAGTGGTGCTCTTGTCCTTAGTGATGGCGGTGTATGCTGCATCGACGAATTCGACAAAATGTCGGATGCGACGCGCAGTGTTCTTCATGAAGTCATGGTACGAGACAATCCTTCTCCGCTCGATAGCTCTGCTAATAGCCTTCTAGGAACAACAAACCGTATCGATTGCGAAAGCCGGAATTATCACCACTCTCAACGCCCGAACATCGATTCTCGCAGCAGCTAACCCTGTTGGTTCCAAATACGACGTCAACCTACCTATAACGAGAAACATCGACCTTCCTCCTACCTTGATTTCCCGATTCGATCTTCTCTATCTTGTCCTTGACCAAGTTGATGACGAACTCGACCGGAAGCTTGCTAGGCACTTGGTTGGCTTGTACCTGGAAGATACTCCAGCTACCGATCTAGTAGAGGTTTTGGTACGTATATTCGACTTGTTTTCTAGTAGCATGCCTAACCGCTCAAAAAAAAATTCAAATTCAGCCAATGCACGAATTGTCTGCTTATATCGACCACGCGCGCTCGAAGGTGCACCCTGTCATCTCAGAAGAAGCCGGCGCGGAGCTCGTGCGCGCCTATGTCGAGATGCGCAACATGGGCGACGACCCGCGCGCCAGCGAGAAGCGCATCACCGCCACGACGCGTCAGCTCGAGTCGCTCATCCGGCTCTCGGAGGCACACGCACGCATGCGCTTCTCCGACTTTGTCGAGCTGCAGGACGTGAAGGAGGCAAGCCGGCTCATGCGCGAGGCTATCCGCGCGAGCGCGATGGACCCACGGACGGGTAAGATCGATATGGGCTTGCTCAATACCGGCACGGGTACAGGCCAGCGCAAGATGCGCGAGGATATGCGGAGGGAGATCTTGGCGCTGCTCGATGCGGGCGCCAAGGGCCGCGGCGTCAAGTGGGCGGATGCACTCAAGCAGCTTGGGGAGCAGAGCAGTGTTAAGGTCGACTCTGTTGAGTTCGCGGAGGTTCTCAAGGGGTTGGAGAATGAGGGTATTATTAAGGTTGTTGGCGAGAGGGAGAAGAGGACGATCAGGCGCATTGAGGGGTAAATTCTTTCTGTGCTGTCGTTTTTACTCTGCTAGTTGTTGTATCTATTTGCTTCTCTCTATGTTGTCGAAAATATTCTGTGTATATTAATTATGTACAATCCTCTTACATACAACAATTATTTCTTTGCATGTGAGAAGGGAATGGCTACTGAAGGCGTCGGGTATCTACAAGGATTATGGCTACTATTCTAGAAGCTATTATCAAGGAGTGGGTGGGTTTAACTGTACAAGGAACTGTGTAGTTCCTGTGAGAGACAGATTGCGGAGATTCTCGATAGTAGTTGTCGCAATGTTGTCGAGCGCTTCACTTGTCAAAAATGCCTGATGTCCACTGAAATAGCAAGGTATGAGACATGTACTGCAGCAGCGGCTAGATCAGAGACTCACGTCATGAAAACATTGTAGAACGAGAGCAACCTCGCGAAACTGTCATCCGCGATAACTTTCTCACTCGAATCCGCAAAGAAATAATTGGATTCTCTTTCGTATACGTCGAGCCCTACTGCGGCGACATGTCCAGACTTCAGAGCCCTGTTATTCGTTTTAGAGGAATGAAGACAACTGAAGATGAGCAAGATATGCATACCGAATCAGAGAATATGTGTCGATGAGGCCACCACGCGAAGTATTGATGATGATTATACCTTTCTTCATAAGAGCGAGGCTATCGTCGTTGATAATGTATTCAGTCTCTGTTGTGAGTGGGCAATGCAGGCTGATGATGTCCGATCGTTTGAAGAGTTCATCCAAGGTGTCAACATAAGTTACCCCGTATTCTTCAGCTGTAGGTGAGGGGTAGAGGTCGAACCCAATGACATTAGCGCCGAAGCCCTTGGAGAGGATCTTGCCTGTGAGCAAACCGATCTTTCCGGTCCCAATGATGCCTATCGTCTTCCCATTGATATTCATGCCTAGCAGACCATCGAGGAGGAAATTTCCTTCACGGACGCGATTGTAGGCTTTATGATACTTGCGAACGACCGTCATGATCATCCCCACTGTAAATTCGGCGACAGCCTCTGGGGAATACGCTGGTACGCGAGCGACCTTGATGCCGACCTTAGCGGCGGCTTTGAGATCTACGTTGTTGAACCCCGCACAGCGCAGAGCGATAAATTTCTAGAGCGGTAAATATGCATGAAGACGGATGGTAGCTCTGTAAGAATTGCGTCGCGTACCACTCCCAGATTGTGCAGAACCTCGATAGCGCTCGCATCGCAAAGATCGTTCACAAAGATGCATATCGCTTCGTGCCCTGCAGCGAGAACGGCCGTTTTGGCATCCAGTAGCGTATCAAGGAATGTAAATTCTATTGAAAAGTCTCCGGAACGAGCTTTGTTAAGGGTAGATATGTCGTACTATTGAGATTTTATCATCGATCTGTCCATGTGCCGAAGTAACGATTCCTTACCTTCGCTGTTCCAAATACGGCGACTTTCATCGTGTCTAGATCTTCTCTAGCTTTGGTATAGAAAATTTCCTCTTCTGTTGTCTTGAGGACTTGGAATTAGGATGGACTTATATCGCGAATGCTAGCGCACAGGGGGATGGAGATCAAGGTCGAGACTACAAGAATGCAACAAGACTGTCATGATTGCGGACAATCTAAATTTCCCACGCCGTCTAATCTCCAGTTCTAACTTCAAATCCACGTCAGCGTTAAGCGCTCGGCACGCTTTTCAATTTCCTTCCGTACGACAAGTATGAGAGACAGGGGAATGAAACTTTGAAAGAAGAGTATGTATGTAGTTATCTTATTTTTAGGATTGAAATTTCAGTCTTCTCTTCTGAGCTCCAATTTCCCACCACACGACAACCTCAAGGCACAGCATTGTGCGGAGTGATGGAGATATCAGAACAGCTTCATCTGCATCCCCACAATGAGCGAAACTTAAATGAAAGCAAAGCATGGCTCCAGCCAGCCATCTTTATCTCCCTCTTCTCCGAAAAACAAATCGTCAGCTCGATAAAGGGTTGGGAGGCAGCTAGATCGCCGTTCCTTCACGGCTTGATATCAAGCCCATGCGCATATCCTTCGCGGTTCGTCTTTGTTATTTCGGCCATATTAGCAACCTGCTTATAACCCTACTTTTATACAGCTAGATGTACTGCAAAACCGGGATGTCGCCCTGCAACAAGATTTCTCCCTGCAGGAATTGCACTGCTACAACCTCCCCTACGGCGCCCTGGGCTTTATATCCCATGTTCTGACATACTACACCATCGTCTGCCTTTACTACGGCCGCAGTCCCCTCTGGCCAATCAAAAAAGTGCATTACACGAAGTTCGACGTCGTGCTCGCGGTCGTAGGCATAGGCCTCTGCGTCGTGATGTCCGTGTTCACCATCGTCAACTGCAAGGACACATGGCAGCTGCTGGTCATCGCAATATGGAAGCTGAGCATGTCGCTGCTCAATGGGTTGACGGCGCTGCATGTGGCCATCATGATCTTCAATGACCCTGAGAGGGAGGTGGTGAAGACGCAGAATGCTGCCTGGTGGATAGTTTTTTGTGAGCCTGTCTTTCCTAATAGTGTTGCCGATTGATTTCTTACCCTATTTTCCCTGCGTTTAGATATTCCTGGGATGTTAGCCGGCATGATAGGGCTCATGAACTTGGTCGTAAAAGTGGCTGACCAGCTTCCCGACTTGCTATACTTGACCATTTCGTTTTACTGCATCATCGGCGCAGGGGTCATCATTGGGACTATAAGTGTGATCATTGTCTGCTTTTTGGGAGGCGGCGTCCCGCATAAAATATTCGCCACCGGCACCCTTGGGACGATCTCAGCGTTCGTAGTTCTCAGCGCGTTATATTCCGATTGGGCGCTGGGGATTATGCTAGGAAATATCCTGGGGACGCCATCTGGGGACAGCTCGGGGTTCTACTGGACGTACTTTGTCGCCAAGCGCCTGACAATGTTTAGTCTATAGCAGTGCATGTTGCTTTTCTGTACTTTTCGGCCTGTATATGTAATTGTAATCACTTCACTTTTCGGGTGTCGTTAGAAAGCTATCCGATTTTACGCAGCGGTTGGTGATATATCCCTGAACTTACTCGTTCCGAATCTTAACCCAAGATTCGAGAAGGGTCCACTTAACGCGATACATAGACGTGGTGTAAAGTGAATACTGGGGTGTCGTAGAACTGAGGGTGTGCTGTCAAGGTGGAGAAAAATAGAGTGGCATGCTGAGCTCAGACGAATAAGTACGTCGGGATCAATTTCATCTTGATACCGTACCACGTTCCAGCTCAAACCACGCACTGGCTGAATACAACCTACAATCCAAGCAACCCATCGCAACTCGTTATACAATTCGGTACCGGCTATTGGTATAATCTGCCTGGGGTATCTTGGACGGGACTACAGATGGTACCAAAACCCGACGCAGTACACGTACACTAAAAACAGCTGGTATCGTCAATATTATAATCTCGAACTTCAATCATTAAATACGCCTTCGGAATCAGCGATATTAGGCGCATATACTCAATCGAAAGCGGGACTCGGACTCACTCGTAACCATTACTTCCTCAACACCTTCAGCAATGCGTTGACACCGTCCAGACCGAAGCCGTTTGGGGGATAGCAGACGTACATCGGATCCGCCTCTGAGTCGAACTTGGACTGCATCACATCACAGAGTCAGTGACTTTTCGTTCGAAGGGGGAAGAGCATAAGGAAAACAACATACGCGGAATTCTCCTCTTTGAATCAGCTTAGCCGCTAGAGCGACTTTTTTATACGTCTTGCTCAACGCCTTCACCTTCCACCCACCCAGATTCCTGACGGGCGCGAACTCTGGCGCTGCGCTGATACCGAAGGTGACTGTCACCCTATTCTCGTCTCGACTGTGGTATTTAGGAGGTTTGAGGACAGTGTCTTTTTGCTTGTCGTTCGAACGGCGCGTGCTGTTCTGGCGGGACGTCGGCGTAGAGGGCGTCTCAGTGATTGACGCGGTCTCTGCACCCGATAGGATATCTTCGTCCTCTGGCTCGCTGAGGCCTGAGCTGCTGATACTGCTCGCAGACTCAGATGATGGCTCGCCTTCTGGGGTGGAGGTGCCTTTCGACGGAGGGCTGACAGGCGTCGTGTCGATGTTTCCGTGTGCTGGATGGGGTGTCAGTTGCCCGATTGCAGCAGCCTTTTCTTCCTCCAGATGCAGGTCTTTCAGAGCGGTGTAGATGAGGGCTTCAGATGTTCCTTTCGGCGATTTGGGGAAGGAGATGGCGTTCTTGATTTGCCATGCGCTCAGTTGAATTGGTGTGAGGATGAGGATTCCGACAGGCTTCATGGAGATGGTGAATAATTCCAAAAATTTCAAAGGGTAAACAAGCAGATCATACCTCGTCGTCTTTCGTCGCAAGCCAATATCTTCGATGCGCAGAGTCCAGCCATGGCTCCAAAGACGTCGATGCAAGTTGTATTCCATGTTTACTCGATTTCCACTCCTTCACCCCCTTCTCCACCGCAAGCTTCTCCTCCTCCGTCCAGTCATTCGGCCGCATTTCCTTCACAGCGACGTGATACTTCTCCGCACGCCCAAGATTCTTCTTCAGGTCCTTGATGATGTGCTGCCCTTCCTTCCCCTTCGCCTCTGGCGAAGTCAAGTCCAGAATGTGCGCCGGATCCACCACATCTTCGTATATGCATGATACGGTTGACCATTCGAATTCCGGGCTCCCTAGGATCTCCTCGAGGTCCCAATCCACACACGCCCACACCGGGCGCTTTCCTTGAGATTCGCAGAATTGGACGAATTGGCGGGCTACAGGGAGGAGTGCGTCGTGGCTGGAGACGAGCGGATTGCCCCAGGCGAAGATGTATGGATCCCGTTCCATGTATCCCTGCACGGGCGTGAAGGACGATTCCGGGACGGGTTCTGACGGGCGCCAAAGCTTGTAGCGCTCGAATTCGAGCCACGCCGTTGCGCTGGACGAGCCGTATTTGGCGACGAGATCTGCGATGGCGGTCTTGTCCGTTGCAGTCATTATTGTAAGCAAAATACAAGAGTAATGGAGGTGCGGCGAAAAAGACGTTGGATATTTATAACAATATGCATGGTGTGACGTCACCTGCATCGGGCCTTCGTGTAACTGGTCGCAATTGCCAATGGGCGACTTCGGAGGCCTCGTCCTCCTGCGGCATCTTGCCGTCACCAATGAGCACCAATGATAGCGCTGCAAAATGGAACCGAGGCCATCTGATAAAGCAGCGGTAAGCCGTGTTGATTTGTAGGACGCGTTACATCATCCGCCCGGGACCCTGACCCGCTCGTTGAGCATGATTTTGAGCATCGTGCATAGAATTAACACGAACTTTCTTGAGCTTCAAGTCAACCATCTGCTCTGTAGATGGGTAGTCTAGAGATCGGTTGAGACACAGGTTCCGCCGAGGCTAAAGCCTCCTTATTGCATAGACTGAAGCCTCGACCTGCCTCGGAGGATAGGTCTTTATGCCAGCACTTTGGTATGTAGAGATGTTTCGTCTGTCGTAATAGCTGCGCTCGACTTGAACTAGAATATGCGATAGCCGTATATCACTGATTATTGCTACAGAGAACGTTGCATATGGCGTTTCTCGGCGCTTAACGGGCGCTTAGACAAACTGATCGATTTGTTGGCAAAGCAATCACTGTTCACGTCCTGTTCCTTTGAGTAGAAAGCAACCACTTTGGACTGTATAGGCGAGACAGTATTCTACCTGAAGTCGTCCGATTTCGTACGTGACTCCTCACAGCAAAGAAAGGGAAATGGATCATCGAGTGACTACCCCGCATTACTGTCCAGTAAAATATTTTTACAAATCTGCAAATCCACAAATGATAATCGACGATCATGACGAAATAGAATATGCTTCTAAGGACGGGTGTCGATGTGAATTCCGAAGTTCGACCGAAAAAAAGAATAACGCGGTACTAGGTGGGGAATGGAATGGATTTTTAAAAAAACATGCGTACAACAATTATCCAAGATCCTAATCTCCGTATCCTATTTTGAGCCTTTGAGGTTCTTAGACTGCCTGACTTTCTTCGCAGGTCCCCGATTTAGCTATCAGTATTCAAGATTGAATAACAAAGAAATTTGTAGAACGCACTCCTTCGGCCACAGAATATTCAACTTCCTCAATGTCGCGCTTGTCGCCCACACAAGGGTGTATAATGGACAGTGAAGGAGTCGGAATCGCATTCTCCCGGAGAGCCTATGCTCGCGGCATCGAATGCGAAATGCCACCAGCGATTGCAGTCACTGTTTTTTGAGAACTGGATGCTATAGCCAAGTCCATAAAATGTTCATTCAGATTTTCGAAGACGAAGTCCAACAAAAAGCGTTGCATAGCCTCGTGGATAAATTCGGGATGAGTGAAAGGCTCTTTGGTTGCCCAGAAAATGTCGTTTCGCAGGGTATGTCCGAAGTCCATTAACAAGCCTTCCAAAGGGGAGTAGGCCGGGTCAAGGAAGCCTCGATCCAGGATGTCTGGTCTTATATCGCGGTTTGTGCAATCAAGGCATGCCCACAAACCAGCTGGCATTTCTCTCAGCGGGCGTTCACCATGAGGAGAGGCTAACACCTATACCCAGCGAACCAATAGCCAATAAGCCGATTCAGCATCATGATAAAGCTCGTGACGCCAGGAGTCCATTGCTTTTACACCGGTCCTCACGACGTGAAAGACATCCTCGTCATGCGGAAATCGTGTTAGACGAGCCGGATGGACTTTCTCATAGGCCTCCGCCTGGGCGCGTTCTGCAAGTTTGGGCGCGGTTTCAAAGTCAATGTGCCGCTCCGTTACGCCATGAGGCCCGTTGTTTCGGACGGCTCTGCCCATAAACACCATTGTCCCCTGCAAGCAATTACTTAGCAAAGTTGCTAGAAATAAATAAAAGTAAAGGCGCACCACACGCTCTTTGGGTCGCATTCTCTCATCCTGCCTTAGGATCTCGGCTCTATCGAAGTCTACAAAGTGGATGCAGTGGATACAGTGGATACAGTGGATATGATGATGGTAATCAATTAAGGTTGGTAATGAACCAAAATTGGACGCGCGCGCTCCTTCTTTACGCGTTGTGTGGCTCTATTTGGACCTGTTCACGATTACGTCATCAACTGGTGTTCAACTTGAACTCGGCACCAATAGCTGAGTACTGAGTGTGAATCTCTTCGTAAAAACCACTTCGACGGCTTTGTAGCATCCACATTGATAGAAACCAACTCCTTGGCTTTTATCTCGAATTTCAGACCGTACTTTAGCTTGTCTGGTTTTTTGGGTCCCAGACCCAGCTGCGAAAGAAGAATTGTCGACGACAGAAGTTGTAACCAAGGCAGAAGCTGCAGTTTTGGCTGGCTCAAATTTAAACTACCCCAGAGTCGGAGTCCTTTGCGTTTCTGATTTGTCCGTATCAGATTGGAAAACGACAGCTCAAAGTGTCTAGAAGGAAGCTACAATAATAGATACATTACACTCCGCTAGAATACATCTATCAAATTATATCTAATACACCAAGCATTATATATTATCCTGAAGCAGCTTAATCAACCTGCTCTACTCTCCAAACCTTTATAACACCTGCACGGTCGCCGCTAATAATGCCCCCACGGAACGGAGAATCTATGCAAGCCAAAGCAGTGATGACGTCCTGATGGCTCTTCAGTAAATTCTGCTGGCTATGCGTGATCAACGAGATGCGCTGCGGAGGGCGATTCGCAGAGGCGCTCGCTGGGATACGTGGCCAGGTCTCTACAAACGTCGTTGCACCACTGGTGGACGATGTTGATGTACTAATCAAGAAAGAAGATGTTAATAATGGAGAAGACATGTCAGACAGAATGTGCGTTACCTGTAGAACGGTTTTTCTTGCTCAGCCTCAAGTCCACTGAGCACCACAGTGCGGTCAAACCTGGCAAGATCCCACAGGCGTAGTTTGGAATCATCAGACCCTGTGATCATAAAGCCACGTCCCGCCCGAGAATGCACGTTCGTTTCGAGTTCGCCAAATTCTGGCCTTTGAATGGTAGAATACCCGCCAAAATCCATGCCAACCACCAGAGCGCGAACGTCTGGCGCAGGTGGCCGCGGTGCTTCATCTCTTCCAGACTGTCGTAGCAGATCTCCAAAGTCTCCATTATTCTGCCGGGATCGCACAAGAGTAGCAATCGCCGCAGCGGGTGTCGTCTCCGCATCTACGCCTGCCACCTCCTCGGGTTCTGGAATGGGGTCGGTTGATAATCCGGTCCTAGTAACGAATGTTTCAACGAGGACTGCCTTTTCGATATCCCAAATTTCTACGAGCTGGGTTGAAGAGCGATCCGTGGCCTTCTTAGACGCTTCCAGAGCGACTATGATCCACCTACCTCTTCCCTTGGTTGGATGGACTACGCATTGGTGGATTCTAATAGCTTTTCCGCGGGATGCGGCGCCAGTGTGCCAACTTCTGATCAAAAGACCAAATCGCTTATCCCATAGCGTCAGGACACCAGTAGAGGTACCAACCACAATCCAAGCTTTCTTGCGATCAACGCAGAGAGCAGTGATAGGTCCATAATGCCGCGGATTTTCCATCGTTTGCAGAACATGCATAGTTCGTAGATCAAGAACAGTGATGATGGAATGTGTTGTAGCATAAATGAGGTTAGACGCAGTATCTAAAAGCAAAAGACTCAATCAGCAAGATGGAACGCTCATTCAGTTCCAGACAACACACCGGTGGCATAGTGCATCATGCAAGTTATGTACTCGCCGACATTATCCACTCGATGTTCTCTAATGACCTGTAATTTGTGATATTTAGGCAAGGGGCCAGATTGCGTGATGTTAACCCGGACAACGTGAAGGCTTCCGTCCTCAGCGGCGCTCGCAAAACAGTGGACACCATCAAGAATGCAAACACATTTAACTTTGGCATGATGTTGCTCGTAAGTGTGTCTTGGCTTACTAGTGACATTGCGCTCCAGCCTCGCAGTATCCCAGACTTTGACCGTTTTGTCGTCTGATGATGAGACAAAGAACATATGGTCAGGAGAAACGGCGAAACCAGTGACAGCTTCGGTGTGGGACGTCATGTTGGCAATGAGACTTGCTTCGATTCTCTTCTTCGACCCGTCTCGCGAGGAAAAGGTTTGTCGGCTGACATTACGCCGCCGAACAGGACCATCGTGTACTCTTGGTCCAAAGTCATGTTGGAACTCGCGATTGTTGTCCAAATAGAGGTTCTCTAGAAGGTTACTGATCCCTGGTTCTTGACCGTCTGAAGCCACCATTTAGTAAATTAGATATGAATAAGGTCGAGACGATAAAATTTACCATATGTAGAAATGGCCAACGACGAAGGGTTTCGTAGAGGTCGAGGACCCCGCAATGTTGTAGACATAGACAGCGGTGACGACCTGCCCGACTCATCTGGCGACCCATCAGAGCGAATGTTGAAGTGCGCCTCCAATAGCCCTGTTGCATTCGCTCTTGAAGATCCAATAGCCGGAGCGGCCTTTTGTCCGTCCGTGCTCCCGACTTGCAATCGACTTGAAGGGCGTAGCGACACGGAATTGGTTGTAGAAACAATTGACTCTGTTGGACTGGGAGGACGATCAGATATGTTAGGATTGGGTTGGACATAGCCCATGGTCGGACTCGTGACAGATAGAGATGTCATAGAGGAATTTGCAACGGGTGATAGGGTATTACGAGCGGGTATATTGGCCACACTCAACGATGAACCAGACGCATTTATCGTAGCGAGACGTCTTCTGAGATCTTCGAAAGGCGCTCCTGAGGCAGTGTAGTCGGTACTAGTTGCTCTATGTAGTCGAGAAGGGCTTAAAATGGGTGTGCGCGATGCCGTTGATGGATTTGACCTCCGCGATGTCATCGTGGGCACCCGCGAGCGAGTGCCCGTACTCGCACTTGGCTCATGCCTGGTTTTGAGGAAGACAGTCTGCGGAACGACCGAAAGTTTTTGCAGCTCGATATTTCCAATGACCTTCAAACTTATGCCTGTGTCTGGCTCCGAGTTGAGGCGTGACGCGAAGCTTGACGTGGCGTTAGCAAGCTTGAGCACATAATCTCGGAGTGCAAGGAGCTTGTTCTCGTCACTTTGGGTCATTCCCAAATGCTGAAGCTTCGTTAGATGAGCCTCATCCCTAATATCAAATGATAAGAACGAGGTGAAAGCAGCTGGCAAATCTTTCTTTCTTACTCTTCCGATTTATTTCTGGTGATACCGTTGTTACCCATCTTGCGCATGGATACGACGCTTTCGCGAGGAGATTCAACTCTAGCAGCACTCCGCCTTGGTCCTTTCCAGAAATTTGACTTCTCAGCCTTCATAGCCCACTGGACAGAGGCGTCCAAAATTTGTCTTGGAAGCTACTCGGATCAACTCAAGCAAAGATTTTTAGAAATGAAGGGCGGCATACCGGAGGTTTCATTGCACTGAGCAGGGATTGTTCATCTATTTTCACCACGTCTGACTTAAGGAAGTGTCGTAACGAAGGATAAAGGATGCACCAAACGTCGCTTTCGGGCAAATGCCGTCCAGTAGACGAAGTAATGAAAGCGGCAGCGCCTCGATCGAAATTTCAGTATGAAATCTACATGGAATGAAAATGCACACACCTTGTCTTATCCACATATTTGGATGGTACAAGAATCCCAGCGTCGCACTCATCAGCTCCCATATCCGCATCTTATGAAAGAGACCCAGTTCACATAAACTCGTGAGCGCCGATAGCACCTTCGCCACAACAGATTCTTCAACATCTACCAAAGCAATCAGCCACGAACATTAACTGAATAATCTGGACCATACACACCTGATAGAGCCTGCACCATAAGCGGCAAAATGTACTCCTCCAAGCTACGACCTCCAGCACAAGCTGCCACGTCGACGATACTTTCGAAAAACGCGTAACGCAGAAGCCAATCTCTATCGTTCAGGTAGGTGATCATATGGCTCAACAGGACGTCGTTTGTCCTCTGTCTTCCTAGAAAGATGCACAGCGACGAGATATCGTGCAGGACTGCCCTTTTGACGATACTTGACGGATCCATCAAGAGCGCGGAAAGATGTTCCTGAATATGTCCTTGCAGATCCTGCATGCTGGCATCGTACGATATCTGATTGGCCGCCTCGTAAGAAAAGACGAGGAATGAATTGGAACGATACATACCTCGACGTTGGCACTCTCGTATTCGTGTGCTTCTGCAGTGAGCTGGAAGGCACCATGCGCTTTCAAAGCCTGTCCCATCTCGAGATATCGCACGGCAGTATCAGCAAGTTTCACGATACACTGAGCGTAAGTGCACCGCACAAAAACCTCGGGATCCCGTACTAGATGTTTGATGTGTGGAATAATATATTCGGGGAAGATAGATACGTTTGATGGCGTGATGACGGTGACGAGCATAAGCTTTGCGAAAGAACGAAGGAGAAAAAGACGAATTAGAATATTGGGACAGAAAAAAAAATTTAAGACGTACGATCTGCATTAAAGTCCGTAGAGCAGCCGTCCTAACAAGCGCCGCATCGTCATGGAGTAATTCCACGATATATGGAACAACCCGATCCAGTTTAGCCTCGTCGGTCAAATGGCACGCCAACGCAAGGAATACATCGAGTGCGCGCACTTTATTGCTGGGCAGGCTACAATTGCGGATATTGGCAGTGACGAGTGCAAGAACAATCAGAGCTGGGCCATCTGGACAGTATGACAAATGCGTCAGCATTTTAACAGCAGAAGAGATGCGGTATGTGAGCCGACCTTCCGTGGCAGCGAATCTACCCCCTTGCACGGAACCGCGCAGACTTGAGTCTCGATTGGGTATATGCAGCTCTACGGGCAGGATGTCCTAGTTTCAGCTGTCAGCTTTTTTTAAGAAGGTATGGCAAGCAGTTCTGGTAATTACCTGGAATGGTCTTGAAGCTGAGCTCATTGCCGGCATATATTCAACTTTGACGGGCGCTTCAGTGGTGGGATTACATTCAGGGACAATGTAAGGTTCAATGCTCTCATAATCGGCCCAAATCCTCTCCAATCGATGATCTGAATCGCTCGGAAGTAGGTCCGTCTTCACTTCATTGACTGCGCCCAACGGACTCGATGCGCTTGGGCGTACTGTCCCTCCCATCGACGGAGGATGCGGAGAGGGCTGGGGATTGTTGGTCGCTAATGACTCGTTTGAAAGTTCGTTGAGCGAGGAGATGTAGTTGTGGAGGAAGGAGTAGAAGCATTCGGGAAACACAGTCCCTCGCGAGGTGTGCAGCAGCGTGTCGAAAGTCGGTCGCTCCGCAGGGTCAAGGCTAATCATCTGTTTGATGAGGGTCTACTATCTACGATGAGGGAAATTCACGCAAGAAGAAAAAAAAAACAACACTCACTTCAACGCCCTCATCCTCAATAGCAGCTAAATACCCATCAACCTTGTACTCCCCTTCTCTGTACTTGAACAGCTGGCTCAAGGTAAACAACGGGGCACCCTCCAAAAATAATTCCGCAATTACGCAGCCCGCACTGAAGCAGTCCATCGCCTCCGTCACTTTCCCATCCCGTTTGCCGTCCAGCTCATCCATGGCGAGCTTGGTTTTCTTAGCGCTGATTTCAGGGTTGCTTTCTTGTGTGTAGAACCTTTCAGGCGCCAAGTAGCATGTCCGCCGCCCGGACATATCGAAGAAGAAAGAAAAGTCCGCCGGATCGTCGAGGGGAAGGTAGGTGGGTTTGTAGGACGCGAAATCTGTGAGATAGATCCAATTCCAGGAAGTGACGAGGATGTTCTCTGACTTGATGTCTCCATGAGAGATCTTTCTGTTGCGGGCGTCGCGGAGTGCGTTCAGCAGCTGAAAGGAAATCCACTTCTTTTCTACCACACTTAGGAAGGGTCGTGTGCTAAGAAATCGCGTCAGCGCGACTACAGGCCAAGGTTGTGGTATGCACGCACCTAATACGGTCGTAAAGACTGCTCGCCACCCATTGCCTGATAATGTATCCAGCCTTTTCCGTCTCCACAAATGCCTGGTAGTTGTACACGTTGGGAATGTCGAGCAAAGCTTCTCTATCCACTGGAAAGACAGTCAGTCTGGCATTCATCCTCGTCGTACGAGCGCTTACTCTTCAATCGTCGCTGATGCTGCCGCAGAGATACCCCTGGATCTGGTTTAACAAATATCTTGACGACGAGATATCCATTTCGATGGTGGCATTTCACTGTCTTCAGGAAACGAGCTGTTCCAAGGCTTTCAGGAAAGGTTAGACGACAGTAGGTACGCCGTCCGATGATCAATGACGCACCTTTTCTCGAATATGATGTCTCCTCCAAGCTCGGCAATGAAGGAGTCCAAGGCGACAGTCGTACGAGTCAGCGAAGATCCTGACTGGACGTTGCCCATGGCTGGTGCGGTGGTGGTACACGGTTAAGGAGCATGTTCCCTTTTTGGGTAACTGTCGGTAATCCAAGCGCCTGCGCAATTGGGAAGGACGCTCAAGGACCCCAGTCACTAGTCACTAGTCACTTCGCGTCATCAGAGAAAAGAATTCAAGTATGTTCAAAAACAATTTTGATTGGGGGTATATGGCAAAGTACAATCTAAGGGGGCTGAATTGGATACATTTTGGGTACATCTTTGTGTATGATACAGGTATATGGTATGAAATCTATCGGTAATGACGAATCTGTTGATGTCGATTTGAGCTCTACACGTTTGAGTAAAATTCGACATACCTGAATTCCGTTGAGAATTTCAATATCGTACTCGTCCCCTTTGATGAACTCTCCGACGCCATATGTCTTAACGCGCGCTCGCTCCCACCTGAACATGAGTGAGAATCTGACATACAAATACACAATTGAAAGTACATACTCATCGCTAGTTGGAATAACGTCGTTGAATATTTTGTGCCCTTCTTTCTGGACCTTTTCAGTGGGAAAAAGATCCAGCGGTACACCGTCCAAAAGATGTGCAAAGTGGAAAAGGCCTAGTCGTCGGAGATGACGTTGGTCCTGAGGTGGACGAACGACTAAATTGAAATATTTAGTATTTGTCAACGATGAAACAGGTTGAATACCCACCTCGGTGCATCGTGGCTTTGAGGATTCCGCCGCTCATGAAGGAGACCTGATCGCCAATATTGATGACATACGCATTATCGTGGTGCTTTACATATCTCCAGACATTGTCGGGCATCAGAACCTGCAACGCAGTGATAGGTTGAGATACGAGGCAACTGATACTGCCAAAGTCGGTGTGTCCGGCAAGCATCACCCCGTTCGTCCCCTTCGCTTCTTCAGACGTCAAAGGATCGTAAACCATATACCTGTAAAGCTAGATGGATAATTTAGACCCCTCAAAATCAGAGTCAACATGGAAGCACATACGTCGCCTCCCTTTATTCCATCCTCTGTCTCATGAAGCCGCCATAACGTTCCTTCTGGGAGACCCAGGACGCCGTCAATTAGCGTAGTGACTTTCTTGAGAACCCGAGTTCGAGATTCCTAGATAATGCATCAGAAAAAATTATGGTGTTACTCAGAATCACGACACCTGCCTCGATGAAAGCCTTGATTTCTTCAACGTGAGGTTGCAGAGCTTTAGGGTGCCGTGTTGCTGGATCAATCCTAAAAGCAAGTCAGAACCATTAACATGATTTGAATTACGCGGGATACATACTCGTTCAGATAGAAGTTGTACTGCTCAATCCTGTCTCTTATCCCGTTGCTAATTTCCCAATAATTCTGCAACTGAAGCAAGAGTAAGCTCTCAAGACCTGACTCTCAAAAAGCTAAATCATACCTTGTATCCTCTGAAAGTCCCCTCCTCCTTGATGGGAGCGACATGACGTTCTTTCTCTTCCCTCGAAACATCGTCGAAGGCAATTTGGGCAAGAGCAAGTTGACGGTTGATCTGAAGACGTTTAACGGTGAGTGCCGAAAGAAATAGGGGCACTTATTACCGTAGTTGGAGATATCCCGTGGCCCACAACGTAGAAAAAACCATCACGCTCCAGCGCAGTCCGCACGGTGTCAACGAGCTCTGCACGATCTGTGTCGTATTTCGACAGGTCCACTGTCAGGATATCCGCCCATTCGATGTTTTCTTTCGTCACAGGGGGAGGCACGAAAACGGGGAGTTCAAGGGGCGCCTTGAGATTGCTGATTTGCACCTCGGAAGACTCAAGGACGGTTTGGGTTGAGGACATGGCTGCTCAGAATGAGGATATCTATATGATTCATTCGCGATTCCTTCCTTATATCTGATGTCGACGACGATCCAGCCTCCGACCGCCGGGTATACGACACTATTGTCCGTTTTGCGCAAGACCAGACTTAAAGCACGCAATTTGGTTCTCATATTTCTGCAGCTTGAAGCACAACTCTGTCTGCATACCTACCTCACCTCCTGAAGCACGCAGGCTCCGTTATCATATAACCTATGATGGGGATCCTATCACTGTCCTATCATATGGAGTCTGGCATCATCTATGTCGGTCTTTCGGGCGTCCTTTTGGTCTCTTGTGCCCTAACGGACATAGTCTCCCCGTCTTCCGCTCCTACTTTGGCTTGTTTCGTCCTCTCACACTACGATACGAAGTACTCCGCCCAAATTGTGCGACTGAACCCTGTGCCTGATTTCCAATGGGAGAAGAACGTCAAGCTCCTTCTAAATGTTGCCATCTACCGCGCTAGCAATTGGCCAGAAGTGTGGCTCACTTTCTCATGAGAATGCATATTGGCGGGAACCTTGAACCGCTCGCCGTGTTGGGCTGCTCCACCTACATATAAAAGGGTCCCCTTTGGACTTCGAAGTCTCTACATTACCCTCAACGATGTCCTCCGCTGCGCCTTTGCCTCAGGGCGCTGGCTATGCTGTCGTCCTTGGACTTGGTTTTGCGTTCGCTCTGTTCATGAATGGCATCACTTGGATTCAACAGAAGTTTTCGCATCTCTCGCTCAATTCTGCATCCGAATTCTCTGCTGCAAGTCGTTCACTCAAAACAGGCCTTGTAGTTGCAGGAATTATCAGTTCTTGTAAGTCTCATTTTGGCCGCTGTTTCTACGTTCACTGATACTTACTTTGGATGTGGATCGTTAGGGACTTGGAGTTTGACTCTTCTCCAGAGTGCAACGCAGTCATACAACATGGGTGTCTCTGGTGGTTATTGGTATGCGCCTCCTTACTTATCTATTGACGTGCTGATTTTTTTTTACGTTTTAATAATAGGTATGCCATCGGTGGTACCCTACAAATCGCAATCTTCTCTGTGATCGCGAGTAAAGTCAAGATAAACGCTAACCGAGCGACGACGTTCCCTGAGGTAATCCCTTTCCATCAAATTAATCAAGCAATAACACTGACCTTTTCACTCAGGTGGCCTATATCCGATTTGGAACAGCAGGCCATCTTTCCTTCCTCTGGTGCGGCATAGTCTGCAATGCTATCGTCTCAGCATGTATCCTCATTGGAGCGGGCTCCGTCGTGACTGCCCTCACGGGAATGAATCAATATGCATCTCTCTTCCTTATCCCTGTTGGAGTCGCTATTTACGTTGCGACAGGGTACGCCCTTTGCTCTTTCCCTTATCGTAATAGACTAACCCCTTCCGAAGAGGACTGAGAGCGACGTTCATCTGCGATGCCACACATACATTCGCGTTACTTCTCATCCTTTTAGGATTCGGATTCGTGTACGCACCCCGAAACTTCTTTGACCGCTATGCGGCTTTCTTACGAATACTTTATAGTGTATTCACGGGATCAAACGTAGTTGGAAGTCCTACTAAGCTTCACGAGCTCCTTGTGAAGGCAGCAGAGACGTGGCCAGTCGAGGGTAACTATCATGGTTCTTATCTCACATTCCGCTCTCGTCCTGGCGCTATCTTTGCCGTTCAGGTAACCTTCCAGCCGCACTTCACTTATCAGATCTACTCACCGCTATTGCACAGTCGATCATCACAGGCTTTGGTCTGGTCACCTGCGATCAAGGATATTGGTCAAGGGCTATCGCTTCCAACCCCTCCAGCACCGCCCGCGCATACTTCCTAGGCGGCATCGGGTGGTTTTCTATCCCGTTGGCATGCGGAACCGCGCTCGGGCTCACTGCGCGAGGACTGAGCACTCTGCCTGACTTCCCCGAACTTTCGGCTTTCGAAGTCGGTGCTGGACTCGCCGCTGTCCGTACAGTTACTTATCTCATGGGGACCGCGGGTTCAGTGTTGATGCTTTTGCTCATTTTCTTGAGCGTCACATCAGTGAGTTTATCTCCATTTTCGTACTGCATATTTTCGTTGCTGAGATTTTCTATATAGGCATTGAGCGCGGAACTGATCGCAACCTCGACCCTTCTATCGTACGATGTTTATCGCCACTATTTCAATCCCAAGGCTACCAGCCACCAAGTTGTCACCGCATCTCGCTACTTCATCGCCTTCTGGGCTGTTTTCTCAGCTGCCCTTGCATCAATATTCTATGCGGTCGGAATTGTAAGCTTTTTTTCATCTGTAATTGCCGGTGGTAATGTTCTCATTTGTAACCCAGAATCTTGGCTGGCTGTTCTATTTCCTGGGCGTATCAACGGCATCTGGGGTGTTCCCCATCGCCCTCACTTTCTTGTGGGTCCTTTATAGCTTCATCCTTTGATTAGAATTATTCTAAATACAACTCATCTAGGTGGAAAGACCTTTCCACAGCTGGCGCAGTGGCTGGATCTATCGGCGGAATGGCTATAGCACTGATTGTATGGCTAGTCACTGCGAAAACCCACGTAGGATCTATCACGGTAGACTCGTTGAGCGATCAGTGGGTTTCTTTCGCTGGAAACACCGCCGCGATCATCTCTGGCGGCATTCTCTCCATTGGTCTGTCACTCTGGCGTCCCGCAAACTTTGACTGGGAAAAGACAAGGTCGATGGCGGTCGTGGAAGAGGACTTGTCACCCTCGTCTTCTGAATCAGCATCCGTCTCGTCCTCATCCCCTAACCAAGAAGAAAAAGTCAACGAGACATCGAACGAAAAAAATTCTGTGGTCGACGTTGAGGTTGCCCCCGCCCTGGAGGATTCCGTTGCTGTGGACGGGCTAGATATTCCAGCACTCAACCGGACGTTCAAGAAATACACTTTTGTCTTCGCCATCATGGCCATAATCATCACGCTGGTGAGTTGTTAAACTTGCAGCTTTACTTTGCAGTGGAACTAATTCTTTTCTTTGTATTAGGTTATTCCAGCACCTCTCGGAGGGGCACCCTATGTCTTCTCCCCTAAATTCTTCACTGCCTTTGTAGTAGTCATGTTTGTAAGTCCACACCTTTCTTCGCGTTCTGTATCCGGCCGACTATGTTCTTAGATATGGCTGTTCTTCGCCTTTTTCTTGGTCGTCATTCTCCCTGTGTACGAATCCCGACATGCGTTACTTAGGATATCGCGTGCCATCTTTGGTATATGGCGGTCCAAGTGGGTAAAAATTCCGCAACTTTTCTCTGTGTCCGCGTAATATTATATGTGCCTCATAACCATGCCCGTAAATATATTCCCCTCCTCGAAATTGTATTTACTCTCCGCGAATACCTTTAACTGCTCCCCACAAAAATATGTCACTCCCCGTAAACTTTTTTATGCCCCAAAATTTTCTTTTAGTCCCCCGCAAATGTTTTTGAGTCCCCCGTAAATGTTTATAGTGCCCTGTAAACTCTTTTGTGTCCCCGCGGAAATATTCTGGGCCCCCGGAAATATTACTGAGCGCGCGCGCATTTTTTCTTCGTCCTAGAGTTAATGGGCTGCCGCAATGCCGTGATTA